>JAWZYV010019825.1:0-391399 GCA_038373885.1 Cheiracanthium punctorium | reverse complement strand
CACCCTCACTACCTTTTAAAAATATGTTGTAAGTAAAACCTTGAAACTCCTGTAACTTTTATTATTATTATTATTATTATTATTATTATTAATGTTGTCACTGCTGTTGTTGTTTAAAATGTAAACTGTAAAATGCTACTTTCAGAGATGAGATTTAAGAATTTAGTTTAATATTCAGACCTTTTTCAATGTTTATAAAGAATTCAGTTTTTTCATTTTTTTCAAAAATTTTCTGATTTTTCAGTAAGGCAAAATTGTATATAAGTAAGATAGATTTAGTATCAATAAAAATTAAAATATTTATTGCTCTTGAAATTCATAAGTATAATTGCTCAAAAGTTGTTTGGACATTCTTTCAGACTTTTTTTCCTTTTTTGTTAATCTCATATCTGTACTTTGGTACAAACCAAATCGAAAACTAGCCTACCAGTTTTGACACCATATTACATGTACCACCATTAGTGGTAAAAACAGATGAAATATATTATTTTTTAATTTTACTAATACAATATGTAAATGTAAACTTTACTTCCTTAGTAAATTCAGATTTTTTAAGCCTGCAGTATTAATAAAGTGCAATAACCTTGTCAGTGTTCACATGTTGTCATATGTATATTTGAATATTACTCAAAAATATCTTTAGTCTAGTTTTTAACTGACTTCAAGAAGATCTAGGTTATTAATTGGGGTCAGTACTCAGAGGTGTAGCAAGAATTTTCAGTGCCCGAGAACAAATTTGCATCACTTCCTGTTTACCAAAATGCACTGGAAAAAGTTTTATATACAAATTGGTGCCTTTTGGATCCTATGCCCTGGGACAAATGTCCCCCTCTAGCTACACTTCTGAGCATTGAATCCTTGTAATTTACCAGACTGGATATGAAAAGTATTTTCAAACTTCCGTTTAATTATTTATTTCTTTTGTTTATCTTCCACATATAGATGTGATCTTTGCTAAGAATGTTGTTATTTGATGATATTTTACTTGCTGTGCATGAAAAGTTTTTATTGCAAAGTTATCACTTTATTTTTTACTCAATTTTTGATGTACCTAAAATATATTACAAGTCCTGAATATTTTCTATTTTTTAATTGATTGTAATAATTTGCAAATTTAACTCACCAATAGTAAGTAATGCGTTTAATATTTATTTTGTCACTATTAGTTTGATGTTTGTTATTACGCACAGGTTACTGTGATTCAGGGATAATTTTATTCCAAATTGCTTTGATATGGGATTTTCGCTTCAATACTGTCCCCAATTATTCTTTTTTGTGTTACCTCAGAGGATTTACCTCACAGAATAAAATTTTGTGAAGTAAATCCTACAATGTGTTCCTTACTTTTAATAAAGTATTTTGTGCTCTCAATCACTTTGCATATCAGTATATTCTAATATTAATAGAACATAGAGAACAGATTATTTTATAAAACAGTACAAGCATTTCTTATCTGTAAAATTAAAGTTTTTTTTCTTTTATTTTTTGCAGGTAAAAAAATAGATTTTTTTTTTTTTTTTTTTGAGCTGCTATATTTAGGTTTTATTGCAGTTTTTTTTCCATTTGCTTTTATGTTCAGTGGCAAAATTAAAATGTAAAAGGCAGCTTAAATTCTACATCTTTATTTTATTCATTTATTCATAATTTGTACAATTTTAACAGTAGGAACCCTGTTTCCCTTCCCTCTCTTACTCAGAAGGTTACAGTATATGTAAATGTTTCTTGAAAGTATTTATTATTACCATACATAAATATGGTAATATGAAAAATGGTAATAAGAAAGTATTTATTATTACCATTTTTCGGTATGCTTTTGTGCTGTTCCAAAATTGTATTTAACCTGCTCCTAAAGGTGTTCCAAAATGTATGTAGATTTGCAGACTTTTTATTATAAAGTTATCCTCCGATTTTAGTGAAACTATAAACAAAATGTTTTCTGAATCAAATGAAAAGATCTGCTGACTTATTCCTCTGTAAATTCATCACCTAGTTGAAAGTGTTAAGCTGTGCTTTAGTTGGAGATTTAAATTTGACACTAATCCATGTACACACAAAACTAATTTTAACTAATTTTATTTTGTATGTATTTAACATAGATCTAGTTTATGCTCTAGTATATTCTAGCTGCCAACTCTTTCTGATTTTGAGCCTTTCTTCAGTCTTATTCAAATTATGGGGAGGGGGGAGGGTACCCTTTTTTTATTAGGATAGAATAGCAGTTATGTTTTAACTTTTAATTCTGTAATTACTTGTTGAAGTCATAATTTTTATCTTCCAGATGCTGTTAGAAGAATCCCTGAATGTGAAATAGTATTGAAGTACTCATATTGAATCCAGTGATTGTATTTTATATAAATGTAACAATGTAATACAATTAAACCAAATTTGTAATAATTTGTTGTGTGTTCACTGCCATTGCTTTTATAATTCATTCAAACCTGCATGAGTCTCAATAAGAGATATCTTCCACTTTTTTCAATTCGTAGGCTATTTTTTACTTCTGCAGTTCTGTAATAGTTTAAATTTTTTTTTTTAATTTAGAACGCATCGTAAACTAAAATTTGCTAGGCTGAAGACTACTCTGGACTTGGAAGTTCCATTACTCATGTTTTTATTAAGACTTTGCTTATATATTTTTATTAACTGTTTTTTCTTTCTTTTTTTTTTGGCCCTCATATTAATTGAACTTTGTTCTAACATACTAATGAGTTTTTCTGGCTTTACTTTCATTTATTGTTCTAAATCTGTTTTCAATAGTATAATAATTCTTGCATAAAATCTATATTAAAAGAATTTTTTTTTCAATTTGAAGTTTTTAAAAGATTAAGTAATTTGTAGCTATTTTGCTGTAAAAGTGAAATTGAAATAAATAAAATCACACTTAAAAATAAATAAAGAAATGAATGTGTATATATATTAAAAAATTAAGAAATGGCTTTTATTTTGAAGTATGTATAAATTATGTTCAGAACAGAAATTTGGTTTTTTAAGAGGTGAAAAAAAAAAATCTTTTTCTTTGAATCACCACCCTCCCCCCTCACCCAGACATTATCTATGGAGGTTAATATGGTTCACCCTCATGCTCTAAACTTCAATTATTTCTTTGCGTTATGGCAAGTCTACAAGAGGGGTGTCTTCTTGGGGGGGCTGACTTGGGTGGTGAACTTTTTAAGGATTCTAACCTGTATTCTTGCTCATGCCTCTAAACCTTAAATAATGGTTTTTGGACAAGACAAAAATGTTGGGTGTATTCAACAAAATGGGCATTGTTGAGGAATTATGAAATAATTGGTTTTGATTTATATTATTTATGTATTGGCCTGCACAAAAATATTTCTTTACCCCTTTTCACAAAAAAAGAAATCAATCAATATAAAGTAGTTTCCATTTTAGAAATATTTTATTCCTTTTTCTGGGGGGAGGGGAAAGAATAGAAAAATAGGTATTCTCTTAAATTTCCAAACATGATATGTACATTAACAGAGGTTATCAGCAGATATATTTATATTTTTGATTTACCCAACAATTAGTTTATTTATTTATTTATTTTATTTTTTTTTTTGGTTTTCAATTAAAGGATAGCTATTGCTCTTTTAACTTATTTTCGTGTTTCATAATTCTTGTATTTGTTCGTATAAATGACTGAAATTTAATTTCAAATAATTTCTTTTCGATAACAATTCAATCCTGTTCATTTCTTATTTATTTAAAATTTAAAAAAAGACTTGTTAATTGTAATAAAGTTGAAAAGAAAGTTTGAATAAATTATGCTTAAAATAAAACCTATTTAAAAATCAAAATTATTAGTATTCTTTTGATTTTATATAAATATCTTATCATGAACTATTTTTATTGTTTTGTTAATACTGTTGTAAGTGAAAGTTGTTCTGAAATGTACCATAGGTAAAAAATAAGCTTTCAGGGATTCTTTATTTCAGCAGGAGAAAAGGTAACATTGAACATATCAAATATTTCTGCACACTGTTGAGTAATGTGGATGTCCGAAACTCTTATTTCTATTCTTGTTTGATCACAGATTACCTCAAATGAAGTTATAGTACTGCAGACAAAGAAAATTCTTATAAATCTCCTGCTGATGGATTTTACATAGCTCAATGGCTATACAGATCACCTCCAAGCATTTTGAAACTTTCACTTCTATTCCTGTTACGTTTTGACTAACCAAACAAAACATAAACTGTTAACGAATTCTGTAACTAAATAGATCTAGAGGTTATGGAGGTTTGTTTTAGTAACCATGTGGAACTCTTGGAGGTACCTTTTAGTGATGCCATCATCTGATTATTAAAATGAAACTCTGTACTCCTTCTTAATCTGTTTAATTTCAGAATAGGCTGTTATTTTAAATACTGTATGTTTTGTGTCAACAGTCCACATTTCACTCACTGGAATGAAAGCAAGAATCTAAAAATGCATGGGGTCAGATATTACTTGTACCATTGAGCTACGTAAAATTTATTTTCCAGCTGTTATGGATCATTCTGAACATGACAATAATCCAAGATAGCCCAGAAATAGATATCTAAGAAGTTCTGGATATGAAATAAGTATCAATTTCTGATCTTTGGATATTTTGAATATGAAATAGATAGCCATTTTTGGGGTATTCTGGATCTTTAAGATCTTCTGGAAGTTTAATTATTATAACTATGCTACATATATACAGATACCTGTATATTATAGATGTTATTTACTCATTAGAGAGATCACACCTCAAATTTCTAATAGAGAAATCTATTTTATGTTGGACTTCTAATAGATATACCCAATATCCAGCTATGATGTATTTAAGATTGCCTATGGACAAACTTGGGGGGGGGGGGAGGTAAATGCGGCAAAAATATTTACTTGTACGATATGAAGAATATTTTCAAGGCGCTCGATATTGCAGATACATTTTAAATATATTTAATTTAAATTCAATAGCAGCAAAGTTTTATAATTTTTACAATATAAAGGTTAAATATCAACTTTCTACTTTTTACCAATACTAGCTTTATTCCCAGTGTAATATTGAGTAAATATTAACCAAAAAAATTAAAAATGGTATAAAGTTAAAGTAATTACTTATCCATATTGAATATATTTCCAATGTACATCAAATACTATAAATGCATTTTAAATATATCTGAGGCAAATATTAACTTTGCTACTTTGTACGAAGTTACATTTGATACATTTGACGAAGTTACAGTTGATCTTTGTTTTCAATTTTTTTTTAACAATATTGAGTTAACATTAAAAAATTTATCAATTGAGGGCTACTTCAAAAATATTTCCAATACAACCCTATATTAAGAATATATTTTTTTGTATGTTAAATTCAGTGGAAAAGGTATTAGTATAGTCATACTGAAAGTATAATGTTATTTTGAGAATTTATCAGACCTAAATGCTAATTTTTACCAATATTGGAATTTTATTTACCAATATTGGAAACTGTTTATTCTCAATGTGTTCACTTTGTAATATTATTGGTTTTTGATATCAATGTTTTCACAATATTGAGTTAATATTTAAAAGTTCATTGGTAGTGAGACTGCTTCAGAAATATTCTCAATATATAATTAATATATCAATACACACTTCATATGTTAATTAAAATTGTACAAATAATAATAACATTTTGAGCATATATCAGGGCTAAACTCTAGTTTTTACCAATACTGGAAGGGTCTTTACTCTCAAAGTATTCACATATATGTAAATTTTAATAATTAAAAGTAATTAGTACTTAATAATATTGGAAATATTTCTAATATACACTCAATATTATTGATAAATTTCAAATACTTTAAGATTCAATAGTATTAAAATTTGACTTCAAATGGGCAAAATATTAAATTTATAATATTGGATTTTATTTTCAATGAATTCACAAGATTGGATAAATATTGATGCTATATAGAAAATATCTTTTAATGTTTCCCAAATATTTAAAAAATAATAATAATCAATGCTGTTACCAGATACATTCATATATATATATATATATATATATATATATATATATATATATATATATATATATGTGTATGTATTTATAAGGAATTATTTTAATTTCCCCAAAATAGTGATAGCCAGAAGCAAGGCATATGCAACTAATAAATCCAGGGCCGTACCCAGACAAAAATTTCAGGCAGGGTCCAAACCGTGGAAAAGGCAGAATTTTTCACAAAAAGACGTCATTATTACTATTTTATTAACAAAAATCAATTTTTTTGGGGAGGGGGAGGGTCCGGACCCTGGATACGGTCTCGAATAATCACCCTATAAAAAGTGGCGGTCACTCTTAAAAAGGGTCATAGCTCACTCTTGATCAGAGCGCTCCACTCTTTAAGGGATGGCGTGCTGTCACCCTTTCCTTAGAGTGAGGCACTCTTTCCCGGAGTGGGTTTTTGAATTCTCACTCCTAGTCCAGAGTCAGAAATGTCACTCTTCAGAATAGTGATTTCTCACTCTATGGAGGTTGGCTGATTTTTGTCACGAAGGTAGGGTGATATATCACTCCTCAGCACTGGTTTTTCACTCTTGATTATTAAGAGAGATAAGTAACGTTATTCAATTAATGAACAATAAAAATTAGTGATTTAATAACTTAATATACTGTTTTTAGGAATAATTACATTATTTATCTACATACGTCTCTGTTGCCTTACTAGAAGATAAAGCCCGCTGTGAAGGAAAACAGCGGGCGTTAGGAAAAACATTTGATAAAAATATATCTACACTCAATATATTCCATCTTCGTCTACTTAAAATAAATAATTTCATACTCAATTTTTATTATATACCGAAATCGAATTTCATGCTCTTCTGGAAAGATGCAGAAACTTTTCGCATTCGAAAGATTACGTTTTGTGGGAACAACTCCATTTATATCAATGTTTCATGCAGAGGAAATCTTTTTATTTGTGAAATAATAATTAAACTATGTAATCTGGAAAAACTATTTTAAACGAATTGGAATTGTGCAATTTTCCCTTCAAAGCCTGAGGAGCTTGACTTCAATATGACGTCAATATCAAATGCGACAGCTAATTTTGTCAAGCAAATGATTAACTTTTTTAAAATTTTATTCTCGGAAGTTAAATAGAGCTGAAAATAGCGAAAAATCGCTTAAACATTAGGGAACTGATGGATTTTCCGATTTTTAGCGCTGATTTTTTTCTATATTTTACAGTGCCTTAGCTTGATCTGAAGCATAGGGTAATCTAGGGGTCAATTTTTAGATTTTTCGCTACTCTCGTACCTTTATCTCCACGTCTCTAGCCGTTTATACACATGTACACTGCCCTCCAAAAGTTAAGGTACAACCTGTTTTTTGTGAATAATATGGAAACGAATGAACATAGAAGCAAAAAATTTGGACTAACGGAGCACTAAAGAGTTCTTTATTGAGTACGACATAGAAATTTACATAAATTCAACACAAACATGGTGTAAAAGCAAAAGAACACTTTTGGTAGGAAAGTCCACTTTTGGAGAAAACAGTTTATCAAAGCTTTTTGTGGAAACATTACCAAAATGAGTTCCAATAAGGAATGTGTCCACCTCTAACTGCAATTCACTGGCGGCATCGATTCTCCATGCTGCTAAATAAGTTGTCGGACACCTCAATAGGGAGCGAAGACGACGCACGTATTAGTCCTTGTAGCAGCTCATGCAACGATCTTGGAGGAGGACTTGAAGCAGCCACTTGTCTGCCAAGGTAGTCCCAAACATGTTCTATCGGATTGTGGTCTGGAGATTGAGCTGGCCATTCCGTTCGCAGCAAATCTTGACTCTCAAGATAATCCTCAACAAGCACAGCTCGGTGAGGTCGGGCATTATCATCCATCAGAATGAAATCATTGCCAATTGCACTGGCATATGGGCGAGCACATGGATCTAGGATCTCATCCCGATATCTCACACCAGTCAGAGTTCTTCCCTGGAACACATGCAGGTCAGTGTGATCACCGAGTGAGAACCCTGCCCAAGCCAATATTCCGTAACCTCGGTAATTGTGTCTTTACAGATTTGGATTGGATGGTATCTGGTGCTTTGTTCCCGCCTGATCAACAGACGTCCTGAATCGCTATCTAGTGTGAATCTGGACTCGTCTGTAAAGAGTACAGAAGCCCATCGCTGTCTGGTCCAGGAAACGTGCTCTCGTGATCAAGATAAGTTGACCCCTCTCTGTCGTCCGTTGAGGGGGGCACACACAACTGGTCACATTGCGCAGAGACCTGCATTGTGAAGACGCATTCGCATCGTAACAGCGGATATTCTTCACTCTGATGCTACAGAGTGGTCTGCAACAAGTTGCGGCACAGAAATGCTTCTTCTTTTCCGGGCCGAAAGAGCTATAAAACGATATTCTGCGCGTGTTGTAGCTCCTGGTCGGCCTAGACCATGTCTTCTGGGCACAGAAGCTTCCGTTTAATGTTGATTCCAGAGACGGTGGACCACACTGCGGGGCACATTAAGACGCATAAGAGCATACGCCTGTGACAACTCCATTTCCATTCATACGACCGACCGCCACCTTAGTGAATCAGGCAAACAGTTTCTCTAGGACATTGCGGGACTCTGCTACCTATTGTTAACGAATCTGCTAACAAAAGTTGTAAATCAACAAAAGTTACGCGCGTAATTATGAAAGCCTGATATTTGCACATTTTTCTCTGACTCATGTATGACTGCCTGTTCTTTTCTCTTTAAATGGAAAAAACGTTTGAAGTAATTTATAGATTTTATTACATAATATGTGTACTACCGTAAAATACCGTTCAAGCGCCCCCTAATCTTCAAGGAAAATTGAGAGTTATTTAGGGAGGGGGCGGTAAAACGGTAAAATAACGTTAGAGTACCGTAAAAGACCGTTCAAGTGACCCTCCCTCCCCCGCCTTCAAGGAAAATCGGGATTATTATTATTATTATTTTGTATAGGAGGGTGTATCATTTAATATAGCCTTTAAAAATGACACAATAGAGGAATGTTTAGTTCACATTAAATAACAATGATATTACTTTCACATTCATCTTAAAAGCAATCAGCAGTTTTTGAAAGATGCCGTCGATACAAAACTCACCACTGGACGGTTTCCTAAGATTTTTAGAAGGAGTCAGTTTTTTTTTTTTTCACGAATAAATTTAGCCCATTCAATCCGAAGTGCATTTTTAACCGACGAAAAAACGGAGGAGGTTCTCAAGTTGACGCGTATATATATATTATGCATGATCACGCACAACTTTTTTCAGAGTAGTCCGATTTGGATAATTCTTTTTTTATTGTATAGGGTATACCTCGAAGTTGGTCCCATCTAAATTTGGAAAAAAAATCCTATCTTAAGGGTGGGAAAATAGGGGTGATTTATTGTTCACTCACAGATTTTAATGCAGAGTTGTGCATTACAAAGTAGACCTCTCAATCTCTGCATTTCTGCTAAAGCTCGTTGATCGTAACTCGTGAGCGACTCGCGGAGAGCGCATTTTTTGGAATGTTAATGTTTATCGCTGGAGATTTATAGCGACAAAAAATTATAAAATAAAAACTTTTTAACAAAAAAATTAAACCGCCGAAAAACTAAAAAGCAAAAAATAATAAACCTCTTTTAATTAACCTTAATAACAAAGTAATTTTGAAGTAACTAACTAAGTAATTTTGAGTCGGTGCCAAACAATCAATGAACAAAGATCATTAAATTACCTTAAATGTAATGAAATAACCAAATCAAATTAACAATGCAACGTGAAATCTCCAGTGATAAACATTAACATTCCAAAAAATGCGCTCTCCGCACGTCGCTCACGATCAACGAGCTTTAGCAGAAATGCAGCGATTGAGAGGTTCATACTTTCTAGGACAAAACTCAGAATTAAAATCTGTGTGTGAACATTAAATTACCCCTATTAAAAATGGAGATTTAGGCAATTTAATGATCTTTGTTCATTGATTGTTTGACACCCATTCAAAATTACCTAGGTATACTTAGTACATTAGTTTAAGAACTTAGTTATTAAGTTTAATTAAAAGAGGTTTATTATTTTTTGCTTTTTAGTTTTTTGGCGAATTAATTTTTTTGTTAACAAGTTTTTATTAAATGGCATCATCCACAATGCATCCGCAGGTTGCACAATATTGTTGCAGTCACAATATTGTTGCAGAACACTCTGCTTGTTTCCTGGGCTCGTCGTTCTAAAGTCCTGTTGGTGTAGAAAGCGCTAGTAAAGAGCCCACTTCTGATTAAGGAACACAAACTTTATTGCTTCTAGAACTTCGTCGAACAATCAGCTGTACAAAGTTCACATGCACTAACGGCCAGTAACTCGTTTATAACAGTCCACTCAGTACCGAAGCTTTCACAAATGCTGTTATTCTCAGACAAAATAAAACTTCCACAGGCAAAATTCAGTGGAAATATACGAGAGATAACACTAACAGTCCCTCAAGACCCAGCAATGAAGAGTTTACTCACAGCACTTAAAAATCAGCTTCGAAAGGCAAGCGAAAATACCGCTTCTATAGCACAATACAATTCACAGAGCAAAGCAATGTACTCATCGGAAGCTCGATCCACACTGACTGAAACTGGGGGAGCCCGCTGCTTACGTATATGTATCGTTGATAATTAGTTCTAAGAAAACAGTGCTTCATATGTTTTCTTTAAAAAAAAAACGACGGAACAGCTAGGATAGCTTGCCACCAATGATGATTTTTCATTATTTGGTGATTTGCACATTCTCATAACCGAGAATTACTGCTCATGTATGGTTACCGGTTACCGGGAAAACAGTTATCCATACATAATCCTTTGCAGATTGGCGTATTTAGCAGCATCAAATATATCATCTTGCCGCGCTGGCAAATATCCGAGCTGTACTATAACTGCTATAATGGCATAGTTAACGCCATGAAATATTTCTACTGGTCACATATACCCAAGCTGAACCCAACCCGGATTACTATATAATTATAATTAATTGTAACTAATTTAAAAAGCGCCATTTTGGAATCAGGTAGAATCTGGCAAAAGGCTATCTCTCCAAGCAGGGTGAACTAAACCGCGTGTTTCAAAATGTTAGCACCCAGCACATTTTGAAACATGTTAATAATTAAAATGCAGATTATAATTATTGCATTTTAATTATTTTTCATTTTCAAGATACTGGGTGCTAACATTTTGAAACACGCGGTTTAGATTCACCCTGCTTGGAGAGATAGCCTTTTGCCAGATCGTACCTGATTCCAAAATGGCGCTTTTTAAATCAGTTACAATTAATTATTCCGTTTTGGAAAAACGAATAATCGGTAATTCTAAACTCCTGTGAGAACTTACTATTTGAAAATTGTCTACTTTGTGTAACACACTTATTTATTTCACATACTTTTTAATTTGGTGTAATTCTACTGCATGTTTATCAATTTCACGCCATTCTACATACTTGGAACTGCTTTGTTGCAAAGGCACGAATGATTTTATGCTGGCGAAAATTGCCAAACCTGGCAACCATTATGCTTATTTTTTACGTTTTTTCTAATGTCTTCTAAAGTAATTGGAATTTTGAAATTTAAGTCATCTTATCGGCTTCCTCGTAATTTTCCGAAACCGTGGACACCTTGGTCGAAACTCAAATCTCCATGGTTTCGGAGGAAATAGCAGAACAAGCTTTTGACAGCGGCGGCAGCGGCCGTTACTTTTCTTTAGAATAGAGAGAAAATGTATTCACAAAATAATTGACATTGTACCCTCTTAACAAATGGCTTTATCGATAAATTTGATTCTATAGTTTGGTGAATATGGGGGTGACAAACTTAAACGCCGCCCCGGTGCCACCAGACCTTGCTGCGCCTCTGAGAAAAAGTCATATTCCTCCTTTGCGTGCTGTAAGTATGGAAACGAGTGGGGATCACTGAATAATAGAAAAAGAAAATGATAAAAGACATAAATAGGTAGTACAAGTGCCCCATTCTTCGGAAATAAAGTACGGACAAAATTTTCAAACATCTAGTTCTGCAAGTTCTGGGATTCGCTCATTGCCTGCAAAATTTAATATTACATCTTACATTTGAAATTTCGAACATTTTTCTAACACCTAGTACTATTTTTATTAACCAGGGCGCCGCCGTGCCTTAAAAAAAGTACCAGGGCTCTGCCCTGGCCCCACTGCACCCCTGTTCGTAAGTGTGTGCGTGTGCAAAATAATTACTTTGCACCTCACCACAAAATGTGACCTAACATCCCTCTCCCTGCTGGGTACCGGCGCCAATTTGTGGAACTTATATTATTATTTTTTTTTTCTTAACTGTTTAAACCAAATAACCTTAAATGATCACGTGTACTTTCAAATAGTTACTTTCTCGGTCTCTAAATAAGAGCACATTTTGCTACACGTGAATCTCATGATTTGTTCTCTCGTTGCTAGGTTACGGAGAGACGGGTTACCATAGTAGACATTTTTTCCCTGAAAATGTTATGCCGAGCTTTTTGGCGTCACTATAGTTGAGTTCTCAGGGGGGAAAAAAAACTATAAATCTGTTTATCTTTGAGCACATTTCTTGTTTTATATACTCCGAAATAAATTTTTTTTTAAAAAGTTTTTTCTAATTTAACATTTTTTAAAATGCGCGTTAGGTGAATTAAAATTATTTTTTTCTGATAGAAACTTCGGTCAGTCTTATTTTTTCCTTTTTATTTTTAAGTTGATTTTAACGCAATTACTTTTTTGCCGACCCAATATTATCACTGAGTTTGTTATTTCACTTTCTTTATTTAATATTATCGTCTGCAATGTGCAAAATTTTTTAAGACTTTTGGCGGTATCTTAATTTATTGTCAGATGAAAATTTAGACAGAAAAACGTGATTTTGAATATTTTTCGAATGTTTTATAAAATATGGGGAAGTCCAAAGACCTAATGTTTCCAATATTAAAAAAAGGTCAAATTCGTGCCTGGAATGTCGAGGATGTTAGTTTTTCAGAAATAGGACGTTGTATTAGAAGACATACATCTACTGTATCTAATTCTATACCTGGAAAATATTTTATTTGGGGGGATATGGTAGCGGACGCAACAATAGACGCTTTATAGAATCACCATCAAACTGTAAAAACCTCTAATTTATTTGCTTCAAAATTTGATATTTTTTAATACCGCTATCTTTTACTATGTTTTTGCACAAAAGAAATCTAATTTACGTTTATTTTAAGCAATTTTCAAAAAATTGCCACTTAATAAATTTATATATGGTCCCTTAACTCATGAAAATAACACATTTTATTTAATATAAATTAAACTACTGAACGTAAAGATTTGAAATTTTGCACAGCCATGTAATATTACTTTCTGCATCTATTTCCATCGAAATTTGGATAGGTTGTTATTCAAAATTTTTTTAAATATTAATTTAATAATTCATAATTCATATTAATATTTTATCAAAAATCATAATAATAGTGAATTATAATTGGGTCGTTTACTTTTAATAGTACAAATAAAAATCAGCTTCTTATTATCAATATTACACGAGATATGAATTAAAGTATGAAAAAATATTTTAACATATGGGGAGGGGGATTTTGGAAGCTCATAACTCACCCATTTTTAGTTCAAATTAATTCAAAATTGGTGTCCGGGGTTAAAATGAACTAAATTTTTGAAATATGAAGTGAAATCTAGGGGTTTCTATTGAGAAAAAAAGTTGGTGAGAATTTTAATATGTAGATGTCCCCTTATGCAATTTTTATGCATAGCAAATTAAAGTGTACTTCAATTGTAAACGATTGGTGTCTGTAACTTTGCTGTAGGACGAACGACGGCCGAAAAAAATACAAGTGGGCCTTTTTTTCCGCATCTGTACCATGCAAGGAAAGTATTGTAATCGTGAAAAAATTCTTTTCACGATTATTAGGTACATTTTGAGATTTTGATGTACTTAAACCTTTTGGGATCTTCTGAATTCTATGCGATTTTTAAGGTCATGCTCGTAGATCACACTTGCAGTACATGCACACACCTGCAGTATGTACGTGTGTGTGTGTGTGTGTGAATCAACACGATAGCTCCTAAATGGTGCATTCGACTAAGCTGAAATTTGGTATATATGTTATAAACCACTGTCGCAAGATCGGTATTGATTTTGGTGTGAATGACTTAAGTTTTTTTTTACAGGGTTGCGAAAACGATTTCTTTTACACTATGCCCTATGTACGGAAATTCTTGTAAGTGCGCTAGCGTCTAATCAGTGAGTTCAATAGAGCTCAAATTATTCATGTATGCTATAGGTCACGATCACATGACCTGTATAAATTGTGGTGTCTGTAGAACTGATAGTTTATTCATAGGGTTGCAAAAAGAATTCTTATGTATCACGGCATATGCTTGTAAATCATTTAAAGTGTGCTAATGCCTGAATGGGGCATTCGAATAAACTTAAATTGGGTGTGTATTTTATAAGTCACCGTCACACTGACTATATTGGTTTGGGTGTGTGGAGGGCTTAAAGTTTTTGCACAATGTTACAAAAGGGAATTATTATACATTGCAGGCCTATAGATGCAAGTTATTTAAACTTTGCTAATGGCTACAGGGTGTATTCGATTGAAATTAAATTAAGTACACATATTATAGGTCACTGTCTTACATACCGTATAGATTTTGGTACGTTAACAATTTTTACAGGACTCAAAAAAGTAAATGGAGAACTTCGCTCTCTACTTTATCTTTTACATCTGTCAAAAAAGCGTTTATCCTGATATTCTTTATGCTTTCTGATTTTGCCATAATAAAATATAATTGCTTAAATATTTGCTTTTTAGGTTTTCCCACAACCAAAAGTAACCACCAACTTTCACTCCGAATTTCCTTTTTCGTGCGACTTGATCACATCAGTGAACTTCTCTAACAGTAAAGCACTCGTTTCTTTGACATGTCTCTTCTCTAACCTAGAAGATTTGTATGTGATGTGTACTTGTTACTTCCCAGACAGCACATAAGAGTAAATCAAGCTTGACATTTCCTTGAATTTGACGTATTAATGCAAGCTTGATAGTTCAACTCATTTTAAGCTTGCAGCAAGCTTGCAGGAGTCAAGTTGAATTGTCAAGCTTAAATGCAGCTTGATTTAAGCTTGACAAGTGATACTAGCTCGATTTCAGCTTTCAAAGTGCGCAGTGATGGCGCCATCTGTGAAAGAGAATGGACATTAATTGTCTAGCGTCCTCAAATTTGCTGAAAGTTCGTAAAAGATGTGTTTTATTTTATTACCAGTGCCATATTACCGGCAAGGTAAACGGGGCAACTGCCCAGGGCCTACAGATTTTAGGGCCCGAAAATCTTACATCTTACACTTTTGTAGTTTTAAAATAAAATTACAAAGGATAAAAAAAATTCAGAAGTTAAATAATTTTTTAATTATAAAGTATGAACAATGAAAATAATTCAAATTTACATTTGTATAAATTAATTTAAACTTATTTTTAATTCTTCGAAATGCTCTATATCGATATAGCATACCAATATGTAGGAAAATAACTAATCACATTTCTAAAGAGAATTTTTAGCGTTAAAAAATAGCAAAATTTTTCAATTATTTGTTATTCTAAGAAATATTTACAAAAATGACTAAAGTGTTTGTATTCCATACATGTTAGCAACTGTGATATAGCATTTCGAAGTAACGTTTAACTATCTGTTTCTTTGATTTCAGATTACTTAACACAAAATTTGTATTAAATAAGTAAACCCATTCTATATTTCCAAATATGGAAATTCTTCAAAATAAAATACAATTATACTACGAAATTGATTTCAAAATCAGTGGTTTGTCTCGATTTTGGCCAGCAGTATTGCGGTACTGAAAGTTTTAAAACGTGTGCTGCTCTTAAGGTTATATTATATTTATTTCCCTATTAGTAGAGTCTCTAAATCACACATAACATTATTTTAATTTTGATGCATCCCATGGAAAAATAAAAGAAACAAATAACACATCGCCCACTTATCAATTTGGCGAGAAAACAGCGTGGTAAGTCACTTCAAACTTTAGTCATAGCTGCACAAGGCTTAGTGGCTGAATCGATAGCGTGCTCGACTGTTAACCCAAAGGTGCTGGGTTCTATTCCAGCCACGAACACTTGATGGAAACAGATTAAATTAAATTGAAATTTCAGCGTAGAGGGGGAAAATGCGTGGCAAAGTAAAATATGTGGGGCGAGCTCGGCGCCCTGTGTATTTAGGAAATTTTTTTTTAGGAAAATTTTTTAAGCTTTAAATTAAGCTTGAAATGTCAAGCTTAATGCAAGCTGGGCAAGTGTAAACTAGAACACTTGATTCAAACTTGCATTAAGCTTACAAGCTTGAAATTTTCAAGCTTATTGACTTGATAAATCAAGCTTGCTGCAAGTTTGCTGTGCTGTCTGGGAAACAGCTGTTAGAGTTCATTTTTAACTATTGAAGTTAGTCACGATTTAAAGTATGGGTATACTAGTATACATGGTAAGATGTTGTGTCCTCGAATAAGTCCCCAAAAATATATTCTAATGTCCCCAAGTTTTCCTTGAATTCGAGGATAGTGCTTGCTTTGTCCCCAAAATACTGTTTAGAAATAAGGTCACCTTAATAAATACATACATGGATAAATTCAGGCGTCTCAGTCGGTCCTATTTTTTCAAAATTCCTACCTCCATAAATAATAGAGTAAAATGTTTTGCTGTTTCAACAGTTGTTAAATTAAGGTGATCATACGTCCTCGAAATTCGAGGACAGTCCCCAAATTGCAACTGCCGATGATTTGCGGTAGAACAACTAGTTTAGAATGTGGTTTTTGTTTACTTCCGAAAAAATGCCAGAAAATTTTCGGACTGGGAACCGTGACCGGTTGCTTGTAGAGTGTTTTGTGATCTCTTCTAGAGGATCTTTTAACATATAAGCAGTTTGGGTAAGAAATCGGTTCCTTAAAAAATGGGTCGTTGGAGGAGGGGGTCCTTTAACGCGCAGTATTTCCGCTCTGGGAACACCAAACTCTGACGTTTTGGCTGTTGCCAGTCACGAAGAATAGATTTGATTTCTATAAAAATAGTTGCGGGTGACATAGCTCCGCGTGAATCCTTTATTTTTTAGCACGTCATTTCCCGTAAAAAAGATTGTCAAGATAATTTTTAACAGCACTGACATCTGCTGAAAAATGGAAGAACGCGAAAAAAGCTGGATAGATTGCGGAATGCTGGAAAAAGGGCAACGGCTGCCCTTTTCTCAGCTTTGGGAAAGGGTTGCGCCTCAAAGGGTAAATAGAGGACGTCGCTCAAAGAAGTTTCACTTTATTGGTCGGCGTGCACCTTTTTCTTAAAAATTGGTCAAAAATACCTTTATATTAAAGAGTAGTACCGTATAGCAGGACTAGGCTAGTCCTTTTCGCAATTTTTCATTCGCGTTACGTACTGGGTTGGGCTGAGATCATAAAAGTCCGGTCTCGGTCTGGGTCGTATGATTTATATATACAGTAATTGGTGATATTTTCAAATTTTGGGACAACCGAGTCCGAGTGAATAAGATACTGAACATGGTAGATGACTGAAGAGTGAAGGTCCAAGGTTCTGGCCTACCGCTGGAGGGTCCATCTAACTGAACTGTCTGGAGCTTGGGGCAGCTTTCTCCCGATGTCAAGTGAATATGCTTTAAAAACCCATTAAAAGGTCCTTTGCCCGGCATTCCCTTTGTAGGCAGATAGCGCTCGTGTAGGTTTGCCTTCATGAAAAATTAAAATCAAATCAAGCTGTATGTGTGTAATAGCCGATCATCTCCTCAAATGATTATGACATTCTAGTAGTGGCGGAATTCTAAATACGCTAACAAGACTATAGCCTACGATGGAAACTTTTCGAATACGAGACAGTTGAATAAGTGGTGCTTTGAGCCAACCTGTAATCGGCAAATTCGTCTCTGTTCTGCAGCATTTAATGCAGGGGATTCGAGATCGAATTTGGTATATGCTCGAGTGATCGTAATGGTTCAGAAACAACATTCAGGGTCAACAACCTATTTCTTGCCTTGAAAACAAATATTTATAAACTTATTGCAGTAAAAATTCCTCTTATAGTAAAAATGATTCTCTTTGTTTAGTACTAGTAAGCCAATATTACATTGTGATTATTTTGAAACGAGCTATTAAATCTCCAATTTTTATAAATGAGCCGTATAACTAGAAAGGGGGTCGGGTTTTCCATTTCCTCAATTTTTACTTTCCGAACATGTAATGCCCATATGGGCATTCTGCGGCCCATGGGCTGGATGTTGCCCGCCTCGGCTTTTGATTCCGCCTGCAGAACATATCAAAACCCCATATAAACCATTCAAAATACCATATAAATCCAATTATACGGCCCTGAAGGTTGCCCCGCAACTTTCCAAAGGTTGCCCATACCTGATGTAATGGAAGGAAAATATCGCAATCATGAAAAAATTCGTCTTCGAGATTATGATGTACTTACACGTTTTGAGGTCTCCTGAATTCATTTATGCTATTTTTACAGGCTGATGCACAAATGTATGTATGTGTATGCATGCGTGTGAGAGAAAAGAAGAGAGAGGTAACGAAAGAGACAGAGAAAGAGAGAGACAGAGTGCACACGATAGCTCCTAAACGGTGCATTCAATTGAGATCAAATTTGATATAGTATAGACTATCTCCGCACGAATAGTATTGACTTTGTTAGTTATAGAACTTATAATATTTTTACAGGGTTACAAAAAAGATTTCTTTTACATTAAGGCCAATCAATGAAAATTCTTGAAAGTGCACTAGCGTCTAAACGGTGCATTCAATTGAGCGCAAATTGCGTAAGTAAGTTATGAATCACGTACACATGACTTGCGTAGATTTTGATGTGTGTGTTTGATTTGATTTGTGGAATTACGGACGATTATCTACGCGTTTGATCTAGGTCGGGTTGAAGGGGGGGGGCTGCCCTCCGTGATGGGCTTGTAAAGGATTCTAACCAGTATTTGCACGAAGTTTTGGAAATGTGAAGTTCTCTGGGGAGACAACTCCTCTAAAAAGTCCCTGGGTGGGTCATTTCGTGTTTTGATTTTTTTTTCTCTCTCCGTTCCTGGACATGGGAGGAAGAGACGGGGACTTGGACCATGGCATTGGACCCGGGGAACTCCGCTTGGACTGACTGGGATCAGCGAGTGAAGAGGTTGTCTGTTTCCTCGGGTCCCGCTAGGATCTGTTTTTCGACTATGTTTTCTGATCGCGATGATTGTATATATTTGTGCATAGCCATATAATCAAGATGTTCTCCAAAATAAATTTCATATTTACGTTGTTAACATGTGCTGGAGTCTCTATCTCTTAACTACGAACCACCTGTGAAACAAAGGAAGGTTTCACAGGAGAAAAACCATATGGAAAACTCCGAACGGCTAGGTCGACGGACACGAACTTGATTTGAACCAGGCACTTTCCACCTCCCAGATGAGAACGCTATGTGTTCGGCTTGGTGTGGAACTGATAATTCGTTGACAGGGTTGAAAAAAAATAATTTTTATACATTACGGCCTATGGACGCAAATCATTTAAAATGTGCTAGTGTCTAAATGGTGCATTCGAATAAGTTCAAATTAAGTATGCGTATTATAGTCACTGTCGCACAACCTGCATATAAATAAGTGTGCTTAGGATTGTCGTTTTTGTACAGGGCTACAAAAAAGGAATTCTTATACACCTACTCAGAAAAGTGCAGAAGGTCGTTCGCACTTTATGGAGACGATTTTGATAGTTAAGTGTTATCTATAAATGCTATACTTTTTGTGGCTTTATGGTTCTACCTGACAGCCATAATTCTTGACAATAGCTCTGGCTCGATTTTCCATGAAAATAAACTTAGTACTGTCATGTTTATTTTCTACACCCCTCTTGAACGTTTTCCAAAGTCCCTTTCACTGTTCTTCGATGCCGTTTTCAAAAAAGTGTCCGTTCAGTGTTCTTGCAAAATCGTTAACAGCATTGGGGGTATAATATTTTTTCTTTGTACACTACACAAATGATGTTTCATTTCTGCACAAATATCATTCTGGTAATAGTAAGAAAGTTCTTTCAAACATTACAAGGCTATTATGGAATTTTCCACACCACCTGTATGAGGTGTTGCACAAGGCGCGCAAACGACTTTTTTCTACATGGAGTGTTTCCAATTGTCCAAGGTCCACTGCCCCTCCCCCCGCAGAGGTCATACCCCAGTCAAAGAGGCAAATCAGTGAATTGCAAACTTATTTAAACAACCTGCTATATTCTTGTTTTATCAGGAAATTTTTGAAAATTTTAAACTGAAAAAAAAGAAGAAAAAAAAATGTTGAGATGAAATAACACATTTTATTTCTACAGGCGCACAGATCATGAGTGTGTCTGTGTGTCTTTCATTATATTTATTCTTATTTCTAATCTCGGAAGTCTTTTTCATCACCAAATTGGATCTTTTTTTCAAATTAATTGAAAATTTTAGAATCTGCATTTTTTTGGTGTCACCCCTTCTGCTGGTGTCGCCCGGTGCGGTCCGCACCCCTCGCACCCCCCATCCCCCACTCCTCACCACCACCTGACGCCACAGAATCTTTATGAATGATTTTACTTACAATGCCGGAAGACATTCCAAGTTTCCATGCAATGAATCTTTGAGTCGGCGGATTTTCTTTTAGGATCAGAGACTTCACTTTCTTGATAGTTGCCTGCGTTCAAGAAGTCTTATAATGAGGTTCCGTGGTCATGTTTTCATTTTTACTTTCAGCTAGACATTTTTCCTTTCAAATGTAAATAAATATCTTTTTTTGAAATGCAATAACCGAGATTTTTACACTGCATTGTAATTTGTTGATACGAATATTTCTCCTCGGAAAGCAAAGTTCTTTTATTTTATTTACGTTTATGAATCTTTTATTTCCCATTCCAATCGAAAGAAAACATTAGCAGACGATGAAGTTCTGATTGATGAAGTCCGTTATTCTGAAGTTACCAAAGTTTTATCTCAAAATGCAAGCGAGAAAATAAATTACAAAATCCTTTCCATAAAGTGCGAACGACCTTCTGTATTCAAGTAACAGCCAAATTTTTATTTTTGTTTTGTAAAAAGCTGATTGGATTTTTGGAAAAACATCACAATTAGAGAGAAATTTGTAAACTGTTTGATATAAATGGCTCGTTTACCTTTTATGGAGAAGGATATTTGATTTACGTTCGAATACTTTATGAGAGGGTACACATTACGACCTATAGACTCAAATTCTTGAAAATACGCTAGCGTCTATATGATTGCATTCCATTGAGCTCAAAATAGATACGCTACCCATATTATATGTCATTGGTCTTACATACTTTATAGATTTTGGTGTGTGTAGGACTTACACAGTTTGTTACAGGGCAAAAGAAAAGTACATTTGTATACCTTGCGCCTATACTTTCAAATGTTTTGAAGTGTACTTGCGTCTGAATATTGCATTCGACTGACTTGATTCAAATTTATTTGAACTTTTGATAAAATGTCCGGGAGGGGGATGTTTAGCATCGGGATTGTTTGAGGTAAAGCCAGGGGCGGCCCGACACGATAAGCAAGGTAAGCATAGCATCGGTGCGCCATCCTCGAAGCGGCGCTTTTTCGAATTGAAAACTGATGAAAACTTGTCATAAAAGGAGGCGGGGCCGCCCCTGGGTAAAGCCGACCCGTGTGGTTGCTGCACTCACCTCACAATACCGTAAATGTAAATGTCAAGTGTGCGGGAAGTTGGTTGGAGTCACTGCAGATTTTTTATTTTGGTGACGTGCGAGGTCGGGCTGATATTCCGGCTAAAATCCGTACTCGGGCTGGATTGAGCTTGAAAATATGGTTGCGAGCAGGTAATTTGGAGCTATTCTTTGTCCTCTAGGCGGTTTGTCAGAATAAATGCCTTCCAAGAGATCCTTTTATGGAAAATAGGGATGGACGCGAAACCGATAGACGAGACGAGACCTCCAGGTACGAGACGAAAAACGATGTGAAGCTGTGAGACGAGACGAGACCTTAGCTATTTCTCTCTCGTCTCACGTGGTCCCGCGTCCTTCGCTGGGAAACTGCCCAGCGTTTCTAAAGACACATCTGGCTATGTCTTAAAGGTGAATAAACTTATTAGCAAATTTAAATGGTTAATGTTCATTCTAAATTACATAAAAAAATAAATTTTTACCATATATATTAAAAAAAAATCATTTCCCATTCCATCGCCTTTTTGAAAATTGCACGTGTGCGTCCGCACGGGCCGGCTCTGTCTAGCTTACGTGAGTGATAATCCCCAGTATTCGATCAGGTAGCCCCTGTTGCAATATTATGTAGCTCTACCAAGTCTTTTTTAATCTTTTCATTTTCGTTCTAATTTTTCTGCCTGTTTGAACGGCGGAGCTTTACCAGCCGAGAAAGAGTTGACCTTTTGTACCATTAGAAGCTATTATATTGCGGCTAGTGATGTGCATGAATGAATGAAAAAATTCGAATTTATGGATTATTAAATCCATTCGAGACAGTTGATTTTGAAAAATCCATTCGAGCGCTCAGAACATAGC
This sequence comes from Cheiracanthium punctorium, assembly GCA_038373885.1. Taxonomy (NCBI): domain Eukaryota; kingdom Metazoa; phylum Arthropoda; class Arachnida; order Araneae; family Cheiracanthiidae; genus Cheiracanthium; species Cheiracanthium punctorium. The sequence goes on along the minus strand of JAWZYV010019825.1, from coordinate 368,808 downwards.
ATTCGAATAGCACACGGCATTTGAACACTCGAATAGTGAAACGATTAATCGCGAATACATTTTAATAGTAAAACGATTAATCGCGAATACAATTCGATTTGTGAAATCGCGAATACTATTCGAATAGTGAAATCGTGATTAACCGCAAATGCTATTTATTAGTGAAAATCGCAAGCATTCACTATTCGATTAATCAGTTATTGATACTATTCGAAATGGAGTAATCGATTTCGAAAATCGTTCGAATGGCGCATTATTAATTGTGATATCTTGCTGTTTATGTGTGCTGTTTTACAAAGTAATTTTACCTTTAAATACCAGATTTTTGTTAAGCTTTCTTATTAGTAGAGCAAATTGCTTAACAATATTAAACTTGAAATAAATAAAAACTTTGTGTAAAAAACACACATAAAAGGTACTTATGTACTAACCAATAAATACCTTTTTATGCTGTTTTTTTACTCAAAGTTTTTATTTATTTCATCTTTTAACACCAGTATTTTGAGTGTTTTTTCTGTAACATTAAACTTGATTCGTTCCTCTCTGCTCCTTTCGGATGTACTTGAGCCTACTCGGGATTTTAGTTTAGAATAGGAGGGGAGAGCCTGCAAATACTGTTAAATTCTGTTATAGTGATCTCATTTCTTGCGACAACTCTCTTACAACGTCAGAATATTCTGCATCACTCACTCACAAGTCCAATATTAACTGCGCTCGGTTACTAAGTAATAAATAATCATCTGTTCCCTTTAGTGATATTATAAACGAGTTCAATTGTATATTATGTACTAACTATAAGTATTCTTTTAATAACCAGCTTTTTTGTGTCAAAAACATCTTTCGAAATAATTTGAAGCCAATTTTTTAAAGTAAAATATTTTAAATCATGAATTAAGTGACAACTCTGTTTTGAAGGGGGGAAAAATCGCATTTCATGTCAATACCTTTATTTTGGGAGGGAGGGAGGGGGGGGGTAAGCCCTTATAGCCGCGAATGCACTAATGGATGCGATCATGTGAGTGTGTTGGAAAGAAAGAGAGAAAAGTTGAGCTGCCAGAACAATATTTCTCCAGTAACATTTCACCTCAACTTGCATGAGAAATCTTTTGAGAAAAAGGCGCCAAGTTGCATTAACCCTCAGTCGGTCGCCAAACGTGAGTCAAAGGGGAAAAAAACGCGGATGTGACGTTTTCTGTTTCTGAACTCAGAACTGTCAAAACAGTTTTATTCCGTGGGCTCGTTCTTGGAGTGTGCACGTGTGTCTGGCGTGCTCTGGGCTTGTATCAGCTGCTTGGAATTTACCTTTTTTCGTGTTCCATTCATTCAGTGTCAGAAAAGACTGCTCCCCTGAACAAATACGCATGGTTTTCCAAACAGACTGGACCTTCGGAACTGAACTGAAAGAATGAAATCGTGGATGCTTGCTGTCATTTTCGCATGCAATGTGCAACTCGTACATAAAACGAAAAGTTCGCAGTAAGTTCTGTTTTATTTATTTTTAAATATATATATCACATTCCAGAAATGAGATGGGCTGAACCTGAACCGGATCGGTTTTTCTATCATGTTATTTGCTCTATTGAATTCGGCAGGCAAGAAGGTTAATTCGGTTACTCCACCTGTTGAGAGGCCTCAAAATGTTAAAAAGGTAGATTTTCTCACAATAGAGGTTTGATTACTTTCATCTAATTAAAAAAGTTTCAAATTTCAGGAGGGGCCTAGGCCTTCTTGGCCCAACTCCTATTTTTTATGAGTCCTTGGATGGACGCATAAAAAAATTCTCATTTATTGACCGTGCTCTTATAAATAGATTTTTAAAAATGATTTATTGTTTTGGTAAAAATAAACGTAATTAGTAAGTAAAATTAAGGAGAGCAGGTGTGCCTAGTACAGTGTGAATCGCCCTAGTGATGTAGTGGCTTAAGAGTCCTCTGTAGTCGGCTTGCGGAGATTCAAGACCCAATGCTTTGCTATGGAGAAAAGTGCCTTAACGCCTAATCCTTTTTCTCAGAAAGTATTAGGTATTTTTAAATGAAATTTTCCTGTGTGAATCTTGAAAACTATTCGAAAGGATTGCGCGAATCAGATTTGAGTTAATTTAGCCGAAAGAGATTTTATTGCAGTCTGAAAAGTAACATAAATTCTAGACTGCAATAAAATCTCTTTCGGCTAAATTAACTCAAATCTGATTCGCGCAATCATTGCGAATAGTTCTCAAGATTCACACAGGAAAATTTCATTTAAAAATACCTAATACTTTCTGAATGATTAGGCGTTAAGGCCCTTTTCTCCATAGCAAAGCATTGGGACTTGAATCTCCGCAAGCCGACTTCAGAGGACTCTTAAGAACCATTCTATCACGCTTTGTCACCTGGTTCGAATCCCGGCTTGGGCATGTCACTTGATAGGGAGTAACGCTGGCCGCCAATGGGTGCCCCCATAATAAAATGGCCACAATACATTTGGCCAGCAAGTTCCCGCCCGTTGAAAAAAAAAAGTACTGTTTGAAACTTTCTGGGTATGTTAAGAGCGGTAGTTTATTACTTTTGTGACATCTAATGAATGTTCACCAGTTCAGTCTTTGAGAATATAAACAGAATGGCGGATGTCTTGACTACATTTCATTGGCAATATCATTCTCGAGCACAAAATTTGTGGTAGTCTACCTGATGTAATTGGTTTTTATTTATTAATTATTTTAAATTCAAGGCTTGAGCTCCGATTTAAATATTACTTCTTCTGTTCGGGCTTTAAAAAGTGAACCTGAAATTGTCTTTAACAGTTTATTTTCTTTTTACACCATTTTCCGAGTCGTCTTGTTCTGAAATTGAAGTTCAAGTACACAATAGAAACAAAGACCTAACTGAAACCGTAATTACCTCAATATTCCCTGTTTTAACGCCAACACTTATAATTTCCGACCCCTCATATTAAAGTACAGGTAGAAAAATAGAAAAAATGCCGAGGTAATTGCGCACATTATTTCGGAAGTGGTGGAGTCCAATCTTGCTGAAACCACTGGCAGTTTTCATTCTCAACCACACATTGCTATACAAAAAATGTTTATGTTTATTTTAGTACTACCCTTGATGTTTGGTACGTGGATATAGGGACACCCAGCGTATTGAGCAGGGGCGTAGCCAAGGGGGGGTAGGGGGTCATAACCCCTCCATGAGAAATTTTTTGCCATACAAAATGTATATTCTTCACTACATTGTCACACCCACGTATACATATATATGAGTTGTAGTAGTCGTAACCCCCCCCCCCCATGAAAAATTTCTGGCTACGCCCCTGGTATTGAGCTATCATTTGATCAGGTTAGGCCCGACCATGGCTGAATATAAACGGCTGAAGTATGAAGATCTAGCTTTCGGGCCTGTTGCGCGACTGTCGATCTCACGGTTTGGAATTTTGGTCGTTTTTCTCCAGCTATAGCGTCAATACGTGTTAGAATCCCTTAAAAGTCCTCCTAAGCATCCCCCCAGGTGTTGGCTTGCCATAACGCAAAACTCAAACTTGATTGGGTTAAGCGTTATGTTCAGATGTTCCAAGAAAGAAAGTTTTAAAATATTTACCAAGTTAATTTTGTAATTTTAGTTGTTACTACTTATTAGATACTAACAATTTTATTAGTTCACCTCTATTTTTTAACCTTTGAAGAATTAATGATTTAAATTTCTTTGTCCGCTGGTGTTGTTTGCTAATGCCTTTTGGCTAATCGCTTAACAGAGGCCCGATTCTTCGTATAGGACGATGGCCACGATGGGCTAAGGAAGGCGAAGGGCCATAGAAGATGGGAAGACCGACTTAGTTTGGGTTCTCCTAATTTGGAGCCAGTTCCAGATGAGAAATAAAGAACGAGAATTGGCACCCCCCAGAGGCGGATGTGGTTTAAATATCCTCCATGTCGTGGTTTAAAAATATGGAACATATTTAAACCAAGACTGATTTTACGTGCACGTGCTCCAGCATTCTCAGAGTACATGGTACCACAGCAGTCCAGAGAGGTTGCCACCCTCCCAAAAGGTCGACGGTACTTTATTTTGTGTTCTTATGGGAACTAAGCTTAAGCCGTCTGGGCCACTGCGGGATTGTCCGCGCGTTCACTGGAAGAATTTAAAAACTTCTGTGTAGTTCTTTTTCTTCAAGTAGCAATAAAAAATTCTGGGATTTTGACGAAATTATGGTGCGATTACAATTTGTTTCTAGCTGGTAAGTTTGTATGGTAGCTAGCAATACTTCTTATACTCTTTATTTATTTACTTTTTTCGTTTGAGAAGATGTGTGACAAATACTTTTTTGCTCCATGTTTTTGGGTGCTTCCTTAATAAAGAAACCAGGTTAAGCGTTATACTCAGGGCCGGATTATCCATTAGGCTAAGTAGGCTGCAGCCTATGAGTCTCGACCATTTCAGGGACCCTGGAATAATGAATCAAATTAATTTTTAATAAAGTTGTAATCGAATTTTTCAATTTATTTTCAGTTCATATAAAATAATATAAAATGACTTTCTATTAATGACTGATAAACAGGCAATGTCTGTAGCTATTTGTGAAGATTTCTTCAGGAAAGCGAGATGAGCTGCCCCATCCCGGGTCCGAGCGAGGCCGTAGTGTCTACCGGACCTGCTTGTGCACTCCCAAAGAGGTCTACGAACGTTTTCTCATTGGTTAGATTCGGCCGTTAGATTAAGTACTGGAATCAATAAATAGGGATGTAATGAATATTCGGCCTATTAAGCTGTTTTGCCGAATATTCGGTAAGCCGAATACTGAATAGGTATTCGGCCGAATATTGCTACATATTCAGCTGAATATTTCAGAACAGGGAGAGAAAAATATTTTTTTAATGCATTTACAAATAACATTTCTTAGTTATACTTGAATGTGTTTATCTCATATAATAAAACGAGCTGAAGTACCCGTTCTTCGCACGGAACGGATATTGTTAAACCAGCTATTACAAATGGTATATAAGTCAGTAAACATTAAACATGATTTGGTTATAGATTTAATCGCATATAAAAACTGATTTACAATATTTATTAAGCATATTCTAACTGTAATTGATTTATTAAAATACTATTTGAAATATGCATCATAATCTGCGAGTGTGCCGTATTTGTTTTTCTTGTTCCATAAAATACTTCTTCAAAATTTAAATCTATATTAAAATAGTCTACTAAAACTGTTTTAAAATCCTCGCCAGTCATATTCTAACTATTCTTTACCTATACTTACACGAATATAGACACCAATATTCCAGTTAAATAGACAGTAGGGTTATGCAATTTCTCGACAAATATGGAAAGTATCCATAAACGTGTCCAGTTTTGGGGACTCATTTTTTATGCCAAACTTGGCGTTAAATCACTGTAAACGCCGAATCCTGGCGAGTTTTCACACTTAATCTGGAAATCCTTGAATAGTTATTCGCCTTTTCACCCGGTAGACAAAGTTTTTGTCCGAAATTAACAGCAGTCTAAAGCTAAAAAATACCTGAAAAACAATTTTTTGTAAACTACCTCCCTGTTGAGGTTTATTTAAACCTTGAAAAAGATTTTTATGAATTTGTGTTCGATACTTTTTAATGCAATATTTTTATGGCTATCTTTTTTTTCCTTCGACATATGACAAGTATGAAAATTACGTTTTGGCCTCACACCAGTTTGGACACGAATTCTAAAAAACCTGGAAAATGATTTTAGGTATTTTTTAGTTACATTTTAATGCAAGAATTTTTTGGCTCTCTCTTTTTTCCACTGACATATGAAGGAAAACGTGAAAAGAACGTTTCAGACCCTTAACCCGTTTGGGTGCGAATTCTAAAAGATCCTGAAAATGATTTTAGGTATTTCTGATAGTTACATTTTAAAGCAAGAATTTTACGGCTATCTCTTCTTTCCTCTGACATATGAAGGAACATGTAAAAAGAACGTTTTCGCCCCTTACCCCCGTTTGGGTGTGAATTCTAAAAAACTCTGAAAATGAGATTTTTAAGTATTTGTAATAGTTATATTTTAAAGTAAAAATTTTACGGCTGTCTCCTTTTTCCTCTTAGATATGAAGTGAAATGTAAAAGAACGTTAAAGAACGCTTGGCCCCTTACCACCGTCCGTTTAAAGCAAGAATTTTAGGCTATCTCTTCTACCTCTGACGTATGAAGGGAAATCTGAAAAGAACATCAAAGAACGTTTTGGCCCCTTACACCTATTTGGGTGTGAATTCGAAAACATCCTGAAAATGATTCTTAGGCATTCGTGCTCGTTACATTCTAAAGCAAGAATTTTATGGCTATCTCTATTTCTCGCATTCATTGTTTTTTCCTACGCACCCCATGAAACACGAAGAATCGGGGTTCTGCTGTATTGCAAAAAAGCAATATCTACTAATATCAATGAATATGAGAATTTCATTACATGATACCATGAACAATTTGGTCGCATTGCTGAGTTATTTGATGGGAAAACTAGCCAAATGAACAAATTTTCAAGCTTACTTGATGATATGCACATAAAGGCTAGAGACTTAAAGACTTGACGATTACAACAAGAACACTCAGCAAAATTTGGTGTTAGAATGTAAAATTAATAAAAACTTCGTATAGTAACACTTATAAAAAGGTATTTATGAATAAGATGATCATTTCAGACGGGACAAAGTTGTTGATAAGTTTGATTTGATCTATGTGTGTTATTATACAATTCTTTTAAAGTTAATTTTACACATCAATTGCATTTCGTAAATCCTTCTCTACGACTTGCTACCTATGCATGTTTAATAAATATGCTAATAAGTGATCCAAGGACACGTCATCACTTAACAACACAAACCAAGTTCTAATGATGTCCTTCAAAGATTGACAAAAAACAATGAATTTCCCAACAGATACGAAATAGCACAGCTAAATCATTAACGCATTCCAGCAAGCGAATAGCGATAAGATCTTATATGGTTTAAAATTATTAGATATAACTATTCTAAAATGAGTTATAAGTTGAGAAATGAGTCAAAATTCAACATACTGCGCTTTCGAATTTAAAATTGCTTTGAATTAAGAAAATAAAATTCGAGATCAGGACAGCATTTAAGTTCAGTATGTAAACTCCTCTTCAAAATTCCATTATCAAATGAAAAAGGAAAAAATTAAGAAATAAAGTAAAAAACAAAGGGAGGAATATGAGAAATGTACTGTTACTAACGGTCAACCTATAAGAGTTATAAGGCATTGGGGAAAAAAACGTACAGCAATTTTTTTAATACTGTGAGTGTCAAACGACAGTTAAACATTCTGAACTTTCCCTTTAAAAAAAATTGTTCAAGAGCTATGTGATGAATATATTATTATTATTATTATTCAAAAAGGCTTAAAAGTCCGAACCATCGATACGGATTTAAAACAGATTTTTCTCATAGCTCCACGGAAACTATTACAAATTTTGCATTCTTCTGCAATTCGTTTTTTGAGGGAAGAAAGAAGTTGGAGAGCAGTAAAGCATATTTAAAGCCGGATTTACACTGCATCACTTTGGATGTACTGTAGAGTCTCGATTGTTCCAGTTTCCCATAAATCCGAGTTAGTGAAAAAAATCAGTTTAGTTCCCAAATGGCTAACACCTATAAAACACGCGAAAAACTTATTTTGCGCCACAACATTCAAATACCTGGCGCAGCCACCTTCAGAAATTCCTCTCCCAAATAAACTGGGTGTATCTGCTCAGGTGGTGTAGTGGCTTAAAAACCATTCTATCATGCCTTGGGCCTGAGTTCGATTCCCGGCTTGGGCGTTAAATTGTCCTCCCCTTCATATGGGGTAACGCTGGCTCCCCATAACAAAATGGCCAGTGGTCGGACCGTAATAATTTACGTTCTAGTATTATGCAGATGTGGTTGAACACTAAAATATAGTATCTTTCTAGGCAGGGGCGGATCCAGTGAAACCATCTGGGGGGGGGGGGCTGGCTCCGTTTTTCATTAGGATGGTACATTGATTTCCCTATATTTTTTCTCCCAATGTATAATTAGACATGGTGTATCACAACTAAATAAGTATGTTGTCTGCTGCAAGAACCGTAGAAAGAAAACTCGGAAGGGGGGGGGGCAGAGCTATCATGCGCCCTATATCGATCACGTTAAGGCCGATGCTCATAAGCCATGTGTTTCATGCGTTTCAATGGACGATGTGACTGATACGGGGAAAAAAATGTTCCGTTGCTCTCTCCATTGTGTGCGGGGACGGGGTTTTCAGTTTAACACATTAATCTCTTGTTGGTAAATCCCGACTGGTCATTAAAAGTCGTAAATTTCGCCAGAAAAATGTCGCCTTAACCCCTGTAGTGACTACAAGACGTGGCTAATCAGCAACGACCTTTATTCATGTTGTTCGCGGGCCCTACCCATTAACATATTAGTGTGTACAGAGTATAATTGCTGAACACATTATTGAACCCATTTCACAGCCACTGTGAAATATACAGTGTTCGCATTTTAGGATGGCATTAAGTTTTACAGACTAAGTAATTCCCATCCTTTTCTGTGAGGACTGTAGTAAACCAACCTCAATTGCTATTTACAACTATTATCACTATTACCTGCTATTTACAATTTGAGCTTTCTTTTTTAAAATTTGGTGTCAAAGGATAGAGGGGAAAGAGATAAGATAGAGGGGTGTCAAAGCTTCTTTCACATTTCCTAGATTTATCTCTGAACCGTTGGTGATACCAACACCAGGTTTTGTTATGCGATTTTTTTGATCCAGGAGGATCTCTGCCTTTGGAGTGGCTACGAGTCCGTTGAGGTGCGGTGTGACTTCTACGCGATAACCTGCGGACAGATTCACGCAACTCTTGAATTTCATTATATAGCGTGTGTAGGTCAATACCGTCCGTCACTTTGGCAGTGGACATAGCCACTTCTTGCGGGTTCGACAGCTCATGAATTTTATCCGCGATTACTGCGAGATCAGTTAATGAATCTTTACAGGTGGATATTATTTGTTGTGTTTGCACCGGCAGTCTTTGTAACCACAAGGGTTTAAGGAGTTTATCATCCACCTTGTCGGCAGCTAAGTTTCTCATTTGCATGAGGAGCTGTGAGGGTCGCAGATCGCCCAATGGTAAATCCTGCAAAAGCTGCTTTAAGCGTGCGCTTTCTGTTTGTGAAAACTGACTAAGGATTCTATGTTTTAAAGTCTCATACGCGTCCGTGTCAGGAGGTTGTGTGACGATATCCTTAACATATGCTAGCATTGAGGCATCCAATGCCGAAATCACACAGTGAAATTTAGTGTGGTCTGCTGTTAAACCTGACACTACGAATTGCGATTCGACCTGAAGGAACCAAAGTTCTGGGTCATTCTTCCAAAATGGAGGAGCACGAAAAGCGACTCTAGCGACCTCAGTCATATCTATTTTACTAGAAGAAAAAAGTGGTTAAAAAGATTGGTTTTCTTACCCCTTAAGAAAAATATTTTTCCACTGGTATATGGGCCGTCGCCCGGACTGCCAGAAATGCTTGTTGCAGAGTTTATAGCTTGCAGAGAACTTCAGCACTCTTCACAAGGGCTTCGCACTGTTGCGTAGTGTTCTTGCGTATCATAGTTTTCTTCAGTCCTCCTGCGACTTTTATCAACGTTCTTCACAGACACGGGTCACCATCTTTGGTGTCAAAGGATAGCGCAGGATTTCCTGCACACCAAATATTAAGCTGAATACGTAAGCAGAACAAAGCTTTATTAATTATTTAACATTCTTGTTAGTAGAACAAAACGTAACACCACAATCTTGAAAAAGTTCTTATTCAGTAGACTTTTGCTGGGGAGGCGTTCGCTTTTTTTTGATGATCTAGCAGCGCACTGTTTAACGGGGGACGCTTGAAGTCAACTGCGTACACGCTGGAGCAGGGCCGATGAGGACGGGACCACTTGTCATATTCACCAGGGACGGAGTTACACACGGACTTCTAAATGCAGGACGGGAGACGATGGAGCGGAGCCGCACCGGTCACATTCGTCCTGTAGTGCTGCCGGACATCTGAAGGCGGAACCGGGACACGAAGCCGACCGTTATCTCCACCAGATCAGGGCTGCCCGCGAAGAAGACCGCAGTGCAGGGAGCGACTCGCTTTTATATTGAGCCATCTTTTTATAGATTTGCATACCACCACTTTTCTCTTAGAGATATTTGCATGTGGCCTTTTCTTGGCTGCCGGTAGGTATGCAGTGCCAGCCCGCGATCACGAACACCTGGCTAGAGCAGCCATCACGTGTCGTGGGCAAAAAGGAGAGAGAGATGGCGAGGGCGCCACAAAAACCAAAACCACCTGCACATTGCCTGATATCTTAGAATATGTTTTACTTTTATAATGGGGATTTGTACCCATACGTGTGGGTGGTGTGGATAACTTATGAGAGCAGTTGAAAGAATAAAAGCTGTACAAACTGCGGAGGGTTGGATTGTTCGTCTATGCTTCAGCATCACTTAAGGCCGATGCTGATTGCTCTGCGTCTAACGTGACTGCAGTGGGTAAGAGGGCATTCTCGTCGCGAATTTTACGACTTTTTAATGGCAATTCGCGGTTTACCGATAAAAGATTTCTGCACTAAACCGCAAACTCCGTCTCCTATAAAATGGAGACAGCAACGGAAGATTTTATTCCCCGTATCAGTGTGCCGTCTTCCATTCGAATACGGTGGAACCTGCTAAAGTGGCCACCTTGGTAAAGAGATTGTCTGTCTATAGTGACAACTTTAAAGCAATTTCACTTTACAACCATCACACTTATCACCTTTGTAAGGTGACCGTCTTTATAAGGTGACCAGTTTTGCTCTTCCCAAGGGTAGTCCCATTAGACAGGTTCCACTGTACAAATAAAACTGGAAACTGTGCTCCAGCCACTGTGGTCATAGCGAGTCAATAAAATTTGCCCCTCCTTCTCTTTAAAAATAAAAGCTCTATCATTTTTGTAAGTAGAGATATTACGTTTAATCCACAAGGATTCAATAAGTATTGGTGTAAATATTCTTGGTATATGTATATATAGTTGGCTCTCTGCTTAACGACTTTCAAAGAACCGTGAAAATGTGAAAAATCGTCCTTAAATAGAGATCTTCCATAAACAGAATTTGTAAAAGAAAAACATTTCCCTTTACACTTTGGAAGGTTCGTGGTTCAAAACCAGTTCGCGTCCGCCAACCTAACTGTTTGAAGTTTTCCGTGCTTTCCTCCGAAACTTCCATCTCCAACTCCGAAACGAATCCATAATAAACACGGGTTAGTACCCCTTAGAAAGACCCCCACGGAGTGCACCCTACCCATCGGCTTAGATTCCATGTGCAGAAAATTGGCCATAATCCTACAGCACCAGCATCAACCCTTTACACTTTACATTCTTAGGACTGTGAATATTTTTCTTGATATATTGGCGTGTTTAAAATTTTTACTTTTATTATCATTATATTATTTTATTATCCACAAAAAATTATTTTAAATTACCTTACAAAAGGGTAGTAAAAACAAGCAATACAATAAAATTAGGTTTCAAGAAAATCAAAATGAGTCAGTTGTTTCATTTTTCGATTTCCCGTTATTCTTTCTTCCAGATTTTCTCAAATGTGAAATGCGTCAGCTTCCATTTTATGAATTTTTCTAGCTAACCAGCCGAAGCCTGAAAATTTTGCATTCCAAATTTTTCTGCCAGAATAACAGCACTGCAGTAATTGCTTGATTTTATTTTATTTTGGTAATACGAACAATTATCTACATGAGGGATCTAGGTCGAGTACGGGGTGCCCTAGGTGGGGGGCTTTTAAGGGGCCTTGATCAGTATTTATGAGAAGTTTCGGAGAAAACTGCATAAGACTCCAAAACGGCTAGATTGACGGACGCGACCTGAGTTTGAACCAGGTACTTTTCTCCCAGTTGCGAGCGCTATACGCCCAGCCATCGGGCCTCCAGAAATTGGAGTTATGTGATGTTATGTGGCAGGGCTATACTAGAGGCATCTGCATTCTGGGACTGTTGCCTTAGTCGGAGGATTTTTTCAGAAGTTCTTACGCATATTCACGTTAAATCTGGAGAAAACCATCTGGAAAAACTCCAGATAGTTAGATCGACAGCCGCGCGATAGCCCCAGACGCGGGACCTTCACACTTCAGCCATCTATCATGTCGAGTGTCTTATCCACTCGGCCATGGTGGGGCCCAGAAATTAGAATGTTGGATGCTCTTGCTTCATGCAACCATTTGCATGCAGACGTGCCTTGGCAATGCAAACCTTCCAATCGGCCACATTGACTTTTCGGCCGTTTGGATTTGGAACCCGAATTAAATTTTTGTGCTGCTTCAAGAATTTTCTCTTTGCTTCTAAAATACCTTTGAGAATACACTCAGGTAGTTGAGATTGTCCCCCCCCCCAGAGCGGGAACACGGCGCGTTAAAGGGTTGACCCTTTGAAGCGCAAGCATTTTCACTTTAATATAGAAGACCAACAGGATAGATTTCCCAACGCTGAAAAAGTCCAGCCGTTGCCATCAGACCATGTAACTACGAACACCATGGTGGTCGATCGAATCGCCCATCTGGCGCCACAGAGCTAAAGAAGTTTTCTGACACAGCTGGCTGTGAGGGATGCGATCGACCGCCATATTGCGGGTTGTTAAGTGGATCGATGGCAACGGCTGCACTTTCTTAGCGTTGGGACCATTTAACCATTTTTTTTTTCGGCTGGCAGTGAAAACGCTCAAATAAGTTGGTTTCACGGCGCGGTAATCAAATTAATTTCAATTTTACTAAAAGGATGTAATAAATTACACATACACTCACAAATTGTTTCTGAAAAAGACAGCCTGACATGTATTACGCAACGAAAAAATAGAGCTATTAAGTCATACATCACATAGATCGTTCGATTTCCACTTTCTGATTTTCGATTTTGTTGACAGTACAATATTCAATTTCGTGGTTACGTTAGACATGTAAACGGAACACAAACAATACGAAACACGTAACTTACAATTCATTTGATAAATGTTAATGTCGCCTGTCTGATATAACAGTGCACGAGTGTCTTTTGTAAAATTTAGAAAACGCAAAAAACGCGTTAATTCTCGGGAGTACAACACATTTGGTGATACAAGAAAAAAAAAAAATCTGTACAGTTGTTGGGCTGATAAGATTTTTTTTTTCTTTTTTCATTAATAGTAGCATGTTCCAGAAAATATAGAGTCGGCTGTGATTATCACGCGATACATTTTTGAATGTGTAATTAGTTTTTCTAAAATGTCTGCGGCTTTCCCTTCCATAAAATCCTGAGCTTCATTCATATATAATGAGACAGGGCTTTCTATTACGCAAAGATAGAGGCTCATGTTCGACTCTCCTTCGAAAACCCGATAAATTATATCTAAACCGCACACTTGAACTTAATTTAAAAGTAGTTTAGGTTGACTAGCACTGAAATACTAAGCTTTAAAATAAATTAATACTTTAAAAAGAAGCTGGTTTTAATATGGCTAGAACCTAAAACAACCCCTAACCCATGCAAGTTACCCATATTATATACAGCTATTTTAGACGACCGGAACCCACCATCTACAATCTCAATGGATACAAGCAGGGTTCGATCCCCATGTTGGACCCCAGATCAAATGAAAATTTTCGAGCTCTTTATTACCGAGACGGATTAATGCAATTTTGAGGGTGGGGGCAGCTTGTTGAAATGTATATCCATTTTATGGCAGTAAAATAGGATCGCTTACATTTTTTATGCAACTTATTTTTTCTCGAAGGTTATGTAACTTCTTTTTTCTCGACTTGGGCAGTAGCCCACTTCCCCCCCCCCATTTAATCTGTCAGTGCTTTAGTTTTTAATTAATGATCCAAGATCACGAGCGCTGCTAGTCGCTCGCGAAGATATTTTCTGTAGATTGCATTTATCACGTTATACAGGTTATGCAGGGTAGGTATATTCTTCACATTTATCACGTTATACCTGAAAAAGTGACCCAAACTTTATGGGACCATAGAACACATCTACACTAGCTAATTTCGTCTTGAAAAGTATGGGCGAAACGCAAACGACGAGCCGCTAGGTGGCGTTGTAAATGGTGTAAAACACAGACAGATTATCTGAACGTCTATTAACGTTCAGGGAACGTTTTCTGAACGATTATAGACGTTCAGAGAATGTATGTGTGCTGTGTGGGAAAGGTTGTTCGGAACAAAAGCGGTGAGAAGTTAAAAGGTTATTTTCTACTGGCACATTTAAAGAATTAACACAAGAATGAGAGGATATACCTAAGAAAACATTGTACTAACAGTATTGGAATTTATGTACAGTACATGCTCAAAGAAATTGCTCGAAAGACCGTCCGTCAGCAGTAATGCAGGCTTCACACCTACGAGATGAGGACTGACGCACATTTACGAAGATACCAGGCATTTCTGAAATATCGCTCATAGCAAACGGCGATCCTGGCGAGAGATCCATATTGGTTTCAATGGGCAGTCGTGGATTAGGGCTTCTATATGGCCCCACAGAAAAAGTCCAAACACGAAAGGTCCTTCAATCTTGGTTCAATCTGATTTCTGGGAAGGCATTCAAGGCAAGCGCTGGGCCCCCAAATTGTTCTTTAAGTTTAAAAATTTGTAAATTGTGAAACATTTTTCGAAAGAGGAGTGCCCTCAATGAAGCTTTTGCCCAGATCCCCAAACTCGACAAATCGGATTTAAAAACAAACCAAATACTGATGAGAAAATGCTTTCGCTTCAAAGAGTTAACCCTTTACCGCGCAGTGTTCCCGCTCTGGGAACACCAAACTCTGACGTTTTGACTGTTGCCAGTCATGAAGAATAGATTTGATTTCTATAAAAATAGTCGAAGATCGCACGAGAATCCTTAGCACGTGATTTTCCGTAACAAAAATGGCCATGGTTATTTTTAAACAGCACTGACATCTGCTGAAAAATGGAAGAATGCGAGAACAGCGGAATAGATGGCCCCATGTTGAAAACAGGGCAGCCGTTGCTATCGCTCGACTTAACTACCAGCAAGATGGCGGACGATCGAAACGTTCATCGCGTGCCACAGACCTAGAGTCCCTTTTTTTGACGCTGTGACGGGCACAGCCAGCTGCGTCAAAAAAGGGATCGCTAGATCTGTATCACGCGATGAACGTTTCGATCGTCCGCCATCTTGCTGGTAGTTAAGTCGAGCGATGGCAACGGCTGTCCATTTTTCAGCATTGGGAAAGGGTTGCGCTTCAAAGGGTTAAATCAAGTGGGCTGAATGAACGCTTAGCATTCCAAACAGAGTCACTTGACGTCACGCACAAAATATTGCGCTCCGACAGTTTTATCCGCATGAGTAGGATGCCGGTGAGGTGCGAGTTTTCGCAATGATTATTCATTTCCGGGCACTCAACCGTTTACTCCATCGTTCCTCCGTTCATTTTGGGAAAAGGAAAATGCTGCGGAGGTTCATGGTAGTCAGTGATGTTTTTTGCGTTTTTCAAAAAGCCCTGTCCGTTTTGTTTTGTTTGTTTCCATTTTTCTTGGGGCTCCACCATGGCCCAGTGGATAAGCCACTGAACAGGGTCGACGGCTAAAGAGAGAAGGTCCCGCTTTCGGGACTGGATGTCGCCGCGCGGCTGTCCATCTAACGGTCTGGAGTTTTACTGGGTTTTCTCTGTAACACGTGAATACGCGGTAGAATCCCGATAAACGTCCGCCGACCAAGGCACACCTCCCGTAGGCAGATGCGTTTCGTGTAGGCTTGCCACAACATGCAAATCAAATTAATTTTTCTTGTGAAATGCGTGCAGAACTTTATCGGAAGAAAAATACGCCCTGCATTATTTTTAAGCATTTATCTTACTCTTTTTAAAAAATGCAAAGGTCTTTTTAAAGGGAGGACGTAGTTTTATTGGAGTTTTTTTAATGTGGAGTAAACTCCATATTTGATATATTTTGTATTCAGTCTTTCGTCCTACTTCTGTATACATTATATGTAATTCAAGAAGAAATACCTAAATAGAAGGTAAGGAAAGGGCCATTTTAAAGAACAAAGCTCTACTGAAAAAAATCCAATGCAATATCAGAAAAAATAGTCGGTTTTTTTTTTCAACAGAAAGTGTCATTTTTACAATAAAAAATTGCCCTTTTTAATAAATCCTCCCCACAGCCTCTTTTGAAAACAAAAATGTGAACAGCAGAACCAGGGCCGGATTAAGCCCAATAGAGGCCCCTAGGTTATGTAACTCGTGAGGCCCCCACCTCTTCTTTTATGAAAGTTGTTTATTGCTATGACAGTTACTATTTTTTTTTAAATAATTTACTTAATATTACTGAATAAGTTGAAATAAATACTTTTCCCTTCAAGTAAGATCGGGAAATTGTAAAAGTAATATAGTTTAATATTGACATGAAGACATAAACTATAAATGAACACTCACTGTCTCAAGTGTGTTTTCATTGTTCCATGTTTGGCTATTTATAGCTCAACATGCAAAAGCAAACAAACTTCACTTGCAAAAGCAAACAAACTTCATGCAAGTGTTTTGAATGTAAAAATGCATTTCTTTTTTTGTATTGTATACAATTTTTTATTAATTTAAAAATGTGATGGAACATTTTAATCTCGTAACTTAATGTGATTGTTCTGTTAAAATTGTTTGTTTTTTAAATCTCTCGAAATATGAATTTTTGTTTTGAAAGTGAAACTATTTTTAAAGCACGTCGAAACTCCCTGGCTAAATTAAAAGAAAAAAAAATAACATGCACTAATGAGCTCTTTTTTATAAAAGAAGTAAAAGAAATTTAAACTTCAGCAGGCCATTCAAATACAAATGTTGGAAAGCAAGTTCTATTCAGAAAGGTCCTCCTTTGCATCTATGCAACGATGGGATCGAATAAGTCCGTTCTGAAATTGTGCTCAAATTGCCCATTTGGTAGCGTGCCTTGTTTGTTATGTGTTCATTTATTTCGCCCTTCATTTCATTAGCATCCCCTAAATATTTCCTCAAAACAAATATTTTCCGACAGACATCGATCTTATTAATCGATTACATATAATGGAGAAAAACTGTTTCGAAACTTCTGGAAATTTGTTGAACATCGTACGTTAAAAGGTTTCATTGTTCTATCAGTTACTTCGAAAACACAGCGCTCAGAAATAAGTGGAGTATCACACGAAATGTTTCGTATGCTTTACTGACACTGACTTTTATTGAAGATTAATCCTTTAACGCGCAGTGTTCCCGCTCTGGGAACACCCAACTCTGACGTTTTGAATGTTGCCAGTCACGAAAAATAAATAGATTTGATTTCTATAAAAATAGCTGCTGGTGACATAGCTGCACGAGAATCCTTTACTTTTTAGTACGTCATTTCCCGTAACAAAAATGGTCACAATTTTTTTTAAACAGCACTGACATCTGCTGAAAAATGGAAGAATGCGAGAACAGCTGGATTAGATTGCCCAAAAGGGCAGCTGTTGCTATCGCTCGACTTAACTACCAGCAAGATGGTGGACGATCGAAACGTTCATCGTGTGCCACACATCTAAAGAATCTTCTTTTTCGGCTGGGTGGGCTGTGCCGGCACAGCCAGCTGTCGTAAAAATAAGGGTCTCTAGATCTGTGGCACGCGATGAACGTTTCGATCGTCCGCCATCTTGCTGGTAGTTAAGTCGAGCGATGGAAACGGCTGCCCTTTTTTCAGCATTGGGAAAGGGTTGCGCCTCAAAGGGTTAATTCCGACAATGCCAACCAGCACCAGCACTCTCAACATACATAACAATGGAGATAACCGCTAAAAAAGGAGCTGTATTACTTTCTAGCGGATATTTCTCGTCCGTGTACCGAAATTCGAATTTCTACATTATTGTTTTCATATTTATGGCAACTGTAAAAAAGTTCGTTTATGAATGGCAAAAGGGCTGGAAAGAAACTGGAACATTCGTATATTTTGGATGTGTCAAGTTGTGGTTATTTTGTTTATGCAAGTATGAGCGAATCTTGCTTAATGATAAAATCAAATGAGATTTAAGGTTAAGAAATTTTTCATTCGCTTTTTTAAACAGTACGCGAACCGTATACAATTCATAAAAATTGTTAAAGCTGTACAGGAAAAAAAGAAATCTACTTTAGCCATTCATTTGGATGGATTTAAAAGCAAACAAATATATGTCCAGAGATTCGGTGTAGCATAAAAATCACATTGAGAAATGGACTGAATCTTCAATCTTTTCGGAATATATTGCAATATACAGTGTTTAAGAATTTTTTTTAATAACATTTATAGGTCTACTCTTTGTAAGAGTGCATATTAAAGTTTGTGAACAGATATATTCTGAATTTTTTTAACCTCTGTCTTAAGTTTATTCTTTTAAAAACAACTGTTCAAAATAACACAGTTCTGTTGTAAGAAGAGCCACAATGTTGTTCAACATGAATCTGAAGAACCACCACGAGCTTAATTTTTCGATATACGAGAATAATACGTATACAAGGCTGACCAAATTTTAGAAGGAATGAGCCGCACAATTTGTCATTCTCAAATACTCATTCAGTGAATGCTTTCTCATTTAGAAGACCGTTCGAATTCGAAGGTACATAAACTGCGGTCGTTCGTAGAGTCCTTGTCGTTGTGTAACTCATGACTGCACTTAGAATTAATATCTTCCTTTAAAATTGTCGAAGTCTTATCAGGGAAATAAAGAAAGCGCCGACGCTTGATATTTTAAACAAAGGATAAAGACAAGTATAAAAGATCGATGGAGAAGTGAGCTTTCTCAAAGCGTCTTCCTTGTTAATCTTTTGAGAAGATACCACTTTCCTTAGAAGAGCACAGCGCCGGTTGCTGAATTGACATTTTGAAAAGACTATTCAAAAAATTAAATTTTGTTCTACTTTGTTACTGTTCAGCTTTCGTGAATTATTCGATGAAACAGTAATACTGAAAGTGGAGGAAAAAATAAAGAAGCTAACTTTAGTTGAAAGGTTTGACACGTGAAAAAAAAGTATTTATTCTGTAAATTTGCAATTTCATGCAGTGTTTAGTTTTATATAAAAGATTTTTCTAGCTAATAATTTTACTTAGATAAAAATCTTAGCATTATTAATTTACTCTCAAACAGCAAGGAAAAGCAAGAGTTAATTTAATGACGAGCATTAACCCTTTGAGGCGAACCCTTTCCCAATGCTGAAAAAAGGGCAGCCGTTTCCATCGCTCGACTTAACTACCAGCAAGATGGCGGACGATCGAAACGTTCATCGCGTGCCACAGATCTAGAGACCCTTTTTTTGACGACAGTTGGCTGTGCCCGACATAGCCAGCCTGACCCAGCTGACGACAGCTGACTATGCGATGAACGTTTCGATCGTCCGCCATCTTGCCGGTAGTTAAGTCGAGCGATGGAAACGGCTGCCCTTTTTTCGGCATTGGGCAATCTATCCAGCTGTTCTCGCATTCTTCCTGTTTTCAGCAGATGTCATTGCTGTTAAAAATAATCGTGACAATTTTTTTACGTTAAATGACGTGCTAAAAAAGGATTCTCGTGGAGCTATGTCACCCGCAACTATTTTGTAGAAATCAAATTTATTCTTCGTGACTGGCAACAGTCAAAACGTCAGAGTTGGGTGTTCCCAGAGCGGGAACACTGCACGTTGAAGGGTTAAATATCACTTTCTCGCAAGTTAATTATGCTGGGCCACAACGGTTAGTGGATGGTTGTCACGTGGGGAAATTTAATAGGAAAAAAATTTGATTTAGACACCACATATTAATTCCTTGTACGGCTATTAAATTACACAGATTTTTATGTACTTAATTCAAATTTATTTAATATGAATTTGAGATACTATAATTTAATAATATTAAGGTTTGGCGATTTCTCTCCCAATTTGGGGATATTTCGCCCAAACTCTCCAAGCTTGGCGACAGTTGGTGAGATTTTGGGCGTTGCACAAACAGATTGTCCATAGACTTTTAATGTATTGAAGTTGGGCATAGATTTTAATATATTGAAAGTCTTGGGTGACCCTGTAAACATATGTTTGATCCACTTCCTTCTAAGCTATTTTATTTGAAACTGAAAATATGAAACTTCAATTTAAAAAATTTTTGGCTCCAAATTTGTTGAATTTTTCCAAGGTTATCTTTGATTAGTGAGATTTAGCGCATGGCCTAAATAATGACTGTCTACAGACTTGTGTGACCAACCATAATGCATTGAAGCTGTCCATAGACTTCAATGTATTGAAAATCTTTTCGGCGACCCTGTAAATAAACGATTCTATCATACAATTAAAGAGGGAGATGCACAACTAGATGTTACAACACACCTAAATATAAACTTTCAACATTCTTCGCCGAATAGCTTTGAAGTCATGCGAATTACATATGTTCCTACAGATGGTACGAAAAAACTAGTCAAAATGGACTTGCGGTTGTGCAAAAATTAAGCAACTGGTGTTCTTTTTGCCATAACTCCACAAGAAATGATCTGAGAGACATGAAATTCAGAAATGAGAGACAGTATTTTGTATTTAAACGATGGCGAAAGCATAGTTACGCAAAAATGAATACAATGTATACAGTATGGAATCAAACAAAAATGGTCTTTATTGAACTCAAACAATCGTTTTACATCATTATCTGTACAAGACGAAGAACAGCAAGCAGATGTTCCTTAGTATGGGATATGAACTTCTCTTACTGCAATGGTTGCTTTTCACCATCTCTCCATACTCAGCAACAGATTGTCCAACAGTTCTTGAGGTAAGAGTGCCCATTCCTCATCAGCATCTGTTTCCAATGTTGGGTATTCGCCGGTGGATGTAATCAGGCCGCAAGGCGTCTCCCCGAAAGCATCCCACTCATGTTCTATGGGATTTAAATTAGGGGAGTACGTTGACCAATCCATTCGAGTGATATCTTCAATTTCCAGTAGCTCCTGAGCAGCAGGAGTACGGTGTCACCGTGCATTGTCATTCCTCATCAGCATCTGTTTCCAATGTTGGGTATTCTCCGGTGGATGTAATCAGGCCGCAAGGCGTCTCCCCGAAAGCACCCCACTCATGTTCTATGGGATTTAAATTAGGGGAGTACGTTGACCAATCAATTCGAGTGATATCTTCAATTTCCAGTAGCTCCTGAGCAGCAGGAGTACGGTGTCACCGTGCATTGTCATCCATGAAAACGAAGTCTGCTCCAATGGCAGGGAAGGATCATCTCTCGGCAATAGCAATCTCCGGTTACAGAATCTCGAAAACGTGGAGCTCCGTCCGATGTTACTGGGATGAAACCGTGTCCTGACCTCTCTTCAAATCAACTGGCGTTGAGAATCGCTTGTGGCACAGAAACGACTCTCATCCGTAAAGAGGACACGACACCATTGATGAGATGTCCAGTTTTTGTGTTCCTTGCACCACTCTAAACGGTGGTGGCCATAGCCAACTTTCAAAGGGATGCAGTGTTTAGGACAGCGGGCGAATAGGCCACCAATTGAAGACGTCAGGACACAGTAAACCGCGGCACTTGTCGCCCGGTCACTGTACACAGTTGCTGAGCAATGGAGCTTGCTGACTGGTTTCGTGCTCTTTTCGGCTGCAGGACGATGTACAAAGGTTATCCACTGCAGTTGTTTTTCTGGGGCGGCCTCCACCAACCTTTTTAACAGCTGTTGGTTAAAAAAAGCACCTATGGTTTGGAAGATTTTTTCCAAGCGCGCCAAACAGCTGCACTGGTTACACTAGGCTCCTCCTCCAGTTTTCCGATCATTCCTTCACGTGTGAAGTCGTCCAGGTGATTTCTTCTAGCCATATTTCACGAAAGAACTCACTTGCAGTTGCAGCGAATGTCTTTAATTGCATCTCCGCCTTTCCTTTTGCTGTAGTCTTGAGTTTCGCGTGCCGACCGCACGCGTTTTGCACACGTTCACGTCGCCTATGACGTTTTATTCCCGACATTTGCATACGCATGACCTTTCTACTGAATTGCGTGTTCATTGTACCGATCGCGAAGGAACCCTTTTCTGCATTTTCATGGCTGTCTTGTCTGATTAAAATTTACCTTGTTGCTTAAGTTTTGCACATCAGTGTAGATCGCGCATGCATACATATGCACATACGAAAATGCGTATGTTGAAGCGTCTTCCAAGAACTCTTCAAAATTTACAGATGGTCAAAATCTGGATACCGAAATTTTTAGGAATCACTTCACAACCTTTTACTTCTGACAAGGAAGTAAAAAACTAGTAACTTAACCTTTCATGAAGTATTCCAATCAAAAACAGTTTTTCTTTCGGTTAATTATTTAGTTTTTTATTTCCTATGGCACAGATTAAACTGTACCGAGGAAAATAGTACAAAAGGAAGTAAAATAAAATATTAATAATCAAATCAATGAGCTGTAGCAAATAGTCTATGGACCTAAATTCTCCTGGCTACCTAGTAACGATCCACTATTCAACGCTCGCTTAGTCAGTTTATGGTTTTGGATCAGATGGTCACCCTCTATGACATGTCCCAGATTACAGAGTCTAGATCTAGAGAGAGGACTGCTCTTGAAACGTAAAAACGCTCGTGTGGTTAAGTTTTATTATTTTTCGTTGTGTTTTTTGGGGAAAAAAACCTAGTTTTTTTTAAATTCATTTTGGACATTGTGTAGAATCTGAGAGAATTTTTAAATTGCTTTAAACCACTGAGTAATTCAAACATTTCATTTACGTACGCAATGCAACTGCACAATTTTTTCCCCTTCTATCGTATTTTTTCTTCCATGGCTCTTTAAAATAGCAGAAAAAGGATGCTATTGAACCAACCGGATATAAACCATAATAAACTTGCATGCTTTTGACTCCAGTGCTGCATACAATGTCGTAAATAGAATTTTTCTCCAGACGAGATAAAAAAGAAACCTCTGCAGTACAAAACTGTGAAAAATTCTGTTTCCTTTGTGGAAATATTGAATATTTCACCTTCCTCATCCTGGAAAAGGAATTGTTTCTCTGTTGTCTAATCAAAGCAAATGAAATGTAGCAGCTGAAAATGTCTGGGGCTATTGGACAGAATTAGCCACTGAAGAAACATTCAAAACGTGCCCCGTTTGTAAAATTAACCCGTTAAATATGCTGCATAATGGATAATTTTAAAATCAGACAATACCTTTTAGGAGGTAGGGTCTTGGTCTTATCTTCACCAGGATATTCACCATCTCACGCGTAATTAGAAAAATCTGCAGTGACTCCATTCGACTTTCCGAACACTTTATCTTTACCGAGTGTTTAAATAAATTTGATTAACTAAATCATATATAGTGTTCAGACACTAGAACACTTCAAATAATTTGATTGCATATGACAATGAATACCATGGCCGCAAGGACGCATTAAAGGGGGGGGGGGCAACCCCCAAGAAAAAAGAAAAAATAATGTAAAAGATCGTATTTTACTTCCATAAAATGGATGTATATGTCAGTCTTCTAACAACCCCTCCCCTACAAGATTGCATTAATCCGCCGCTGCATGGCTGCAGTGTATAAGAATAATTTCTCGTAACTCTGTAAAAAACTAAGCTCTACACTACGCTCACCAAAATCGATACTGTATGTAAGACAGTAGCCTATAATATGCTTACCTATTTCAGTCCAATGCACCGTTTAGGCATTAATGCCCTTTCAAGAATTTCCGTCGATAGGCCGTAGTGTAAAATAATTCTTTTTTTTTTTTTTTTTTTGTAGCCCTATCAAAAGTCCTATACGCATCAAAATCAATACTGGTCGTACGAGGTTGGTCTATCTTTACCACACATATATAAAAAAAATATATATGTGGGGAAACATATATATAAAAAAAATTGACTCAGCTGTTTATTAGCTATTGTGTTCACTTTTCTACACGCACACACACACATCCCTGCAAATATAACATAAATGAATTCAGATCTCACAACTTGTAAGTACATCAAGATCTGAAAGTCGAATATTTTCATGATTATAATACAATACTTAACGTAGTGATTCGATAAGCGTGTTGGAGATCTTGGAGAATGGAGACGCTTCCCATTCTCGTTCCCTTCTTTATGGTATTGGATCTACATCGTCGTCTCTTTCGTCCTGATTTCAGCTTCCTTTTCTGTTGTGTGCCTGGTCATGTTGGTACATCCGATGCTGCTGCTAAAAGTGTTCTTCGACGGAATCTTCCTGTTCCTATTTCTGATTTAAAACCGGCTGTCCGAAAGTTCGTGTGGCACGAGTGGCAAGTTGACTGGAACTTGCAAGTTGATTATAAACTCCGACAAATTAAACCATTCATCCATACCTGGCTTTCTGCTTCACTGCATCGTACCGACGTAAACTCACATGGTTTAGAATTGGATACTGTCTTTTGACACATTACCATTTGTTAAAGGGGCGAAGTTGCTCCTGTTTGTGAACACTGTCAGTCTCCACTTTCAGTGTCGCATATCCTGACATCCTGCTCAATGCTTCAGCAGCAGTATAATATTATTTTTGGTTCATGTTCACCTGATTTAGTGGGGGAGTCCACCACCCATCTCTGCTGGTCTTTTTACACTTTACTGGATTAATGTACAAACTATGCTTTTCTCACCGATTTTATTGTTCAATAAAATTTTCCGTTTAAAATCTGTACTGACCACTAAGACTGGAGGACCCTGTTGGTTCTTGTCCAACAGGTATTCAGCTACCATCTTGTGTTTGGCGCTGCATGTCCTGTTGTGGACCTAGCGCCATTAAGTCACATTCGACCATACAACCAAACATAAGCACAACTTTTAAAGAACAACAGTGGTTAAGGCGTTGGACTCGTAACCGGAAAGTTGCGGGTTTGATCCCGTCGTATCACTATAGACCACCGCGTACATGCGGTGTTCGTGCATGTTAAATCCGTACTTCCGAAAGTCCTCTCGGTGGTCGTTAGCAGTTTCCGAGCGATGCCAATATTCAGAAGTCCCCCACTTTCGTATTAGGATCAAAACTGTGATGGGAAACTCCATGAAGGATATATGTAGCTTTAACCTTTTACATGCCAATGTTCCTTTTTTGGAACATCATGTTTAAAATTTTTTTAAAAAATAAACTGTCATATCTATCAGTTTGAAAAGAATACTGCTTATTATTGAAAGTATAATTGATTTTTTAATACATTAAGTATTTTTTAAACGTAAAAATTTCAACCCAGAAAAATTTCTAAAAATCGCCTTTTTTTACAAATATTACAGTACACAAGAAAAAAAATTCTATAAAATTCCCAAAAATTCAAATTCACCCGAAAAATCCCCTATAGTATTTCCAATTGATCAATTCAAAGAGATAATTAAAAAAAATTCAAAATATATCAAGGTATCTTTTCTCAATCTTGCATAAAAGTGCAATGTTCCAAAAACGGAACACTGGCATGTAACGATATACGAAATCAGGGATGTCACATATGTATGTGTTGCTTGTGTTCCTTTATTAGTTTTTGATACATTCAGTACTTATATCTGCTGAACACAGTCTGTCAAAGGCATAACCGATATTTTATTCATTTTTGAAGGGCGAAGGACTAGAGGGGGAGGGGGTAAGTTGTCATATCTTTCACCCCTTTGCCAGAAGGAGGGAGGATAGTTAGAGCTGCATTCCTCTGATTTGAGCTCAGATAGCTACTTGTTTTTTCTATTAGTAATGAATGTGTGCTTCACAAGGGTTTGTTTGTTTATTTGTAGTCCTTTTTATGTAGAGGGAACTTATGGAAAGAAGTGACATCAAGTCACGTGCTTAATTTTCTTTCTATGCTCTGCAAATTTTCGAAGCCATTTCAATAAGAACTTGTATAGATGTTTGTAGAAACAATGTAGATGGGTGCAGTCGAAGAAATTTCTAACTACAGAAAATGTTGATTTTTAAAAAATTCTATGTCCGATGATTGAAATAAGTCAATCATAGAAATTTGTCAATTGCCTCTTGATGAAAACGGGTGCATTACTGATAAAGAAATAAATTATAATAGTTTTGAGCTGATTACACCTGGAGACGTGTGGGTAACGGAATTTCAGAAGATAAATTAATTTAAATTTGTTTCAGACGAAGCTTAAAATCAACATTACCCTGTGATCATCAATGGAAATCTGCAAAAAATTCGGATGCACATGACGTTCTTACATGATAAAGCCATTTTGTAGTATGCCAAAAAAATACTGTAAACATGTGTTTTGAATGCAAGAAAAGGCTCCATAGTACACTTCCCACAATATCATTGACATTGCGAAAAAAAAAAAAAAATGCTAAAAATTTATAAAAAGAAATTAGTGTTTTAGTGGGTTTTAAAATTTTTGTACTGCTGGTTGAAATCCTAAGCACCCTCTAAAGAATAAAATATTACATATTATTTCTTGATAAGGTAAACATTTTTAAAGCTGCATTTATTTATATTATTTGTATTGTTAGTCAAGAGTATGCAAGCGTAATTATCGTTCTTTTATACATTTATGCATTGCATTTCTTATATAATATTTTGCTAATTTTAAAATTACAAATTTTTTATTGAGTTTTGCTTAAATTTTAGTCATTTCACACCTAATTATCAAGTAAAACTTTATTACTGCATAAAATTTTAGAGTTATCGTACAGTGTTTTGTTGTTTACCTGAATCAAATACAGATAAGGAAAGAGCGTTACATGCCAATGTTCCAAAAATGGAACATCCAAGAAATTAGTGAAGGAAATTTTTTAATGGCAATGTTTTTTGTTTTATAGTCATTATGGGTGTATTCTAATGTAATTTTGATGAATTAATTATATCTTTTATTCCTGGATCATAGTGCGGCATTTAAAGGGTTAATAGACGCATTCAGTGACGCAAGCTGTCTTCACCTGGCAAACAAACAAGGGCGGATCCAAAAGCTTTTTTTTTTCGGATAGGGCGTAAAGATTCCCAGCAAGCGCACACACGTATATATTACGTATTCCCGATGTCGAAATGTCGAAAATAGGTCGAGGAAAAATTACAGCAAAAAATAGCGTTTAAAAGAGATCAAACATACATTCTGTTGTCGACGTTTTAAAGAGCCGTTGTATGCTGGTCAGGGAGGCGGCTATCTTCGACTGTTAATGTTTGTCACCCCCACGAGGTCTATAATCCGTCAATACATCGCCGATTTTCCGCTCATGACTTCGGCGACCCCCCAGCCAGCCAAGAAGAAACAGATGGAGCACCGAGAAATTTTTTCAGCTTAGTTAATAGTCAGTTTAACGTCGAATAAACAGTGCAGGGGAGACAAACGTTACCGTGTCCTTTCACACGACCTTTGACCTGTCCACCCCACCCGATTTCTCAGAATTTTGGAGAACGCTGAAGTCACGTCACAGATGCCTTTTTTTCCCTTCTTTTTGTGTGTGTATTCGATCGTGGTTCGCTTCGCAGTTTTTTTTATGCAAGGGCAGATCTAGCGCCATTTTCATCGCGTGGTCACTGGCTGGGCTCAGCTTCGCTGCACAGAAGAGTACATTTTCGATAGTTTTAACTATAAAAGTGGATATTTTTCAAGAATCTCTTGGAATATTTTCACGTTTAATGCTAACACGATTTATCGTTAGCTTGACATGTATTAATAAGTTTGTCTGGCTCTCTTTAAATTGTGTTGGCCGGTGTTGTTGAAGTTTGTCGGGGTAACTACTAATTTTAATTCCGGCTGTCAAAATTTTAGAGGTGAGTTACATAATTACTTAACTAATACTTATGTGCTTTGTTTCTTTTAATCATTTCCTTTTTAATCGCTAATTATAAGTCTTGTTATTCCTTATTATAGAGTGAAATATACAGGTACAATTACCATAAAATCAACTGCTTACCTTAAACATATAAAATATTTTTTTCTCATAATAAGCACGATTTTACTTAATGTGAGCTTACTATAACAAAAGTCAACCATTATTGTATTATGGCTTCGAATGAAATAGGTTAAGCTTTTTTGTGCAAAGGTAATTCTTTTTTTCTTTTTAAATTGTATACTAATATGTATGCATCTAGTATGTAATATAAACCTGTTTGGAGTAGTAAAATTTAACAAATCAAAGAATTCAGAGAGATAAATAAAAAACTGTTTGTGTAATGAAGTAGACAAGATTTTTCTCGTGGGACGGGGGGGGGGGAACTAAAATTTATAGATAGAAAACTTGTTCTCATTTTATTACAGGGAAAAAATAATAAAAAAAGCAGGCTTATTCGTCTAATAGGTCGTTCCTTGACGATTTCGTCGAATCCTGACAATTTATAAACGTTCTAATTGTACCTCAATTCTAGATAATTAGAGAATGTGTGAGTCACATACAATTTACATACATCGTGAAAGCATGGAAATTCAAGCAGTTCTTATCTTGCGCACATGCCGTAAAAAAAGGAAACACTTTATATTTTTAAATATAAAACATTTTACTACTGGTTTTAGCTAATGAAAAGCAATTTTGAATTAAATGTTCAGTAATAACAAGTTTTAAATTAACTTCTAATCGTTTAGATAAAGTTATAAAATATATATTGATAAAAGTTTGAACATATACAAAAAATATATTAAAGTTAAAAATATAATCTTGATTTTGAATTGAACTCATAAGTAAGTCGCATAAACAGCAGATGTCGCTTTTACATATTAAAGGGTTTCCATTTTTCCCTGGTACATTTTATTAATCATTTTGACTGTATTGGATATTTTTAATAAAAAATTATTTAATCTACTGTTATAAAGAATCTATATATTTTCATATACTGGTGAACAAGTGACTTTTTTATATAAAATAAGTAAATTATATTTACTATTAGTAAAATTGCATTTTAAACTGTATTAGTTAACTAAATTTACTAATATTTATTTAATTTTTTAAGTTACTTTTTCACCATTTTTCAACAATATATGAAATTATTTAGATTGTTCATAACTTTGAATTTAACAACGTCCCCCCCTTTTTTTTATTGAATATACCTAATACAGTTAAAACAATTCATAAAATGTACCGGGGGAAAAAGTAAATAGTTTAAAATGTAAATTAGAGACATGAACTATTAATGCGAGTTACTGATCAGTTAAATTCAAAAAATCAAGATTATATTTTTTCTTTCATATATTTTCTCTGTGTTGAAATTTTTATGAATGTATATTTTGTAACTTTATCAAAACGATCAGAAGTTAATTTAAAACTTGTTATTTCTGCATATTGGATTAAAAATTATTTTTCATTAGCTAACAAACTAATAGTAAAATGTATTTTATAGAAAAATTAAGTGTTTCCTTTTAAACGGCAAAAGTGCACAAGATCAGAGCAGATTGAATTTCCATTCCTTCCGACGTATGTAAATGGAATGTGCCCATTCTCTAAAGGTCTGGAATTGCGGCATAATTACTACGTTTATAAATGGTCAGAATTCGACAAATTCTGTGAAGTCTTTAAGGAACGACTTCTATTAGACGAATATAAGCCGGTTTTCTCTGTCCTGTTGAAGCAATTCGACAATGTATAACGTAAAATCAACCACTATGAGCTGAATTTTATAAACGGATTCTGAGAATCTGTCTCCCTTTGCGGTTATAGCGACGAGTGTTCGACCAATGTCGGGGATTTTCTCTTCCTGGCGGTCACCCTTTTTCATTCTTGCGCCGTAGTTAAGGCGACATTCGCAAAAAATCCCTGCTCAGATGGGAAACGAGCGACCTCTGGTGAGCGAAGCGGCCCCCTGCAGAGTGGGCGTAAGGATAAAAGGGGTTTCTTAGAGGGGGGAAGTTTTGACACTTTTATGACTTTATGACTGTGGGGGGAGAGAGAAGAGGGAAATTTTTCCTCCGCGATCTTCTTCAAAAACAGTTCTTTTTAGTTGCTTGTCTGTTTACGAATTCTGAAAGAAAGATGGTTATTTTATTTTTGATAAATTTGTGTTCGTCACAATAAGCTTTATACAGAGTGTAAAAGCTTAAAATTTGATTTTTAATTTGAAAAAAGAAATAATGTATGTACATATATATTTATTTATGGTGTCTTTTTTTTATCACGGTAAATAATGTTTAGATTAAACAATTATTTATTTATTTTAATAAAATGAGCAAAATAAAAAAGTTTTACTTTTTCCGTTATGCTTTATAATTTAAAAATATCATAAAATATTGTATGCGTAGTTAGAGCTAGTTATTGAGAAATTCTAGTAATTGAAGTGCTCAATTTTCGTTTAGGGTACTCTTAATTAAACATTTATTGTTAAAATGTAAAAATCATGCCTGTGCGAAAAATTAAATTCTTAACATAAAATTTTTTTTGAGAATGCATTACTTTCATATTATTAAAGAGCAAAGTTTGTTTGCCTTTTTTTGCAGAATATTGAAATCTTGTATAGGACATTGTATTTGACATATTTAAATGGGATGTAGTTTATTCGTTTTATAAAAGGTTCACCTGAAAAAAAAATACAGATAACTCAAATATCTTGCAAATGACAGATTTCTTTTTTCAAGAATTGAAAAAAAAAAAGGCTCGAGGGATCTAGGCCTAGACTTTCTAAGGGATCCTAACCCGCATTCACTCGAAGTTTCGGAAAAAACCTCGGAGAACTCCGAACGGTTAGGCCGACGCACGCGACCTGGTTTCGAACCAGGCACCTTCCGTCTCCCAGTTCAAAGCGCTAATGCTACGCACCGGTGTGACCCTTTACCTGAAATACAGTCGGACCTCGATTTAACGAATTGATTGGGACCCGCAAATTTGTTCATTAAATCGAAGCAATTCGTTCAATGGAATATCAATTTTTGTAAAGAGTATGGTCAGTGGCGGATTTCCCAATAGGCGCATGAGGCGCGCGCCTCGGGCCTCATATTTCTAAGGGGCCTCCAAATTCAGTTTTTAGAAAGAAAAAAACTATATGTAAATATCTGTTGAGACATAAACTTTGTTCATAGTTTCAGGATCGCTTCTAGAGTAGAAAGCGCTTTTGAACAATCTTTCCTTTGGTGACTCCCTTTCCTCTTCACAGCATTGGACCATAATCTAAACTAATACTTTAATACGAATACTTTTAGTTTACAAGTTATTGATGCTTTAAGTCCGTATTTCACTGTAAAAATATTCAGAAACGTTCCTTGGAAATAAAGGATAAGTTAGACTTACAAATACTATACAGAAAGTATACATTTCCCTTTGAAAACTTTACTGTTTCGTTCAACCCGTCACTTAACCGAATAGTGGTCTCACGACCTTAAAAAACAGGCAGTTCACTTAAAAATGACTAGAACTGTAAAAAAAAAATAATTAAAAAAAATTCCAGTAGTGTTCCTTGAAAATTATAGGCAGCTGAGGTGCCCTAAATTCCAAGGAAAGTTGCACGAAAATACCAAGAACTTTACTGAACAATATGCAATTCAGTGGATCTTTCCTGAGCTGTTCAATATAGTTCCTGGTATTTTCATGCAACATTCCTTGGAATTTTAGGGCCCTCAACTGTCCATTATTTCCAAGAAAAATTCCTAGATTTTTTGTATTGTTTTAATTTGCTCACTATATTTTTATCTCAAAAAATACAGGTGCAGAGGGTCCCTATGCCTTTTCCTATCCGGAATCAATTAGTTGTGTTGGGTTCGGGGATTACCAATTATCTACAAGTAGGATCTATGCCGATGGGTGTGGGTGCTCCCCTTGGGGGTCTTTCTAAGGGATTCTAACCCCTATTTACGCTAAGTTTTGGAGGAAACCACGGAAAATTCCTAACGGTTAGGTTGGCGGATGCGACCTGGTTTTGAACCAGGCACATTCCGTCTCCCAGTTCAGAGTGCTATGCGCTCAGCCACTGGTTGGGCCGACCCTTTTTTGACGACAGCTGGCTGTGCGCGAGCACAGCCAGCTGTCGTAAAAAAAAAGGGTCTCTACATCTGTGGCACGCATTGAACGTTTCGATCGTCCGCCATCTTGCTGGTAGTTAAGTCGAGCGATGGCAACGGCTGCCCTTTTTTCAGCATTGGGAAAGGGTTGCGCTTCAAAGGGTTATATGATTTAGGAAAGGACACTCTGTATTCAGTGAAATTTTCAAATATACCTAGAATATATAATTGTTGTTGGTTGTCACGATATAAAAGAAATTGAAAACAATAATTTATCTTCTTTCGAAAAATCACTAACAATTAAAAATTTAAGCTAGGGATAACCGATTTTATCTTTTTTTGGAATCAAAACTTTCCGAGTATGCAATGATAAAAAATTGCCGACCAATAATTGAAAAGATATGAGTTGATACATGTGCGATAACACTTTTTTGGGGGGATTGGGAGAAGATATTTGATAGTTAAAAAAAAAAAAAGTATTGAAAAATTAAAGAAAGCAATACTTAGCGTCACCGAAATTTCACATGCGTGCAAAAGTTTCAGCTCGATCGGATGATAGTGGGTTAAAATTCATAGACAAATTTTGAACTGGAATGTCATACACAGTTAATTAAAAACTTTAAAAAAACAAATGATGATTAGTTTAATTTTTTGTTTTCAACTAAAAAATATTTATGATAACTATATTATAAATACGGCATGTATTTTATAGTCGCAGATGAAAATGCTAAACATTAATAATAAACCTAGGACCGAAGCTTAGAGCATACCCATTTACCCATTATAAAGTGGAATTTATTTTTAAGTCAATAATATTTTGTGTGTGTGTGTATATATATATATATATATATATATATATATATATATATATATATATATATATATATATATATATATTATTCATACCTAATTACTCATTATTAATAGTCCTAAACTTATTGACAGTTTTTGAATAAACAGAAAAATTAGACTAAAGAGAAAGTTTACTTTTACTATTAAACTGCTTAGTTTTTCAGTTCCAAACGGGAAATTAATGAATATATTTAAATATTTATAAATATATGTTCTTGAAGGAATGTTAAATTTTTGGTTGATTTTATCCAAGTCAGAGCCGGCCCGAGAGGTGTGCGGGGCCCCAGGCGAAGTGCAAGAGCGGGGCCTCTTCTCTATCATGTCTTATGAGATAGCAATAAAAAGGCCCAGGAGCGGGGCCTCTATAAGCGCGGGGCCTTAGGCGATCGCCTACATTCGCACCCCCCTTGGGCCGGCCCTGTCCAAGTAAAGAATTCTTCTGAACTTTGATGTTAAAGTCATGTTTCTGATTAAGTTTCCCTTGTTCTGACCTTCAAAAGTACCTGTTAAGTAGTCAAAATTTTCATGACTGAAACAAGACATATGCCAGTGATCCACAAAAAGTAATTCGACGTAATTAAGTAACCGAAAAATAATCAATATAAAACTAACTACAGTTGCTGGGTTATACTTAACGGTTGCTGGGTTATGCTGAGGTTTATTTAGTGTTAATCATGAAAAGTGAAACGTAGTACAAAAATTATTGAGATAAAAAATGTTTTTTAAGATGAACAAATAAATAAACATAAAAATTATTTAAAAATTTTAATACTCCTTTTGTAGCAGGCCCTGACTATTGGACGGACACTTGGTGCACGTGCCCTGGGCACAAATGGAGAAATAAGCCAAAAAATTGAGTTTAACACGATACACAGGGCACAAAAATTGAGCCAGCTAAAGGACACGAAATCTTAAAAGTGCCTTGGGCACAAAAGTGTTATAGTGAAAGTCAGGCCCTGGTTTGTAGACATAAACTAGATATAAAAGGAATTAAAACATTTTAAAATAATTAGTAATAATGTAAAGGAGTTAGTGATTTTTTTTTTTTTTTTTCGTTATCCACGGCGTAATTGTAATGACTGTTTCTGTATCGCTGTCTTCGTAAATTCGAAGTTTTAGCTTTATGTGAGAATTTTATTTCAGCAATTGTTGTTCGTTAAATCAATGCTAAAAATTCGTTAAATTAAAGCATTTTAGCACCCTTTTTGTCGGGACAGAAAAAACATTCGTTAAATCGGAGAATTCGTAAAATCAATGTACGTTAAATTGAGGTTCGACTGTACGCTAATTAATGTCTAAGTGTAGATTAACTTTTCTATGATTGTTGCCAAAATAATTGCCTTTGAGTACTATTTTAGACTTTCAGGAATGTTTTAAAATCTTTTATCTACTGGTGGTATTTAGAAGTACAGTAAACATAAAAATATTTAAAAAGTCATTAATTCATTCTTTGAAAAACAGCTAACAAACACTTCATTTAATAAGTTTACATCGTGGCAACCTGTTTCATTAATGAAAGATCGTTATGGGCGGCTTTCTGGTCACTTTCTAATCATGTTGAGCCAGTAAGAAGATAAAAAAAAATGGAGCCCCTCTTACAATTGCGACTGTCAGTTCTTCATGTACTGAAACTGTATATCTTTGATTATATTTTTGTATTTTGAAAGCATAATAGCAATGAGGAAAAGTTTTAAAATACGTATTCCTATTTGCTAGTTTTTCTAGAGCTTTTATCAACGGCATTTTTAAATTTATATGTAAAATCCCTATAAACCTATATTGTTTATTTTATTAAAAGAACTCTTTCAGTTTCTTCCAAAAACCAAAATGAATATAATACAAGGGTAATTTATATTATTTATTAAAATGAAGAAATAGTACAAGAAGGGATAAAAGAATGAAGAAAATAACTACCCATAAAGTAATATACACATTTACGTAAATACACATATATAGACGTGCTCCTATAGCCAACATTTTGTTTTAATTGTACAACGGCTCCAAGTCGTGTATTAGTAGAGCGGCTACGCACTGCTGGATGAGACTACTTACAGAGCCAATTAATTCACGGTACAAGACAATTACGCTAACTTTATCGTTTTCTACCAGTCGCAATTCAAAAATAAGGAATTCTAATAAAACTAAAAATTCTATAGAAATATTGAAAATTCACGTATATTTTATCAAAAGTTTAGCACTTTTCATCGCAAGTTTAAAGAAATATCACTAGGCTCTATGCTTTGATGAAACCTTTCATGTCCAGATGCATCTGATACCAAAAAGCCTAGATGCATGATACATTGTGACTGTAAGTGGTCTCACCAAGTAGCGCATAGCCATTTTACTATACCTAGACATAATTTTTCTGACTAGCTGGAACCATATAGCACAGGAAAGTGGACTTTAAAAATCTCTCTATATATACACTTTAAAAAAAACCTGCTAATAAAAACACAAACATTCATATGCATTGTATGTAGCATATATAAATCAATTCATTGCGCATCAAAATTTCCCCCCAAACGTTTTTACAAAGCAATTTATTTATTGCTAACTGAGTAGCCGTTCTTCCCCCAAGCACAGCTGCTGTCTTTTTTTAACTCATAAAATCCAATAAGAGGCCTCGAAGAAACAAAATTTCGCTGAACTTTGAGTCCCTAAAAACAAAAACCTAAACCATGACAAGTGGGCACGCGCAGGATGTAGTAAGAAAGGAAAATCGACACTAGTCACCTTTTCGTAAGGGGTTGGACTTTTTTAGGATGCAAGATAGTGAAATTTCAGATTAATCAGGATATTATATTGGCTTTAATGTAGGCTAAAATAATGTTTCTCGAAAATGGGTTCATGAGTCGATTTATATCGCAAAATTTGCAAATGAATATGTTTGAAAATAAAATTATGACTTAGATCAGCAGTTTCTAAAAATTGTGCAACAATTTCTACCAACAAATTTATGATGACGCCCCCCCCCCTCCAGCCCACATTCCTTAGCATGCATACATTTTTTAAGTTCTTTAACAATGAATATTTAGTCCCATTAATCCTACTAAATTTTAGTCCTACAAAATATTGCTATTGATAATGTCTGAATAAATATTTTAGGAGAAAAAAATATTTGAATTAAAAATAAGTATAAATGAAATGAGTTTTTAAACATGCATTATCACCTGCTCGTTGCCTTTCTCTTACCTCCCCGCCCTTCCTGCAGTTCTGCGCGCACTACCGGTTAGCAGTCTAAGTTAGCGCCGCTGACTTAGATGACATAGTTTCATTCTTCCCAAAAATAGCAATTTTATACAGTTAAAAATAACACACACACACAAAAGAAAGAAAGAAAGAAAGAAAAAGATTAGGTAAAATGTGGATTTTCAGAATTTTAAAGATTTAGTTTTTAAGTATATATACATTAATATATATACATTAATATATATATATATATATATATATATATATATATATATATATAAACAATTTAAAAAATGTAAGCCGATCCTTCAATGTGAATTTTATTACGTTTTACGAGTGTAACTTGATACGTTCATTACAAATATGTACGTTACGTTTATGTAAGTAAGGAATATCTTCTAAACTTTATTTTTGCAGAAATTCTACTTTAACCTGAAACACAATAAAGCCATTCTTTTCTTTCTTTCAAATATATTTCAAAGAGTCTTTCTAGTAATTAGAATAAACTTACCATTCTTATTCAAATAAACATACCGTGTATAACTTATACTCGGTTCATACTCTCAAAAATGCATTTACAAAAGTTATATAAAAATACAGGAAATACGCTGATACACATAAGAAAATCTTGCGAAATTTTACAGGTTTATCTATACATCAGCTTGAAATCATTATAGAAGCAATTTACTTTCATTTTCACTTCTTAGAAATTAAAGTTTATGTTCGAGCAAAATTACAATAAACTTGTAGAATTCTTATTCAAATGAATATGTGTCTCATGCTTAGTTCATACTCTTAGAAATGCATAATTAGATTTCTTAAAGAAGACTCAATCACTAACACTCCTCGTTTTTGTCAAGTTTGTGGATTGTGCTAGCTGCAATTTTTTGCAATTTCATTCTTGGATCCCAGTGTCTTACAAAACAACTTTCATATCACACCATTCAGAGAAAGATGTTACTACACCATGAAAATGATTACTTAATCAAGATGCAAAATAAAATGCAATAGTTTAATAGTAATGATATTATGCAGGATACAGTGGCGTAGCCAAAATTTTTCATGGGGGGGGGGGTCGAGTACAGCAGCTCATATATATGTATACGCGTCTGTGATAAGGGAGTGAAGAATATACATTTTGTATGACAAAATATTCCTCATGGGGGGGGACTTGATGTTACATCTGGAGAAAACCTACCAAAACTCCAGACCGTTAGATCGACAGCCACGCGATGGACCCGAAGCCGGGACCTTCACACTTCGGCCGTCTACCATTTTCGATGACATAACCACTGTGCCATGTGAAACAAATTTTAAAAAGCCATTGATGGGAAAAGTAAACATACTTATTAAAAAATAAAAATCTGGAGTGGCTCCACTTGTTTTTCCGAACACTTACGATTAAGATCATTACCAAGCATTTAAATAAATTTTAATCGATGAATAATTCAAACGTATATACAAAATTGAAGCTCAATCGAAGCCGTTTAAACGCTAGCGCATTTTCAAGAATTGCCCCACATAGGCCATAATGTAAAAGAAATCTTTGTCGTAGCCCTGTAGAAAAACTATAAGTCCTATACACACCAAAATCAATACCGGTCTTGCGACGGTGAACATATATACCCAATTACATATATACCCTTGCGAACATATATACCCAATTTGAGCTCAATCGAATGCCCCGTTTAGGAGCTATCGTGTTCACTCACTCACACATACACACATACATACATACGTACGTACATACGTACGTATGTATACGTACGTATGTATACGTACGTACGTATGTATACGTACGGACGTATGTATATGTACGGACGTATATATACGTTCGTACGTATGTATACGTACGTACGTATGTATACGTTCGTACGTATGTATACGTACGTACACACATAAACGTACACGTAAAAATAGCATAAATGAGGTCTTCTGAATTCATTTATGCTATTTTTACGTGATGTATGTATGTACGTACGTATACATACGTACGCACGTATACATTACCGTAATACATTACCGTACCGTAATACATTACCGTAATACAGTACCGTAATACATTACCGAAATACATTACCGTATTATACGTACGTATGTATACGTACGTATAATACGGTAATGTATTTCGGTACTATTTTTACGTGATGTATGTATGTACGTACGTATACATACGTACGCACGTATACATTACCGTAATACATTACTGTACCGTAATACAGTACCGTAATACATTACCGAAATACATTACCGTATTATACGTACGTATGTATACGTACGTACATACATACATCACGTAAAAATAGCATAAATGAATTCAGAAGACCTCAAAACGTGTCAATACACCAAAATCTCGAAGTCGAATTTTTTCATGATTACAATACTTTACTTACATGGTACATGTTCGGAAAGTAAAAATAGCTCATAGCTGCACGGCCGCTTAGAAGGTGCGTGTAATTAAAATGCAGAAACGGCAAAATTTATTGTATTCTATTAAAAGTAATTGAATTTTATTTATCTTTCGCTGAAATTTTGGGCTCGGGTCCCGACTTCAAGAATATTGCTCGGGCTCTGGCAGACTCGGATTAAAAGTCCTAGGGCTCGGGCTTCAAAAAATGAGCCCGAATTCATCTCTAACACACAACGCTATAAATAAATAAGTAATTATAATAATAAATTAAAACGAAACAATGGTTTCCTTATAAATCAAATAAATATGTTGCTGTATTGTGTATAATATTTAAATAATCCTGTACAAAAGAAAAAAAAAAAGCTGAAACCTCTACTGCTGTGTCTAATAATTTAATTAACACTTTACAAATATTTTTATTACATATGATTTCTCTGATGAAAACTCCTCCACCCCACCTTTCAGTTTTTCTCTCATTTGAAGGCAATTTACGTTCAACATAAAAAAGTTGTCTGGCAGCTATAAAAAAGATTGAAAGGTGTATTTTAAAATGTAAAGAAGCAGTAAATGAGTCCCGATTTGTAAAAGTTATTATAAAGCAACTTATTTTTTTTCCACAAAAACGCTTTCTGCAAAATTCTCGTGTGACAAATATTATTCCTTTTCAAACACTTTTGAGAACACAAATTTCGGTTTCCCGTCCCAACCCAATTTCTTTTCCCCTTCTCATACGTACTCTACGTACAACCCCCCCCCCTTAAGAATAGCCCTCTTGCCCAGCGGGATAGTAATTTATCATTCTCTCCTCTACAAACAGGGCAGCGGCTAGCTCGTGCAATGACCCAGATGGCGCACTATTACGGCTGAGAATTTTCTCAGAAATGTAGACTCGATAGTTTTACTTATTGTTAATTTATTTTTCATCAAATAGTTTTTCCTTTTTATTGAAAAATCAGTAAACACTTTGAGAATGTATCTCCCGTTTACGAAATTCGTTTATCTTAATTAGCAAATATTTTACGGCTGTTCAAACACAAAAAACCTGTTTTTCCCAACTTTAATTGAATATTAAAAATATTAATAGAATTGATTTCAAAATTTTAGAAACTAAATAATCTGTATCGCATTAATATCTTGGCAGGGAAAAAAAACTGATTTAAAATAACAAAAATTGTAGACGTGGGACGAGAAAATACGCTTCCCGTAGGTTAACATGGGAAGTCTCAGTTTCGTTTTCTACCAGCGTATGTTGCCTTAAGCGAGATTGTTATCTCTCACGGTCGCCCCTCGCGGGTGATACGCCGTCTAGAAGTTCAGCGCTCGACGGGCAAACAGGTGGACATATCCAAGGATTTTTAACGTCGATGATTACGTCGAAACTACGTCGACGGCGACGTTAATTCGATGTATCGTGGCTGGCTGGGATTAAATACTGCCAAATCAGAATTAACAAATATCTCATACGAAATATCTCATTGTCGGAAAGATATCATTTATTGGAGGGGGAGAGGGGCTACCGATCTGCATACTTCCTGCGGATCCGCTTTTGACAGCCGACATCTTTTTTTTTTCTTTTTTTCCCCTATCACTGGATAGATAGGAACTTCTAAAATTGAGTTAGTAATATTCTGACTTAGGAGGTTTTCTTAATGGAATGCATCTTTAAAACATGCGGTAGTTCGCCTACTGTCAAAAAATTAATCATGCTATCCCTGGGGTGATGTCATTTTGCACATCAGAGCAGGTCTGTGGCAAATTTGGCACTGTAAAATTAGCCTTGATATCGCATAAGCGATGTTACATGCGAAGATAGTTTGCACTTCATTTACTCATTTCAGCCATTTTTCTTGTACGAGAGCAAAACGTCTCAGCGTTTTCTCATGTTTCGATACCATTGTGAATTTTAGCCACTCAACTTTCATGTTTTAATTATAAGCAAAGAATTTTAAACATAGTTATTTCGTTTCGTTTGGACATTTTTATGTGATGCTCTGGTAAATTTTGGTCTCAATTTTCCTCCTGGCTCAATAACTATTAAGATTTTAAAAATAGTCTGCAACCTATATTTTAAATAACC
This sequence comes from Cheiracanthium punctorium, assembly GCA_038373885.1. Taxonomy (NCBI): domain Eukaryota; kingdom Metazoa; phylum Arthropoda; class Arachnida; order Araneae; family Cheiracanthiidae; genus Cheiracanthium; species Cheiracanthium punctorium. The sequence continues at coordinate 328,426 of JAWZYV010019825.1, read as the reverse complement.
CCTTGTAAGTATGTTGCCAATTTTTTCCCCCATTCGATTTGGCAGTTTTTGGAGATCAAAAACTGGGGTGCAGAATATGTCCGAACGCACGAACGATGTTCGGGGGAAATTCTGAAGTGCGCGGGGGGGGGGGTATTTTTGTCCTCAGTGTATTTAAAGAAAAGAACAAAAATATTTTTGTAGAGATTCATTTGTTATCAAAAGAAGCTAGCGATAGCAGCAAAGCTTTTGTTTCGTCTCGAAAAATTATGATGTAATAACAAGCATGTCTTGTCTCGTGTAATCTGCATATCTCTATCTCGTCTCGTCTCGTCCTGTCTCCTTCCCTAGCTGTTGTCATATGATGTACGAATAAAAAAATGTCACGGATACACAGACAAACAAAAATTATTTTTCTTGAGTTCGTTTTGTCTTTCTTGGTGCATTAAATGAATATATACCATGAAATTTGCAATGCGCAGGTAAAAGCTTATTTTATTTCTATCAACTGATTTGATTATGCAATATTATTTGCTCCAATTTCGTTTACATCCACATGTTTTACTGCTATCATGCATTACATCCGCGTCGTTTTATCTTCCATGAATTATTCCTCACAAATACAGAGTTTTTCTATTTGAGTGCTTTTATCCAAAACTCGCAGCGCGTAAAACTGGAATACGGGCAGTAATAACAAATAAAAAAAGTGGCCTGTTGCCAGGAGGTTTTTGACCCGCTCTTCGAATTCTAATAAATCATTACTTCCAATAGTTAGAACAGAGAGCTATTACAAAGGAAAATAACTATCTCAAAAGGTGTTTTTGATTGTGTTAACATTTTCCTGGTACTCGTGGAGGTTTTCGTTACGTCTGGGCTCTTTGCAAATCAGTTCTCTGTCACATGCAAATGAGTACTTAATCGAGGCAGGGATTTTTCAGAAAAGACCCAATCCACTGGGCTTTTTAAGGGTTTTGGGGTTTTATCACGGTTTTTGAATTTCATCTGGTTTTTTTAAGGGAAAGCATGGGGGTTCTGAAAGTTTGAAAAAATTTTGCTTATTGCTAAATACAACTTAAAACAAATAATTGATTACAAAAATCAATTGTAGATGAAAAAATGGTTAAATTATTAATAATAATAATAAATTAAAATTATCAATTATACATGAAAAAATCTATAAATCAATTATAATAGTAATAACTAATCATGGTTTGCTTTAAATTGATTATTAGTAATAATTTTAACAAGAAGATTAAAGTACTCTATCACTGCCGAATTAGATTTTTTAACCAATGTTTTGTTATGGCTAAAAAGGCCTTATACATTTTAATTCAAATGATAATCTTAAAAATTTACCTAGAAAAAGTCATTCTCAGTCTCTTTCTTTCTTGCTCTCTCTTTTTTTTTAAAGTAGTGGTAGGATGGGGAACTGTTTATAAACTTTGCAGTGGTGTACTGATATTAAGATATATATTAGCTATGTAATTACAGTTGAAATTTAAAGGTAAAATTTCGGAAAAAAAACCAATTGGGTTTATTCAAGTGGATTTTTTTTAATTGTTTTTTCGGGTTTGGGAAATCATAACCCTGGATCGAGCAAAAAAAAAGAATGGGATGGGTTATAGAAAAAATCTTCTGTTGTGTCTGAGTCAAGAGAGACCTAACGCCTAGTGCTGTCTATGTCAAACATTATAAAGCACATTTCTTCATCTTAATTTAACTTGTTCGATAGATCATATCAACTACGCAGCGGCAAAGATTCCGCTTCTGTGCTCCGTGTTGCGCCCTCGTACTAATCTTTGGTGACTTTTCTGTTCAGAATGTTCACCAGCGATTAAAAAGGTGACGTTTGCTAGTACATTAAAGATAAAGCTTTTAAGGATAGTTTTTTGGCTAAAAAATGCCATTTCCATACTATTTTGACTATTCATAATATTATTTCACTATTTACTATTCATAATATTTGGTGAATTTTCTTTTTCTCCGGTTAATTAATTTGGTGATCGAAAAAAGACTGTTTTGTTCTTTTAATTTATCTCTCCTTTCCATGCTCTTTCTGTCTTTGATTCGTACATAAGCCTGCCTAGGAATGTCTATTTGCATACCACGAGGGATCATAAATATCATGATATTTTTAAAACTATCAGAAATATCCGATGTTTTGATAAGCTTCAGATATTTTCTATAAGCATTAAGACGGCTTCTGGAAGATTGTTGGGTATTAGTCCAGGCGACTCGGGGCTCTGGCTTAGAACCGTTGTTACTGCATCCTGGTCGGTCTTCCATGGCCGACAAACACTGGAGCGAGCTGTGAAAATCCTTGGGCCGCTATGGCTGTCGGTGGAAGATTGAGTCGAACTGCGATTACGTTATTTTATTATGGGATTCGATATATCTTTCCTTGGCAATTGCGGTCACGCGAAAAGTCGCTGCTGGGCTGCATCAGCCCCTTTTATTAACTTTTGAGGTCGGGTCACATGACCCATGCACGTTACAATTATGGGCAGATCCCATAATTTAGGCAGCAGTTTTTCAAGGTTTGTTATGACTTTTAAGACGCCTGGTTGACTGGACGCGGGGACTGCCTGCAAAATTACAAAGGAATTGTTAGGGACCGTGCTGTAATTGCAGTTTTTGAAAGCGAATTCCTTTGTTCCAACTGAATTAAAACTGCGTAGTTCAGAAATTTGGGATTTTAGCAGGCTTTTGATTTATTATGTTATATATATATATATATATATATATATATATATATATATATATATAAGAAGTAACTTGTAAAAGTGCCAAATTTGCCTTAAGACTTTTTGTTGGAAAGTGTTTTTATAAGCAATGCGTTTGGTCCGATTTTAGTTTATAAACGAAAAGTGAGTTTTTCTGCTTTCACCGGTAGCGATGAATTACGAGTCCCATGCTTATTTATCTTCTTTCACGGTATCTACCTTAATAGTGTTCTACCAAACTTAAGATTCAGCATTCAAGAATTCATCCTCGCAATTCATTCGCAAATAAAAATTGGTAAAAGGCTGTATTTGGCTAAAAAATTCATAGCCGTAGGTAGAAATTCTTTATCCACAGAATATAAAAAACAATAGCTATTAGGTTTGATTTTCGTTTAACACCCCCCCCCCCGACACACAGACACACACACACAATATCTGTGGTTCAATGCAAAATAACTGCAATGATGTTTTTATCTTGAGGGAGAATTTCTGAAAAACTATTTTCCTAAATACTGTTTTATGGGTTGTTGTTTTGCTAGTTTTACTGAGTGAACGTTATTTTCCTTACGGATTTATTGGATCTAAGAAAGGTTCATGAATAGACACCATTTTCGTAGTCGTTATTATTTCTTTTTAAGTGCAGTTTTTTAAACAGGTAATTTCGTGGTAAACAATAAGGAATACCCACAAATATCATTCATGCTATTTTATGGCAGGAAATTTTCATTTAAACTGTTAAGAGAATTTGAACTTATGTTTTACTTACACGCTACAAATTATATAATTAAAAAATGTGCTTGGAACATTTTTTAACCACTTTCCAGCAAAGTTGAAACGTTTATGATTTCTGTCTGTCTTTATTCCAAATGGTGTTAAATACATTAATAGCTGGTTTACGTCATACTTTATTTACATAGTTAACACGGCAACCGCTCGGCTGGAATCGTGATACTAGAGGAAAAAAAGAACACCTTTTTAATTTAATTTATAAGAATTTACTTCGCTTAAAGAAATGGCAAAATGGTTGAGATTTTAAACGGAAGTTGATTGGGATTTGATATTTATAAATTAAGTTTATAGTTTGAAAAGTACTGGCCCATTTTACCAATATGAACTTTCGTATCTTCCGAAGCTTTCATAATTTTTTGTGCTCTTATGTTTGTTTACAAAATTATTTTAACAGATGATATTTTGTTTTATTTCAAATAGTTTTACCGCGGTTATAAAATTTCACGGAGTGTGCATTCGCCTGTGTGAAATTATTTTTATTTGCCAAGCTTTTGCTGCTTCTAAATATGATTGAATAAAAGGGAATATTTAAAAAAATGAGAGTAATTTTTCTTTCTTTTAAACAGTGGCGTGGGTTGTCTAAAGAAATTAGTATTTTCTTAAATTAGGAAACGTAAATTTATCGATAAAGTGTTGGTCTTCATTTACTTCCACTCTGTAGATGGTAAGTACATAAGCAATCTACGTATATTAAGATTTAAAAAAAAAGGAGAAAAGACGCGATTTCTTAGAGAGAACCAAAATATTTTTTCTAAGTGGGTAACGCATCCTCAGGCTTTTGGAATTGAGAGTAAAAACCTTCCATGGAAGCTTGCTGTAAGCAATTTGTTAAAAGAAACCATACATATCTCCATTATTTTACACGGGAACAGCTTTTTTTGCTTGTTTTTCCTGCGCGAGTAAAATGTTAATTGACAGATTACGTCTGCGGGAAGCTGTCGAAATTTCTGCGGAAAGCACATGTTAAAATCCGTTTTCTTTTTCTGTTTCAGCTAACTGGCTGGCTGGTTTCCTCTTTCGCCTATAGTTATATAAGTCCTTTTTTACCGAATTCATACTTTATTTTGTTCTATGCAATGCTTCTATTTATATAGAGTTTATACCTTTTAGACTTTCGAAAAATATCTCTCTCTCTTCTCAATGATTAAAGACTTTTAAGGAATGTTTTACAGGAAACCGCACTAAAATTGGATCGAAATCATGCCGACACACTAAATAATGTCAACTATAAACAAACCGTGTTTGCAAATGAAAGAGTGGCAGGTTTTTTTTATAAACCTTATGAAGTCTCTTGGTTTTAAATTAGGATACTTTCCGTTGCTTCTGTCTTTCAGGCTAATCATGTGAGCATAAAGAAACGTAAAGATTATATGAAGATCTGTTACTTTAGATTCTCTATACTAGCCGCTGCATAGAGCGGTTAGTGAGAAAAACAAAGCCTTGTTCCTAATTATTACACTTTTAAATTTAGATAATGAATGATGTCATTAACAATAAATTTCAAGATTAAGTGGAATTTAAAAAGTTTAAATTTTAATTGCTACTACACTTCCCATGACATATTTACTTTTTAGGAAATGCATTAAAGCAGAAAGTTAGAATTTTTGAAAGAACACTAATGCCTTAAAAGCCTATTTAGGGTACATCTCGCCCTTAAATTTACAGCCATTAAAAACCATCGATAACTTCAGAATGCTTTCAAAGAAAGTAAATATTTGTTGACTCGTAATCGATGCAATATCACGTGTTCACAAAGTTTATTCTTTGAGCACGCAACGTTTGTTTATTTGAGGACATGCTTGTACAGACAAACATTTTTATCGCATTCTAACCTCCTCACACCTGTTGCTTGATAGCTCGTGAAAGTATGCACGGGGCTAGGCTTTTGCAGCATAAATAACGGACCACTCTGCATTTCTGAAATTCAAAGCAAACCAGGTCTGTTTGGTGTTAATTCTTTCTTTTTCTTTCCCCCCCCCCCGGACTAAATAAACCGACTTTGAATAGGGGCATTGCGGCCCTGCTTTCGAATCACTGCATATTATATTTGGGATCATCACAGGTTATAAGTACTTGCATAAAAAAAAAAAAAAAAAAAATATGTGTATGTAACCCTTCCAATTGATTTTCCAAGTTCTTCAATTGTTTATATATTTACATTTGAAGCTCTTTGCTTAATTTAGCTGATTCAAAAGATAAAAAATGTAATGAATTCTTTTTTTCTTTTTTCTAGTAAACAAGGTTTATGTTCCTCATTAAGTAAGGGGTGATTTTTACATATTGGGCGCTGAGGTTGAAAAAGAATGTTACATTAAAAATATTGTATCATCCACAGCGTTTTCAAAAATTAAAAATCTTGAATAACGAGCTAAAATAAAAGGGAGTCAGTTTGTAAGGGAAAACTCATTTGTTCGAGATATCTAGTTTCCAAATATCGATGTTATACTGTATTCCGTATGTGAGTGAAAGAACTAGAAAAAAAATTAAAGTAAACAAGATTTTTTTTAAAGTTTGATTATTTGATTACTTCATTTTTTTCTTAATATCACTAGAAAATTTATGTTTGTATTCAATCAGTGTATGATGCATGATATTTGAGAAATGTGATTGTACATGTTTTTTCTGAAAGTTTTATAAAAGACACCGCTGTTTCATTTATTGCGGAGGGTAATACGGCTTATAAAGAATTATCCTGAATTTTTTCGAGTCCCTGGTACAATTAGTTTATTTCAATTTGTGTACCTAGACCTTGAGGGAGATTTTGTTTCTTCGAACTACACCCTTGAAGCAATCAGATGGACATCTTCCATAGAGGCTAATTGCAATACGAATCTGACGCAGTGCGCCCTCAGGGTGGCACACGGGGGCGACCTGACACGGTAAGCAAAGTAAGCATCGCATGGGGGCGCCATTTCGAACTTAAAATCTGAGAAAAATTTGATCTGGAGCAAAAAAAAAAAGGGGGGGGGGTCTTTTTTACTTTTGCATGGGGGCTCCACATACCCTAGGGCCGCCCCTGGTGGCAGAGACTTACTAAGCGTGATGTAGTTTTCTCCCTCCTTCACCCTTTCACCTATATTTATTTGCATGTATACTAACATTCCCCCCCCCCCACCCCTACGCTTTTTTTTTTCTTGCTTCGTTTTTTCTGCTTGGCTTCTATTTCAGGGAAATTTGGAAAATCCAAATGCCTATAAGAGTTAAGTTTTTTTTTTTATTACAACTCTTTATATGCATCAGAATATCCAGACAAATTTCACTCGACAAGTATTACCTAAAAAAATAAAAAATAAAATAAACAGTTTTCCGAAAAAATAAAGTTAAAACTAAAAAGAAATTTGTGAGTTTAATGAATTGTATTTAATGATGCTTGCCATGTATTGTTTTTTCTTTTTGCTTAAGCTTCATCTAAAAAACAAAGTGAAGCTTTTTCAACTCTATTGTAGGTAAACATTTAAGAAAAACATAAATAAGCTTTTATGAATAAATAAAATAGTAACGTTTTAATGCATAAGAATCAATTATATAGCACAAATAAAATTCATAAATGTTTAATGTGTAAATAAAGTTATTTGTGGTACTTATACATTTTCCCTCCGTATTCATTTTAAGCCAAAATCAAGAATTTTTTACTTCTTCAAATTTTCATTTGAAGAAGTAAAAAACCCCATTAAATAAAATTAAGCTGATTTTATTTGGTTTAGTTATTTGATTATGCCGTGATTTACTATTTAGTAATCCATTATGAATATAATAGGTGCACATAAACGACAAATATCCAAATCAAAACTTTTGATAATTGTTTCCAAAAACTATGGTAAAATTCCAAACATAGATAATATTCATGTAGGGCGGAAACAGCGGAATCCTTCCACTGGAGGTCGTAATTTTCGTGTTCACTCTCTGTAGTTGCCCATACCTGCACGAAGCAAAAGCCTGCGACCAATTTCAATGCACGAGAGCATGCACAGGTTTAATTTATGTACGGATGTTTAATGCTATTTCTGAATCAGCTGTATTTTTCCTGTTATTTGATATGTCTGTCTCGTGGCTCTTGAACAGTTTTTAAAACAGTACCCCCCTCTCCCCCTTCCAAAAACATCTTTAACTTGTACAACTTCTAATAGTGCCCGGTCAGAAACCAATAAACAAATGCAGATAAACATTTCTCCGGAAAATGGAGCAGCAGATGATAAATTACTTTGCGTGTTTCCTGTCAATTTTTTTTTCTTTATTTCTTGTCGAACGATCTCTGTACTGCCTAAAAGTTTCTCGCTTTTAAAAATCCAGGAAAAGTAGTACTTGTTTTATGCATTTTATGGACACGTATTTAACTGCTTAGTAATAATCGTTGTTGTGTATTTCTGTGTGAAGGTTATGCATATGAGATTTTTTTTTTTTTTTTTAAGCGCAGAGACAAAAGAAGTCGTGCTAGCCTCGGCGTTTTTGGTTTTAGGTCAAGGAACTTAGTCATTTTTGTACTCTATCTATTCGAATGACATCATTTGCAAGCAGAAGCACGTATTAGCTGAATCTCTGTATCTAACGCATTTTATCACACACACCGGGGCCTTCGCAATTAGTAACGGGCCTGCGCGTGTATTTTGATGAGCCATCGAAAGAGGCCTACGGATGCGCGAGTCTTCACGTATACATCAGGCATTTTTAAAGCTTCCCAGTGCTTTCAAACGTTATTTAATGTAGTTTTAAGTAGTAATTGTGTTACTAATTCAAGTACGAACTCATGATTAATTTGTTTGCTATGATACATATTGACATAAAGAAAATAGATGCATATAATTTGAAGGAAAAACAAAGTAGCGCTTACTCTCATGATTCACGATTGCTTATTTTAGTTTCACAAGTGGATATTTAATATACTTTAAAATACCTAAATACACAAATGAGAAAGACATTTTTATAATGAGTATTTCATGAACGTAGTCGTATTTCCTACGTTATTTTAAACAATTCAACATTAATCTTTAACAAATGATGTATTAAAGCGCATTTCAGTGTTTTCGGGATATCCTGTATATTGGAGAAAATTTATAAAGTACGCTCTATAGCGTGATCCCTGAATTAATTATTCTTTAACAAAGACATTTCATGTAGTATATATTATTCTTTTGTCGCTTTCTCAATCGAACTTAGGAATTGAGCAAGCATAATGAACGCCTGTACAAAATATTAACTACATTTGAAGTTTCTGTATAAACGGGCAAAAATCAATAATTTATAATTTACTGTATTTCTGCACTGTACCAGATGTAAGTCTGAATCACATAATCAAGGCATATATAACTGATAAATAACATTAAAATAATTTATTTATAAATAACACATGAGTAATTATTCACTAAACATGATTTACATACATATTTTTAGAATTTCTAAATACATTATAAGCGTTCACTTACCTTTACATTCAGAGCAAAATGTTCGAATTTTAGGATCTTTTCATGAAAGATGGTCTTTGGATTCTCAATTGGATCTTTTCATGAAAGAAAATGGCGCAAGATTCACAAAACGATTACCTACATCTAAAGTTCTTTAGTACGACAAAAGTATAAAAAATTTGTTTTAAAATAATAAAATAATATAACATTTATAATACTTAGAATAATAAAATAGAATACTGTGACTGGTGAAAACAGGCCTCAATGATAAACTCATTTTTAGGGATGGCAACTCATAAGCAGGCCCGTTGCTTAGCGATGGCCCCGCACACACACACACACAAAATTTAATGGAGTTGTTTCTGTATTGTGTAAAAATATCTATATAGTGTGTATGTGTGTTCTTTTCTATGTGATTACAACGTTTTCACACTTTTCGATTTCTCCCCTTTCTAGATAAGTAATTATTAGTCTTTTTATTATTATTATTATTAACATTATCGGAGGCTAAAGAAGAGGAATTGCCAGAACCAGTGGCCGAACGCATAGAGCTCTGAACTGGTAGACGGAAGGTGCTGGTTCAAATCCAGGTCGCGTCCGCCGACCTAACCGTTTGGAGTTTTTCTTGGTTTCCTCCAAAACTTACAGTAAATTCGGGTTAGGTTAGGACCCCTTAAAGAGATCCCCACCCATTGCCTAGATCCCACGTGTAGATAATTAGCTGTAATACCACAACAACAACAAATAAGAGGAATTCGTGCATGCTTTTTGCCACTTGCCAGAATACAACTTTTAATAAATTTTGTATAAATTATCGATTTCCGTTATAGTGTACCGTCTGCAGACACAGTAAAAGGTTCATTATAACTGGAGGTTCATTATGCTCAAATTTCTTAATGCTTTGGTTATTTGTTTTTTAAATGAATGGTAGTTTTGTTAGAAACATTCACCGTGATGGTATGCATTTTACTAATAAATTATTAATCACTTAGACGGACAAGTAATCAAACATTGCAATAGACCTTTTTTTCTTTTTTAAGTATTTAATTACGTTTATTTTTACACAAAGGCTTATAAGCATCATTCCTCCTTATAATACTGATTTAACATTCCCTTAGCAAATTCATTTCAGACAGAAACCAACTTTCCGAACATTTCGTTTACGTTTGAAGGCATCAGCAAATCAGCAAAGTGTAATTATTTTATTGTGGATCTAAAACCCGGTTCTTTCAGAATTTGTATACAAACGAGGAACTTCAGTACATTTTTTTTTCTGTGTTAGAGTTAAATAAATAAATGAAGCTGGTCTCCAAAGAGTAGAGGTGAGACAATTCTAACATTTTGAAACCGGCTTCTGCAGATTTATTTTATTATTATTATTATTTTGTTTATTCAACGTATAGTATTACTTACATGTGTACATCCACGCATGCAAATGCGTAGAACTGGCGTCACTTCCGACACTTTCTCAAGAGGTTTCGGTGTGTTTAGTTTCTTGTATAGCAAGACGTTGTCTTAAAAAGAAAAAATATTCGTAGAGGTAGGTGTGTGTGTGTGTGTGTGTGTGTGTGTGTGTGTGTGTGCATGCGCATGGGTTTATAAGGGAAACAAAAGAGTCACTGCTCTTTCTAGGATTGTGAAATTGTGTTAAATTTTAATTGATGACGTGATTCAGTTATTGATTTCAGGTTCGTTTAATTTTAATAGCCAAACACTTCTACAGAAATTTATAGCACGTAAACAATTTTGGAAATGCTGTAATTAGAATTATTTGAAAACCTATTGACAAATAAATTTCATTTACCAAAAAAAAAAAAAAAAAAAAAAAAAAGAAAAGAAAGAAAAGAAGGAAAAGGAGGAGAGAAAAGAAAAGAAAAAGAAAATGCACATAACTGGTTGGTTTTTAGTTTTAATATTATTTATTTGTAGAAATGTAAAAAACTGTGAGTGGAAGCTGTAAAATGCTGTTAAAAGTTGCTGTTATGAAAGCTATATATGTAAGGTAATCCAATGTAAAAAAATACATTAAGAACATTAATTAATTAAGAATTTAATTTTTCCGTTGCAGAATGATTTTTTTCAATGCATGCTTTCATGTAGAAATATAAAACTAAATTTAACACTCTATTTTATTGTTGAATAAAAAAATTCAAATAATTCCTTCGATGGTAAAATTTAAACTCATTCATAGAATCAAGCTAATATAAAGTTTCAATAAATAAATAAATAAATTAATTAATTAAAAAATAATAATAAAATAAAGAAAAAGAAGAAGAAAGAAAAATATAGAAAGAAAAAAATCTTAAGATTACGAAAGACGTCTGGAAAAAATGTGGGTCCATCCTAAAAAAATCTAAGTTTCAACTGGATACAGAACAGACTACTACACGGTGCAATAGCCTATCTTCCCAGAGATCGGCAATGGTAAACCTAAAGTTTATTGCTTTTCTCCCCCTCATCCCCCGTTGTTTAGAGAGGGGGAGTACAGTTTCACTTAGAGGACGCTCCCTCATACTCTCCCCTCCGTTGGAAATAAAAATAATTACTGTTTGCTCTGCAATGCTCTTTGAAAGCAACTACAGAAGCAGAGTTGGGCAAAATACATAAAAAAATGTATTTTCGATGCAAAATACAAATTACATTTATTCAAACACAAAAAATTACAAAATACAAAATGCTTTCTAAATTGAAAAAATACAAAATACATTTATTTTCTTAATACATACAAAATACGTCTAAAACTTCAATTAAGTAAAATTTTCTACAGAAACTTCTAGTTTATTTTATTCCAGTGTATTTTAAGATGAACAAACAAATGTAATAGTAACTTTTTTTTTTTTTTTTTTTTACATATACATAAGTTTTTCCTGGAATAAATTGCATCTTAAAAGGCATGAAAGCAAAAATGTGTGACAAGTATTTATTGAACGTTATTTTTCAGTGATAATGAATGGAATTGAAATATAAAATTAAATATATTTCTAAACGAAGATGAGTTGAATTATATTTCTACTTTAAGATACATTTATAGACTTACCATCGCACAGTAGTTATGTCACTGAAAATGGTAGACTGCCGAAGAGTGAAGGTCCCGGGATCGGGTCCCATCGAGCAGCTGTCGATCTAACAGTCTGGATTTTTGGTAGGTTTTTTCCAGATGTAACGTGAATACGCTTTAGAACCCCTTAGAAAGTTCTCCTACCAAGGCACCTTCCCATCCTTGGCAGATTGCCCTAGTATAGCGTTGCCATAATCACGCAAACACAAGATACATTCATATATTACTACAAAAGATTATATTACTGCAAGATTGTGATGGAGGAGTGGAACAATATCAGCCTTGATGTTTTAAGAAAAGGACTTTCATCTTTGAAATCAAGATGTAATATGATGGTTCAAAGAAAGGGCTATCAGACTGAACACATTAGAAAATAAAATTCTTATATTTATTTCTATATATATCTTTGCAAAATCGTTACAAAAATGTGTGAACACCGTCTGTAGGGTACTTGCGCGAAAACCCGAAAAAAAAATTGTTGTGGAATATTACTTAAATGAAATTAATTTACGTTTCACAAATCACCCGTGCATGAAGATTTTCTTAACATTAAACTTTTAAACGCCTGTGTCACATTGCTGAAGAGTTCTTTAGGGGAATTGCAAAAAATATTTAACATGAATTTAAGAAAATGCTTTTAAAAAGAATTTAACAGTTTTGTTTTTTTTTTTATTTTAGTTTTACAATGTTCTATATACGGTTAATGGGTCAAATATTTCAGTCTCTACAAATACTCAAGAGAACACATTAAATTACCATGTATGTTTCCGAAAAAAAAAAAAAAAAATCTAATTTTCTCTTTTCTCTGACCAAAAGTTTAAATTTTAGAATGTCTAAAACTTTAGAGGATTTTTCGAACTACTTATTAGTTATTAGCATCAGATATTATTAAATTTATACATTTATGCATAACTTGCAATAATCTTTATAAAATAGGAAAATGTCAATTTATGAAACTAAACTCTTCGAATAATTTGTTGGATTCAATTAAAATATTCAGATAATTTACTTTGATTTTCAGGTAGAAATTAAACCTTCATAATGTGTGAAAGATTATTTTAGTACGTGTTTTGATACTATCTGTGCAGTTTCTAGGACAACTATAAAATGGAAGCGCCATGTCACGTGCTCCGAATACACAGCCTAAAATAAGATCCTGCGTCCACAACTAAAACGAATAAGTAAATTTTGAGGTAAATATATGTAAATAGTTAACGCAATTTTCTTCCTTCAACTTTCCCTTCTTTTCTTTTTTTCCTTCCTTCCTGAGACAGTGAGCGCACGCATTTTAAATTAAAATTAGCGAATTTTAAAATCGTGAAAAAAAAAAAAGAATAAAATATTAATTTTTTTTTGCGTTTCAAAATATTTTTCTAGCGTTTTAAAATATTTTTCTAAAGACAAGTTTTAATTATTGCTGCTGATAAAGGAACTCTTATTATACCCTTGCTAGACATCTCCGAATGACACTGGCTGGAGTAATTTATGGGTTGCTATCTTCCCGCTTTTGCCATTCCCACTTCAGAACGGGGGCCATCCTCGTGATATTTTCCGTGAGTCTAGATCTGCAGGGTCACGCACTGATCGTTCTTGAAAAGGGGGTGAAATTGTTGGCGATCTCTTGGCGTGCCGATGTGTGGGAAGTAACCGTGCAATAGCACCTCTCGTGGACCAAAAGAGATCCTGAAAGTAGAATTTTTGGTGATTGAATGTCAGTAATCAAGCTTTTTTTTTGTGAGAAGTTTTGCTTTTCCACCTTTCGGGCCTTCCCCGAATCCCCCCCCTCCCTCGCTACGTCCCTGCCACTTCTAGTCAGTTGCGCAGCCAGGATTTTATTTCGGGGGGGGGGCGGCATAGGGCTACCCCCCTGGATTTTTGTATGCAGTGCTTTTCCTTGCTTTTTTGCTCTTTCCAACATGGTAACCATACGTTGAAGTAGTCTTTGCCCCCTCCCCCCTGGAGTAGTCTTTGCTCCCCCCCCCTGGGAAATATTCTACCCGCGCCCATGGGGGTTATCAAATTGTAAGCTAAATATCAAATTGTAAACTAAGTAAAGGGTCCCATTTCGGGGGGCTGCAGCTCCCTCACCCCCCCCCTGGCTACGCCCTGCTTCTAGTGCTAATTATCACGAATGCATTCATGCAGGAAATAAAATGCAGAATCTTTGCCTACCTTTACAGGCATAATTTCGCCGCTCAAGTATTTAAATTGCCGGTCGCAGAACAAGTTGCTTAATGACGTAACGGATTTCTTTAGCACGTGAACTTTGCGGAGGAGAAAATAATATACATAAAAAAGGATATTTTCAAGGTTAAATGCGACGATTTCGTGCATGATGTCTGCCTATCTTTGTGTATGCGGTATGCGACCTGTCTTGATGCCTGTCACAGATTTTATTCTGTGTGCGACTAGTATCACGCCTGTGCGTGAATCGCTTGTGAGGTAAAGGTTTTCCGCTGTATTAGAATTACCATATTTAACCCTTTGACGCTTGACGCGCGGTGGTTGCGCCGTGAAGCCACCTTATTTCAGCGTTTTCACTACTGGTCGCAGAAAAAAATCTGGTTAAATGGTCCCAAAGCTGAAAAAGTGCAGCCATTGCCATCGATTCATTTAACTACCATCATGGCAGTCGATCGAATCGCCCACCTGGCACCACAGAGCTTAAGAAACACAGCCAGCTGTGTCAGAAAACTTCTTTAGCTCTGTGGCGCCAGATGTGCGCGACCGCCATGTTTTTGGTAGTTAAATGTATCTATGGCAACAGCTGCACTTTTTCAGCGTTGGGAAGTCTACCCAGTTGGTCTTCTATATCGATAAGAAAATTCTTGCACTTCAAAGGCTTAGAAACACAGTCTTACCTACGAAGTCTGCTATATAGGTGCCCTTCTAAAGGTAGAGAAATAAAAAGAAAAAAGTCTCAAAAAAAAAAAGAATTATCACTTAATGAATTAAAATATTTCTAAAAAAACTTAAAATTATTTACCAAGTATATTTTTATTTAAAAGAAAAAAAACGTTGGTTATTAAATAAATACTTACAGATAATACGTTATATGTTGTTGGATTCTGTTATAATGTCACTGAAGAGACGAGCAATAATTATTTATGACACTATAACCGAATTACGTTAATTGTAGGCTTGTGTTCTATGAGCAAGAAACACAGAATATTTAGACGTTATAAGAGAGTTGTCACTGTAACCATTTGTTTGTAGCCCTCCTAAATTAAAATTTTTAAGTGCACCACTCTTTGAACATACGGATGATGTACGAGACCAGAAAACTCTACTACTATCTCATTCATGTTTGAATCTGTAATCTTTATTTTATGTATCATAAACCAAAAGTAAATCCTGTCGAACGTGTCGATTATGAAAAGGCTTCCATCAAAATTGCTTTGCGTATACACAACTCCTTGTCGAATCATTAGAAGGAAATAAAACTACTGTCAGGTCTTATTTCAATCACTGCCCGTAGAATGCTATTTATAAATGCAATTTAATGAATTCTACATAAGAACTACTAGTGCAATAGCCACCTTTTTCTATGAAATAAATTAATGTCTCTAAAATACACTTTAAACAGTGACTGTTCATAAATCGTAATGCATGGGAATTCATTTTTGTGCTCCCGTAAAAGAACCATAAATGCAACATTTCTATATAGAGAGCATTAAAAAAAAAAAAAACTTTCATAATCTACATTACTTTTTTTCAGTTTTAAAATTTAGATGAGCGTACCTCTAAAATAGTTTAAACAGTTATACCAAAGACTTTAATGCACTGGAGCTCTTCATCTGTGTGCTGTTGTGTAAAAGCCAACGATTACTATACTCGCCCTGTTATTAACTTCATTAGAAAATGTTAAAAAACGGTTTTCTCGAAAATTGTTATGTTTGATTCATTCTTGTTGATGCCGTGTACTTTGAAATTGAATAGATGAAGAGGAATAAAGAAAAAGAAAAATTAATCTTTTTAAAAGGTTGTGGGATTCGGTGGTTACATCTGGAAACATATGGTCACGTTTTGTTTTAATGCTCCGAAATTGGTAACTCATAGCAGGCAGAGACTATCATGCACGTAGTCTCTGCCCGTAAGACACTTAGAAAGGAGTGCGGTGTTGATCACGTATTTTGGTATTTGATTTTTCTTTTCCTTTTTTGCTTTAATTAAAGTTTAATATAATTAATTACCCAGCATGTTCTATACGATATCACATATGGGTGACTTCTTTTCAGCCACGGCTTTTGATCCGGCCCACGGAACTTTGAAAACCTTGTATAAAACCCTGATAAATCATTCAAAATCCCATATAGATCCCAATTATATACGGCCCGCGACTTTGCTGTTATCCTGAAGTTTAGCCCGCGACTTCGCTAACATCCTAAAATTTGGCTCGCAACTATTCAGAGGTTGCCCATACCAGTTCTGTACCATTGAATCACATTTCTTTCAAAATTGATATTAAAATCATTCTTTCGTGTATTTCTCCGTTAAAATATTATAACTTAGTGGCGTTTTTACTAATTGTGAAAAGTGTATTTTCCACACTCCTATACTAGGGATGGACGCGAGACGAGAAATAGGGCTGTCTCGTCTCGTCTCGCAGTGGTAAACCTCTGTCTCGTCTCGTCTCGCATCCACTTTGTCTCGTCTCGCGTCTCGCACAGAAATTGCCTGTCTCGTCTCGCGCGAGACGTCTCGCGAGTCTCGCAAAATTAAGGACTGCGAATTTTTACCATATTTTTAGTAACATTAATACTAGTTATTGAAAATTAATATTAACAATAGCAATTATTTGCATATTGCCATATTAGTACATATATTAGTTACCATATTAACTCATATAGTTATTTGAAATGATAAAAATTCGGATTTAATCCCTATATATAATGTGACATGACACCGAAAATTTATTTATTTGCGTAACTGCGTAAATGTAATATTTATGGTTGATGGGAGTTTCTTTTGCTTTTGAAAATATATAAAGCTTTGAATTTTGTCAGATATGTTGCAGAACTCAGGGACACATGTTGGCCAAATAAAATTTTGATCTAATTAAACGGCCCCAATGTACGGAATAGTGAATAATTATAGTGAGCGGAATGGTGAATAATTAAAGTGAAGCTTACTTATCCCCCCTCCCGTTTTAGTGTATGAGATATGGGTTTCATATTTAATCGGGGGAACCCGGGTTTAACCTGTTCATTTACACCGGGTACGGGCAACCTTTGGAAGGTTGCGAGCCAAAATTTAGGATGTTAGGGACGTCATGGACCGTATAAGTGGGATTTTGATTTGGTTTATATTGATTGTCTATGGCGGTGCTGCCCAACCTTTTTATCGCCGCGACCTGGTCAGCGTTTGATAATAATTTTACCGTGGACTGGTCAATTTTATTGTGCTTAAACATACCTTCAAAATATATACAGTTTCACAAAAAATGAATGTAAAATGATTTAAGATTTTATCTCACTAGGACGCTAAATGAATGAGAACACTGAGCTTATTTCTTTGCAACGAGTCGGTTAGATCTGGAGGTAAGAAGCAATGACACCCAAAGTGTGTTGCTTATGTACAATTCATTCCTTTATTCTGTTATTTTGGTTCTTGTCAGTGCAGAAAATCCCGCTTCACACAGTTAGGTTGTTGGAAATGGCAATAGGGATTTAAAAGACTGGAATTTTAATTCATAGTCTTGAAATATTTAATAAGCAGTAAAATAATGTAAAATAGTCATGAGATTTTTTTCTGTTACAAAATCTGTTCTGTATAAATTAGCACAAACCCAAGAAACTCGAGACCTCGAGAGAAATGCACGACAGAAAATAAAATGGAAATAATGTAATTTTTCTTGAGCAACCCGGTACCATTTGATCCGCGGACAGGGGTTGGGGACCACTGGTCTATGAAAATTTGAAATCTTCCACTTGCTGGATAAAATACCCTGGAGGGCCACATCCGGGCCGCGGGCCAGGGTTTGCCGATATGTGATTTACACTATCAAAAAGAAGAGACAACAGAAAGGACTTGTGAGCGTTGGATTTGCGCAATCACTCCAGTAGATCATTCATTTGCGTTCGCATAGCTTGGCTTATGGCGAAAGACAGTGCCGTAAAAATAGGGAGGCATGGCAGGGAGAATGCCCGGGCCCCCACATGTAGGGGCCTCAAAATCCATACAACTATTTTCTCAACCTCTTGGATTTTTTATCTTTTATAACATTTTAGATTTGTACCTTTACTATTCAAAACGGATCACCTAACACTGTTTAAGCAGAAAACAAAAAAGTTGCTTACTGTTTACAAAATAGCTAACAGCTTACCAACAGATCCGCTGTATTACGATACGTACAGCTGATTATGAAAAGTTAAATTTATATACCAGTATTTCTAGAACCAAAGTTCTTTAACTAATGACCTTGTGTTCCCTTTCTTTGTATTCTAGAAAAACATGATCTGGGCCTCAAAAAGCCACTCTGAAGCAAGCATCCCTTTTGGGGGGACCTCTTATTTCTTAAAATTATCATATCACTTAGGTAATTTCAAGCAAATGGCAGTTTTTTCTTTTTGTTGTAATTATTACTTACAAATATTTTATGTACTTACAAATAATGTGCAGATGCATAATCAGTGGTGTACACGGACTTTCTTTAAGAGAAGGGGGGAATGGAAGTAATCTTTTGGTTAAATAAAAGCCATAATCTATATGTTTAAAATTAAAACTGTACGGACTTTATGTTAAAAATGCATGGACAAAGGGGGAGGGACTGAATCCTCACCCCCACACCATTTGTGCACGCCACTGAGCATGTAAAGAAGGTTAATGGGTTGGGCTGATTTAAATTTAAAGACTGCGTTGTGATACATGATAATCCAGGTTCGATGCACTTATCTTGCAATAAAATAAAAGGACGTTAAATACTGAAAAACTATTTTATTAAACATATACTATTGAAATATTATTATAACGGCGGTGGTGGCTCAGCGAAAATAAAATGACGTCCAATATGGACAGCGAAATTAAGGTGGAATGAATTAAAAATTACGCCAGCACAGAATTACATATTGGCGAGAACAATAACTTGGCCGAGATTAATAACGCCAATTCCAGAGCAACCCTAACAGTTAATCCAATAAAATTACAATGACGTAATCGCGAACAAATAATTTTAAAGTCGTCGCAGGGGAACAACTAAATAACATACGCCAGCAGGATGCCAAGAGGAAACTCAAAAAGGCTGTTGATTTTGCAAACGGACGCAATACAATCTATTTTTAGCACACCGGTCTGAAGAGACGAAACAATTAAGAACAAAAAGAATAGTGCATACGGGAAAAGCGAAAATACAGATTTAAAAACCGAAATGGCTGTAAAATGAAAAACAGAAGTGATTTAGAATTCTTGAATTTTGGATAGATTACATTAAAGAAAGCCAAAGTAAATGATTATTAAATTAGATATGTGATCTTCATCACATATATACTCCCGTCAACAAGGAAAAAAAATTTTGAAGAATTTTTTTTTTATTAGTTACAATTAATGTATTTAAAAAATTTTAATTAAATGCTCTGTTTGGCTGGCATAAACAATTAAGAAAATCTTAAACATATTCAGACAAAATTATACAATTGCAAAATTACTGATGACCACCACCTAATAAATGTTTAGAGAAGAACAAGAAAATGTCATGACACAATAAAAATAATAACTGCTAGCAATACAAAAGTAAATGTCGACAAAATAAAAAGGGAGCATTTAGCTCACAATACAAAGGGGCATTTTAGCTCATCCTTTCTTTCAAACAAGGGGCATTTTAGCATACCCTTTTTTTTTTAAATAAGGGGCATTTCAGCACACCCTTTTTTTTTAAATAAGGGGCATTTCAGCACACCCTTTTCTCTTTAATTGAGCATCTCAAGCTCATGTGCACATCAAAGATATACTGCTTAAACTTGCAGCGAGTACTCAAAATTATAATTATAAACCAGCTCTGTTGAATGGTTTGCATATATATATCAATAAGGCCTTCAAATATCAGAATTATGCATCAAAAATACTTCACTCAATTGACAAAATAAAACAATACATTCAAATTATAATATGATACTAAAAAAAATTTTGTTTGTTTGATGTTAATTTTTCACACAGTTCTGTACCATCAGAATTGTAATAATGTTGTAAATAGTACATGACATAACAGTATCTTGACATACATATCTGTATATCATAAGAAAAATAAGCACATTCAATTGAAAAAATTATACTTGCACAAAATGACAATGAAAAAAAAAAACAAGGAAATTGAATATCAATCTGTACAATACCATCAACGAACATCAATCTAAGTACAATTAAAAAAGATCTCAGTAAAAGGTTTAAGTGCTATTGGACACTCACATATTTATTTATTTATTTTAAATTTTCAAGTTAGAGATAATACTAAATGAATCATTTAATTTTATGACTGTGTAATTATTTACTTTAGAAGTCATCATTTAATAAGTGTTAAGTTTTAAGAACATTATTGAAGAAATGATATATTGACAGACACAGCATGAAATCCAAATACACAAGTGAAAACTGCTGGACCAGCCAGCCAGTACACAAAAGCAATTATACCTCCAAGCTTGTGGGTACCACACAAACAAGGAAACAAGCATTCAACACATGCACACAGTGTGTCCGTGAATGTCAAATAAGCAAGTTATTAATTATGTGGAGGTAATAGAAAAAAATTAAGTTATAAAAGAATGAAATTAGTTAACTTGCAAGTCTTGAAAATGTAGGTTTAAACTTGGTAACAAGTACGTAAAATATTAGTTATAGCTTAAAAAGAAAATTGAAGGCAATTATGGTCATACGGTAAAAATAACAAAATTAATGATTTTTTTTTTTTTTTTTTTTTTTTCAAGAAAGGAATGTTGTTGTGTCACTTACTAACACACTAAGATTTTCAAAAGTGACAAAACTGGGAAAGAATAGCACACAAAAGTACAAATAAAAATACACTAAAATGCAATTACTAAAGTATACAATATACTGATACTCTGAAATTATATACCATCAAATTTCACTTATTAAAGTCTTGAGTTAATCTGATCACTACATATATATTTTATTACGAACCGAACTAAACAAACAATATTTCACAAAATAATCAGTAAAATAAGAATAACAACAACACTAAGATAAGAATAATAAACATAATTCAAATAATAAATTAACTATAAGCACTCTGAAAATGTAAATCAATGTAATTTTTTTTATAACTCAGTGAGTACTTGATACCTTAAAGTTGTATTAATTTATAGTAAGGTACAGAAGAGATTTAAATATCTCATAGTATAGAAAAAAATTTCAAAATAAAATGTTATGTTTGTGTATGTGAACACAAAAGAGTGACAAAACATATACAGTGTTTAAAATATTTTTGAAATGCACTACTGTACACCATAGTGAAAATGTGGGAGAAAAAATGTAACAAATATTCAAAAATTTTGTGTGTAGCAAAATGTGGAAGGACAAGTACAATGAACTCAATGAGCAGAACATCAGTGTGAACATGTTTGTGAGTGTGAAGATATAAGACATAAACACAAGTGTGATGAAAAAGAAAAACAAGTTTGTGAAAAGGTTGAGAGTCAGTAAGTGTAAGCAATGTAAATAAAAACAACAACATGAAAAATGTAAGTAAATGTGAAAAAGTGCAATTGTGGACAAACACAAACTTCAAAGATCAGTGACTATTCAAGTATGAATCTTATTTGAAGTACAACAAAAAAAATGTGTCATATTGTGTAATTGAAAAGAAAAAAAGGTAATCAAATGAATACCACTATACTCTTCCAAAGAATGCATGTATTAAACAGAGGCATATCAATGGCAGGAAAAAAATAAAACAGTGTATCTAAAAAATGTAAAAAATATGTGAACAGTACAACTTATGGTAAACATGTAAAATTGTATTAAAAAAGGCCAAAAATGGAGTGAAAAACAAAAACATAAAGTACTCTTTAAAAAGTATTTAAAACAAATAATGTGTAAAAAATCAGTCAACATGAGGACTGTAAATAATAGCATATTCAAAGAAAAAAAATGTGTAAAAAATATATGACAAAAATAGAAACAGTATATTGTGAGGTAAGAAAAAAAACTGAAAGAATATGTATGTTGTGCCATGGACTTTAATATGCAAAATTGCAGTGTGTAAGAGTGAGTAAAAAGTGTGTGCCTTAGAAAGGCCTTGCCATGGACTTAAGAAATGGAAGAGGGTGAAAAGATATGTAATTGAAGACTGTCATGATTATCAAAATAAAGAGTAAAGAAAAAATAACGATGTATGTGTACCTCATAGAGGCTGAAAAATGAACACAAAAATGTAAAATACCATGTGAGCAAAAGCGAAAACATAATTTAAAATCACAAGAATGAATATGTAAGCAAATAGAAAATTAAACACACAAAAAGGTCTGTACACAAAAGTAAACATATAAAGCAATGAGTAATAATGATATTTATCGTGAGTGAACGAAACCCAGTGCATAAGAGAAGAAAAAATTAAGTGTATTAAAATAATTAAATGTGTGTGAATTGCAATCCAACAATTATATTAAACAGTAAAATATTAATGTCATATATACTATATAAAAGTAGTAATTTAGATTTAAACTAATTTATAAACATGATTGAAAAACAATAATAATTATTTTTTTTATAACTCCTTAGAAGCAGTAAAATAATAAAGAAAAAATTCAGCATATTAAATATTTTCTTTGACACGTTATGTCTAAAAAAAACTACTCTTAGCATGTGCTATTTGCACACAAAAAAATGGATGCAAAGACAACATGAACATGATTATTATTATTATAGTATTAGTAGAAGAACTGCACTTATAAATGACTTACCAAATTTACCAAGAATAAAACTTCACTTATTCAGTAAATAACAATTTAGCAAAAAACTTTTCACTAGTCATACTTAAAATATAATGTCCATTAAATACCAGTTCAAACGGCATTACAAAGCATAGTATGAGGTGTCGGTGTATCAGGAGCGCGCACATTTAAAAACAAAACCAATTGCCATCAAAGGAGGAAAAAAAAACAGTCTTCGCCAAGTTCAGTGAATGGCATACCTAGCGACGCACGAAAAAAACTACTGTAGACTGCAGACATCCGGAATCAAAGTTCCAAATTTGCGGTGATCGGACGGTTTTTCGCACAGTTCAGCATTAGTTGTAAGTTTCAGGCGTAAAGCAAGGCAGGAAAACATAACGTACTCCATACAGGAAAACAGAAACATACTCCATACGCCGACACAATAGTCTCCAAATAGTCATAGGAACGTGTAGAACTCAAAGCGGTATTACGGAGGTAAGCAGTATGTGCTTTGGTAGAACTCACCTACAATTCGTCGGAGGGTGTTGCGTAGTAAGATTATCGATAATACATATATGAAATGAGGAGACGATCGGAAACTCATCATTAATGAATAGCCAGTCCATCAAGGAGCTCCGTGTTCCGTAAAAACGAAAGTTACAGCCGGTTGAAAATAACACTGTCAGGGCCGAAACGTTGACTGCGCTTTCAGCAGAGCAGGGCTGGAGTTGGAGAAGTGTCTTGATCGGGAAATTTGATTCCGCCATTTTGCTAAGCCACCACCCAAATAAATGCAACTTAAGTGCCTGGTTAGGCACCAATTTATGTAAAGAAGGTTAATGGGTTGGGCTGATTTAAATTTAAAGACTGCGTTGTGATACATGATAATCCAGGTTCGATGCACTTATGTTGCAATAAAATAAAAGGACGTTAAATACTGAAAAACTATTTTATTAAACATATACTATTGAAATATTATTATAACGGCGGTGGTGGCTCAGCGAAAATAAAATGACGTCCAATATGGACAGCGAAATTAAGGTGGAATGAATTAAAAATTACGCCAGCACAGAATTACATATTGGCGAGAACAATAACTTGGCCGAGATTAATAACGCCAATTCCAGAGCAACCCTAACAGTTAATCCAATAAAATTACAATGACGTAATCGCGAACAAATAATTTTAAAGTCGTCGCAGGGGAACAACTAAATAACATACGCCAGCAGGATGCCAAGAGGAAACTCAAAAAGGCTGTTGATTTTGCAAACGGACGCAATATAATCTATTTTTAGCACACCGGTCTGAAGAGACGAAACAATTAAGAACAAAAAGAATAGTGCATACGGGAAAAGCGAAAATACAGATTTAAAAACCGAAATGGCTGTAAAATGAAAAACAGAAGTGATTTAGAATTCTTGAATTTTGGATAGATTACATTAAAGAAAGCCAAAGTAAATGATTATTAAATTAGATATGTGATCTTCATCACAGAGCATAGTAAATATATGGAGCTGAACCACACTTTTCTAGAGTAAGTCAATGCTCGGAAATTTCTTTTTCCTTTTAATGAGGATCTAAATTAGGAATGGCATGGCGTACAAAGGTCCAAATGGAAATTAACACGCTCTACTTTTTCTCGCATATCGTAAAACTCAAAATTAGCCAACTTAAATTGACACTTTGTCCTTTATTCCCCCCCCCTCCAAAAACCAAAGACATTAGAATATACTAGAACGAGTATATTCTAATGTCTTTGCCAAAAACCAATGGTTTGAGTCCCTCTTGCAAAATATTTTAATATTTGTTGGTCGTCTTTTTCTTTTACTTGTGCAATAATCAGAGTTCACATTATTTTACATTCATTATACAAATGATTCGATAATTATTTGTATAAAAACCCAAATTAAAAATAAAAATAAATGTTATATTCCAGCTGGAATTCATGTAAAATCCATTAAATACTTCAGTATATGAAATTAAAAATACCTTGTTGTTACAAACCAAGTGCTCTATTAATGGCTAAAAACGCTTTTATAAGGAATAATACTACTTACATCATGAACACATAAGAGCTATATTGATGATTTATTAATGTTTCTATGTTGTTTTGTGTTAAGGTAAAGCTACGAAAGAGCTATCTGCTTAGAAGGGGTGCAATGGGAGGAGGACCTCTAACGCGTATTCACGTTACATCTGGAGAAAACCGCCCAAAACTTCGATAGCCGCACGGCAGGATAGAACCCTGCCTTCAGAACCTTCCCAGAGACCTTCACAATTCAGTCATCTTACCATGTTGTATGTTGAGTGTTATTTCCCAATGGTGAGCGGAAGAAACGCGACTTTTAATAGTGACATAGGATGTAACATGGTCGTTATATGCTAGTCGATGAGGCAAGAGCGCAGCCAGAAAATTTTGTCGAGGGGGTTGTATAAGATACAATTTTGTATTGATAAACTTAATTTCTTATTGACGACAAAAATCTGAAAGCTCTTAATAACTAATTTTGAAAGTTTTGCAGGGAGGTATATCCCGATATCCTACTCCATGGTTACGCTTCTGCAGTGACGTACGAAATGGGGGGCGGCTTTGGGGCTCGAGCTCCCTCCCCATACCTTTGGAGGATGATAGAAAATAACCATATATCGGTGTCTTTTCCAGTGTCCAGAATCCACATACTTAATTTTTTGTCTGGAAACAGATCATTAGCGAAATTCTCGATACATTAATTCCTCACCCTTGGTTTTTTCCGGGAAAAAAAAAACGGTCACTCAATAGTTGTTTGTGGGTGGAATAGCGAACGGAAGTCTTCATGTCAATTGTGAAAGCAGCGGTCATCTTGCAACTTGTCACCGTTCTGGCGCCTTATCTCGCAATCTGTTCGGAGGTGTCCTATTGTTGAGGGGGAAAATTCTTCCGGTGATAGGGCGCACCTACTTCCACGTGCTGAGATAGCTCGCCCTCCGTAGGTCCATTCTGTTCTGGAGTGAGAGGTCATCCATCGTGTCGGCAAATCCAAAAGACACCGGGCAATTATGTCCTCGGGACATGTCTCTCCCGACATTTTTTAACTGGAACTCTGTAGTAGGGACCCTCCGATATCTGATATTCTGCGTTAAAAGCTTTGGCATCTCAACACAAAGCATGCGTTTCCTTTCGGCCCCAGTCCTGTGTTCAAAGTTTGTCTTTTTAAATGACTGGAGGAAGCGTTAAGGATAAAGAGAAATTCTGCGAGGGTTGTTCCTCATCTCACAGCGTGAAGTTTTAAAACAGGAAAAGATCTTATATATATAGTAGTATTTTACAATATTTCTTTATAAGTATAGCGCTTTTGCTCATTTTGAAAGACAATTTTTGTGTTTATTATTACTTTTTTTTCTTCTTTCTTGACATGATCAGTGGCATACGCAGACTTCCTTCAAGGGGGGGAGGAGGGTTATAGACATAACTTTGTGTTAAAATGCGTAATATTTAAGCTAAAAATTGAAAATTTGTGGACATTTTGTTCAAAAAATTTTGACAAGGGGGGAGGGGTGAACCCCCAAACCCTCACCCCTTGCGTACGCCACTGGACATGATGAATACTGGGTGACTGTTGATAAAAGTACATAGTACAGTTTTTGAAGAACCAGTGAAAAAGCAGTGGAAGGAGAAAAACGCACCGGAAAAAACCGCACAACATTAAATGGGTTTATTTTTTCAAATGAATGTGAGTGTGCGTGTGTGTGTGTGTGGGGGGGGGAGGGGGGGAATAAAAAATGTAAAGGAGCGGGCATCCGAAAGGGCGCATACGGTATTACATTCATGTATTTTGTATTTATTTCTATTGAAAGTTGACATTCCGATAATTTTTCAAGGTCAGTGGCCTGATTTTTAAGTACACAGTGTGCACCAGTAGCCCCATTGCCTCTATAGCTTTTGGTGAAGTGATTTTTTTTTTTTGTATCACTAGGGGCCAAGGCCCCCAGACTCGCTACGCTCGCTTTTCGTATGAGGCATTCGGCCCCTAATCAGGCTTATTCGTAAAAAAGACATAATTTCAACAGACAAAACCCGAAGATTGGATCAGATAGAATGTTACTGAGCTACGCATTGCTTGGTTCTTGCATGTTCATTGGTATATAAAAATTTAAACTTCACACTACAGTAGAACCCCTCCCCCTCATAACACGGAAGATATTTTGTTATGGGAATCCGTGTTGTACGGGTCCTGAGCTATACTACACCTGGCGTGCGGACTCCGCTTATTAATCGATGGAAAAATTATTTGCACTCTTCAGAAACACAATGATTTTCAATGTTGCCATTCAAAAGTTATATTAATTAGGAGCTAAAGCATAATAAAATCAGAACATCTGTTTCAGCTGTATTTTTAATAATGTAAAACCTATTGGACACCCTTCGAATTTGCCACCCATTGCGATTTTTCATTATTTGGCGACTTGCGTACATGTAAAGTTAATAAAAGCTGGGAACAGATAGGATAGCTTGCCACCAATGGCGACTTTTTATTATTTGGCGATTTACACATGCTCACAACCTATAATTACTGTTCATGTAAGGTTACCGCAAAACCATTATCCATATTTTCATTTACATAATCGTTTGCAGATTGGCGTACTTAGCATCACGAATTATACCATCTCGTCGCGCTAGCAAATACTGCTATAATGGCATAGTTAACGCCACCAAATATTTCTACTGGTAGCAAATAATCCAGCTGTACGAGAACCGGCTTTAAAATAATCTGCATTTTAATTATTTTTCATTTTCAAGATATTAGTTATTCTGTTTTGGAAAAAGGAATAATCGCTAATTCTAAACTCCTGTTGTCTAAGCGAACTTACTATTTGAAAATTGTCAACTTTGTGTTTTGAGTTACTTATTTCATATAGTTTTTATTTTGGCGTAAAATGGGCGCAATTCTAACTCATGTTTGTAAATTTCACGCGATTCTAGATACTTGGAAACGCTTTGTTGCAAAGGAATGAATGATTTTATGCCAAATCTGGCAACCGTTCGGTTTATTTTTTCAGTTTTTTATTAATATCTTCTAAAATAATTCGATTTTCGAAATTTAAATCAGCTTAGCAGGTTCATCGGAATTTTTCGAATCTGTGGGCACCTTAGTCGAAGCTCAAATCCCCACGGTTTAGGAGGAGATACGCTGACAAGCTTTTGACAGCGGCCTTTACTTTTTTTTAGAATAGAGAGATTTTCACACGAAAATGTGTCACACTCTGAAGTTTTGCAAGCCGAAGGAAGGGAAAACATGATAATATAAACGAAAAGAGAAATAGTTTTAAAAAAATTGCTTGCATTTCTTTCCGTCCGATATTAATATATAAGAATAAAAAATGTCATTTAAATCTCTTTAAAATAGGCCAACGATAGGGATTTAACCCCCCCCCTAGAAAGTTGTCACCAGGGTGGGTGCCCCCCCCCCCTACGCGTGCCGCAACTTGCGGGAAAGTTTGAGGATAATATCGGTACAAGGATATTTCAACCAAGGATATTCAACCATATTTCAACCTACTCAGACTAAGCATCAATGCGAATGCAAGTTGCTCTACTTCTAATCTCCCTCTGATATACCCGAAACCCGATTATCACAGGGGCAAGGGGGGGGCGGTAGTCCGGTGCCCCTGAAGAAAAAGGGGGCCCATATATATCCCGATTATCTAAATTATAAATTCATATGTACTGAAATAGTAATTGTAGGGAAAAAACTGAATTTCCTCTATAATATAGGTATTACCTAATTGTCTATCACTAGATCAAATTAGAGATATTTTTTTGGGGTGATAAATACGATTTGATTAAAGTACAAAAACTACAGTTAACTGAAATGCAATTTTCGAGTACAACAGCTGTCAAAACTGGGTTAAAATGCTTAAAAAAGGGGGCTCAGTAAAGGGGCTTAATACGTAAAAAAGGGGATAGTAAGGGGGCCCCAAACTTAAAGGCCCGGGTCCCGTTTAAAAGTGGTCAGATTTGAACATACCGTACCGCCTTTCCTATTTACTCATTTTTTTTCTTTCTACTCTTCTCTGTTTTCTTTTTTTTTTCCCGCCTCTTTCTTTATCCTCTCCTTTGTGTGTTTTGTATATCTCTCGTCTGTTCTAATTTTAAATGTTACGTGTTTGTGCGTATTGTAGAGTGCTGATAGTATACCAGGACCGAAAACGAAGGAGACGCAAGTTAAACGGTAGAGGCTTCAGGCAAATTGTGGCTTTTCAGATCGTATTTATGCGAGACGGAAAAAAATGCGAGATTTCTCGCGAGAAATCTCGCGCGAGACAAGACTCTGTCTCGTCTCGCGTCTCGTCCCGCAAAATATTTTCTTTCTCGTCTCGCGTCTCGTCTCGCAAAAAAATACCTGTCTCGTCTCGCGAGACAATGCGAGGATTCTCGCGTCTCGCGTCCATCCCTATCCTATACTTAAATGAAACATACTTCATTTAGTCTGGATTTGTATTTGCTCACATTATTTGCACTTTTTCCAATACCAAATATGGATGAACAGCATTTGCATTCTAACGGAATTGTCCTCGAAACTGGAAGGCTGGAGGTGCCAGGTTCAAACCCCGGTCTCGCCTGTCGACTTAGCCGTTCAGAGTTTTCCGCGGTTTTCTCCGAAACCTTGCGTAAATACGGGCGAAGATCCCGTATCACGAAGGGCATTCCCCCTATAAGCCTCGAACCCTAGTGCAGTCAATCGGCCTTAATCCACAAACACAAACTAACGAAATTGTCCCTCTCTCCCCTCCCCCTTCATTAAATATACGAAGATGTAAATCTTAATCCTTTGATGCGCAAGCATTTTCACATCAATGTTGAAGACCAATGGGATAGACTACCAATGCTGAAAAAGTGCAGCTGTTACCATCGATTCATTTGAGGCGCAACCCTTTCCCAATGCTGAAAAAAGAGCAACCGTTGCCATCGCTCGACTTAACTACCAGCAAGATGGCGGACGATCGGAACGTTCATCGTGTGCCACAGATCTAGAGACCCTTATTTGACGACAGCTGGCTGTGCCGCACAGCCAGCTGTCGTCAAAAAAGAGTCTCTAGATCTGTGGCACGCGATGAATGTTTCGATCGTCCGCCATCTTGCTGGTAGTTAAGTCGAGCGATGGAAACGGCTGCCCTTTTTTCAGCATTGGGCCATCTAACCAGCTGTTCTAGCATTCTTCCATTTTTCAGCAGATGTCAGTGCTGTTAAAAATAATCGTGACCATTTTTTTACCGGAAATGACGTGCTAAAAAGTAAAGGATTCTCGTGGATCCATGTCACCCGCAACTATTTTTATAGAAATCAAATCTATTCTTCGTGACTGGCAACAGTCAAAACGCCAGAGTTTGGTGTCCTCACGGCAAAGGGTTAAGTATCAACAACGTGGCGGCCGATCGAAGTCCATCAGAACTCAGCTGACTGTGGGGCCGCGCATTTAAAAAAAAATGACCGAGCCCTTAGCTATCGAAAATTTAAAAAGGAATAACATTATTCTTAATAAAGTAGTTCATTTTTGCGAGTGACTGTTACTCTCTTCACCTACGAGCAACGGATGAAAGTGATGTAGTAAGACCTATGATGCATCAAGCGCAGGTAATAACACCATCTCAGGAGAGTATTATTGTTATTCTAAGGCTCGATTCGAGACGTGACCTAATGACTCGGAAGAAAGGGAAAAAAAGGCCTAAGAGAACTTTCGAGAAGCTTTAAGCTACCTAGCTCTGTGACCTATTTCAAAGTTTCTTCCGAGGGGAATCGTTTTTGTGAAAGTCTACGAGTAGTGATATGTTATCCGCGACAAAAAAAGATCCAGCAAAAAAGATATTTTTTTAATCTAAAGGCTTATACCTTTTACCTCAGCAAATCTTAAGAACTATAATTAAAACGTACCTTGCGACCTTTTATTATTATTATTTATACCGAAAACCAGAAACTTTTTGTTGTGAATTTTATATTTCCGTTTTATGGTACTGGAATTTTTACAACAGCACTGCAGTTCATTTTTATACAGTAGTTTAGAAACAGCATGATACCTCTTGTATATAAACTCACAGTTTCAAAACATTGTTTTAATGAACTTAACCTTTCTCAGCCCTATAAATTTTAACAACTTCTTACACTTTAATATTTTTTTTTTCTCTTAAGATACTGGCTGAAGCGCTGAAAGAAGAATTATAAGCACAAACGTGTGAAATAACAAACTTTCTTTTTTCTTCTAATGACAGGGTCAGCGGCCTACTAGAAGCTGGACCATAAAGAGGATCGCAGATGTTGGCCATTTCATTATAGGGTCGCCTATTAGGCAGACCAACGCGTTGCCCTCTACGAGTTGTCTAATTTTAAACCAGTTCCAGATGAGAGACCTAACACATGAAATCGGCACCCCCTGAGATATCGTTTCAACATGGAGGACACTGGAGCCAAAAACAGGCGTGAACAGCTTCTATTAGCGTACACGATCCCACAGCAATCTAGCCGATAGGGGAGTTCACCCTCCCAAGCACTGGCAAAGCTGGTGCTGCTTCACTTTCCATGCTCTTAAGGAAAGGGAGCTTAGCGACTGAGCTTAGTCGCTGTGGGACTGAAATAACTAAATAAAATTAACATTTACTCAAAAAAAGTATTTTTTACTTTAAATTAAAACTATCACATTCCGGTTTTATTTCATTCACATATATGCATGAACAGTGTCATGGACAGAAATACTTCCATTTCAAGGTCGTTTTGACTTATTTAGTGCAAGAAACAAAACTGAAGGATTTCTTTTCAAGGAATGTACCCACACACACACACACCAAAAAAGAAAAAAGAAAAAAAAGATTTATTCCTATCAGAAACGTCAAATACAGTTGGATCGTATGAATTAGTTAATATAATTTTTTAGCTATTCATCAGTACTTCCAGTAATGATAGGTATAAGGAGAAAGTACAATCAATGCATGATTAGTTTACCTTGACCGAAAACTTCTAAGAAAGTTCACTATATATACTTTCTTTAAATATCTTTATGAGAAGAAAAGAAAAAAAAAAAAAAGATGCGGGGGGGGGGGGGGAGAAGGAGGAAGTCTGCCTTCTACTAACTTTTTTAAAGAGCATGGTTGATTTAATTCAATTTTCTTTCTTCCATCTTTGTATTTCGTCGAATTTTTACTTTGTTAGGCTATTTTTTAAATATTAACTGGAGTAATGTTTTGCAGAAGAGTTTTTTGCATTTGAGTGCATGTATTTTTTCCCCTCCTATGGAAATATAATTAGATACATTTCGTATAAGATTTTATTCGTTATGTTATTATCAACTTAATTATTCATCCGTTCTTTCTGAAGGGAGATTTGTTTTGTGCATGTGTGTACTGAAAAGACCGATTCCAGATCTTGAGTTCAAATACTTAATTTTTTTAAAAACTCATTTTTTAAATTATGAGATGGATTTTTTTAATGTAAATGTTACGCTAAAAGGTCCATTTTGATTTTAATTGTAAAGTTTTTGAATCCGTTTATGCTACTGAGGTTGGGAAGGATTTTTTGTACCCCCGTAAAGATTCAAACTCCCCAATAATTTTTACAAGTCGCCGTCTGTGCATGGGAAGACTCAGAATGATAATTCGGCCAGCCCATTTTTTATATTCACAATCACAACAAAGAGGATTTTTGTGCATCTAATGCATTTCATTCGCAAAACATCGCCATTATTTCCCCAGTGGCGACTTTTGGTACTAATTTACTTTCCTCTTTAAAATTCGAAATCCTATGGTCGACTATGTAAGCCCACCAATTTGCTTATCTTTTGTCCAATAGTTTACTCGCTAAAGGACTTTGAATTCCTCACGCTGTTCTGTAACTACCTTGTATAATAAATTATATATTATTAAAATCACAAACCAACGTTGTTTTGAAAGGGAACAAAAGACGAATCGACGGGATTTGAAAATCTTTGGACTTCAGGTTAGCGTTTAGTCGGGGTAACGTTAACGTAAATCTGCAAGATTCAGCAAGCCTATCGTATCCTATTCCCATTAATGTAAACGCCTGCGTTTCCTTAGTCCGTGTGCGTCCATGCTTTTTTCATAAACATTATCAGCGGGTATTCTCTGCCAATACCGTTGCCATATGTCATTCAGGAACTTCCCAGAAAATTCACCAGGAATATTAAATTGGATGGGAAAAGGAAGTGGCAATGCTTGTGCCATTATCGTTGTCCAGGTAACGGAAGCGGCCGGCTGTGCAACACAACGATATTGTGATGACATGACATCATTTTTCGGGACCTGCGATTAAATGCTCTTTTTCTCGTTCAGGTAAATAATTTGTGGGAAGAAATGGAGCACGTGAAGGGGAACGCTCGCTTTGTTTATGGGTGTGGGACTCACATGTTTACATATGTTGTCCTGTTGATGTGTCAGCCGGTCTAGGACTTTCGCTCTCTCTCTCTCTCTCTCTCTCTCTTTTCTTTTTTTTTTTTCCTGTGGTAAACAGAATGTTGAAAGGACTCCATTGTTTTGAGCAAAATTTAATATTTACTTATTCATAAAGTAATAATAAGTTTCAGACAAATGTATTTTACAGAAAATTAAATTTAAAAAAAACTAGTCAGAATGGACTTACTGTCGGTCAAAAGTGATTATACATGCATAACAAACATGCATGCGTACGTTGAGACGTCTCTCAAAAGCTCTTCGAAGCAAATTTACAGATAGTCAAAATCGATTTTTTCGTCAAAATCGATTTTTTCATCAAAATCTGCATACAAAATTTTTTCGCGATCTTTTGCTTAGTATAAGCAAGGAAGTAACAATTAACGAGCGTCTTGAAGGCACCAAGCACCTGCTATATGTTCATATGTTTCAGAGTGATATTTCAATATTTATAAACAACCAGCTGAAGTACCCGTTTTTCGCAGGAAGATGGAAATTGTAAAAATTACTAATACGAATGGAAAAAAAAACACCATTATATGTTTATCTGCTTATGTCAGGCAATTTTTTGTCTTATAAATCTCTTATAAAAAAGCTGTCTGTGTTTTGGCACCATTATGGACAGGGCCCGATCATCACGATATTGGGCCCTGGGCAAATACAAATTTTTGGGCCTTTGCATTTACGAGAAATTACATAGTCCGCATTTCAGTTGTTTTGGGCACATATTTATCTGCAGAAATATATATCAAGTTTAGATACTAAATATATGCATACATTGCAGTAAAGAATATTAAATGATTTTTGCATACATGGATAAAATTTATTTTCACAAATGATGAATATCTAGACACATACTACATATACGTACACTTCTATACTAAACTCCTTTAAAATATAAATGAAAAGAATCGAAAAACTTACAGTACGTATCTTAAAACTGATGAGACTTTCTTATAATAATATT
Organism: Cheiracanthium punctorium; assembly: GCA_038373885.1. NCBI lineage: Eukaryota > Metazoa > Arthropoda > Arachnida > Araneae > Cheiracanthiidae > Cheiracanthium > Cheiracanthium punctorium. Next base: position 294,197 of record JAWZYV010019825.1, on the reverse strand, counting down.
TGCAAAAAGAGGCTCAAACACTGGCTAACGGATTTTGATCGAATGCTCATGGATTTTAGAGGACCCTTAGTACAGTAAAATGTCAGAGAATCAGCTTACGACTCAAGATAATGACAATCCAAATTTTGTACAAAGTTTTTTATGAATTAATAAATAACAATCTGTGTTGAAAAGTACAAAAATTTTGGGCCCTTGAAATTGGTGGGCCCAGGGCAAGTGCCCCGGTTGCCCTGCCGATAAACAGGCTCTGATTATGGACAAACGGCTACATAATGGTACCTCGGCATAATGGCTACATAATGGTACCACGGCATAATGGCTACATAATGGTATTTGGTATACTAAATTCGATACAAAGGAAGTTCTAAACATAAAGTTATGCACGTCGGAACGCTTTTTTCAAAATTTAGTCTAGAATATTTTTTATTCAATATTTTATGGATTTTTGACCAATTTACCAATTTCCCAAGGATATTCAGCGATATAGGAATATCATCGGACAGAAGAGAAAATTTTCTTTCAAAAACAGTTAGTTCTTAATGTTTAGTAAAATTTACTGATTTTTGAGATTTTTTTACAGAAACTCCACATTTATCAGAAATTTACAAGAAATAATTTTAATTTTTTTTGTCGCATTTTCAAATTTACCCATCAGAATGCTTTTTTATTTGGGGGGGGGGGGGTGAAGATCATGCACCATATATTAGCATTTTTTCACACCTGACGTTCAGGCTTAATGAATGCCAGAGAAAAGTTGAAGGACATAACGCAATTTTCTGAAATCATATTTGACTTAATTTACTCTGGCCGTAGGTCAATCTTTGCATGAAGCACAACCAAAATCAAATGGTTAGGAAAATAATTTTTCAAATCTTTTGTACGGATCTTGTGTGAATTTTTTATATTAGACCTAAATAGTGCTGGTTGGTACTGTAGTCCGTTCGAGGCTTTTTAAGGCGTGTGAAGAAACATTTGTAACTATGACGGTAAGGTCTGCGCAGGCCTCCAGACTTTAACACCCCCCGTCCAAGTCGTCTCCCTGTTTGATTCCCGGTCTGCCATTTCGACACTTAGCAATAACAGACCTACAGACTGTCTGCCTGCACTGTTCAATTCCGAGCTAAGCAAGCAAAATTGACTGGTCTGGAATTGATTGAGTATGGTTGGGTGTCTTCCTTCCTTCCCAAGCCATGCTGAAGTTCCGGCCAAACAATCAGGATGTCTGGTCACTATTCAAGATACCTGGAGAGATCAACAGCTGTCGTCCGGTTTCGTCTAATCATGGGACATGACTATCTCCAGGCATACCTATACTGCATTGGCCTGGACATAGCCATTTTTATTACTTTCCAACAAGGCTGAAAAGTGTCTATGATTTCGCTTTGCCTGACTGTCTGTCCGTCCGTCCGTCTTCCAGCTGCCGTAAATATGCATCGATTACTACGAAATTTATATACGTTATTCCTGTGTACAGTACCGTTTACCAATTGAAAAAGGTGTGTAGCATTTATGGTTCTTTTACAGGAGCACCGGAAGGTGCTCCTGTAAAAGAATTTACATTACGCACAATGGTTAATCATTCTTTGAAGCATATTTTAAAATTATTCGTCTATTTCAAACAAAAAATAATTCGTACATGTTATTACGGATCACAAAGTAATGATCTCGATCGAAAATAGTGTCTGTAGCGTTTATAGTTCTTCTACAGGAGAAGTCAAAAGAATTTCAATACATTACTGTTTATGCCAGTGTTGAGACATTGATCTTTTTCAAACTGTATACAAGAATTATATAAACGTTTATAACTGTTAACTCTTCAGTTAGAAGATGGAAATAAATTTTTAAGTTGCTTTTTGCATGGTCTCGTAAAATTTACTGTGATATGCAGCTTTTTTTTAAATTAAATTAAATTTTATTATTAGATTATCTCTAAAATTTCGCCGAAGTATGTAAAGATCCTGCGTTTTAGCGTATACCGTGTTATCGATCTAACGGTCTGAGGTTTTGGGCGATTTTCTCCAGATGTAACGTGAATACGTGTCAGAATGGGATATTAAGGAAGACAATAAAAAGATGCTGCGCCCAAAGAATCCCCTTTAGGTAGTTGCCCCGCGTGTCGCTTTGCCGTAACCACTAAACTAAAATCTTGCCACAATTAAGTGCAATACATCGCCAAATTTGGAGCAAAAATATTGTTAGAGCAGTTATTGTGTTGAAAGTGTTTTAAAATCGATGCGTTTCGTTTGGCATGATTTATCTTCCTTGTTATAATTAAGATCTTTTGAAATTTATGGTACTCTTGTCGAGTTCATCTTTTTTTGCGAATATCTTTTAACGTTTCATGCGAATTTTAATTAAATATGTTCTTTTTTTCTAAATTACATTAAAGAATGAGCTAAATATAACTCGCTGATGACGTAAAATTAATTTCTAAAAAATTCCACGTATTTCTGGCCTCCCCTCCCCCTTCAAAATAAAAATAAAAAAATTGGCAGACTCACTATACGATTCTTGAAACTTGTCATGGAAACTGTGTTTGCAGATTTTCTATATGTTCTTTTGCTTGTAGTTTCACCTTAGAAATTGGCATTACTTTCTTATGGCCATTTGCCAAGCATATTTTGCGTCTAGATTTTCAAACCTAGACTGACAGAAATCTGTTGCGTAATTTTTCTCTTTTTCTAACCCCTCGTAAAAAAGCAATAGTTTATTTATTTGAATTTTGAAGTGTTAATTAACTAACGACACATTAATTATGGAAAATTGAAGGTCTACCTTAACGGTGTTGTTAAGTCTTGATTTTTAAATAAATAAGCTAATAAATTAAAAGTATTGAAAATGTAGTTGCACTGCAAAAGTTAAACCTTTAACGCGCAGTGTTCCCGCTCTGGGCACAACAAACTCTGACGTTTTGACTGTTGCCAGTCACGAAGAATAGATTTGATTTCTGTAAAAATAGTTGCGGGTGACATAGCTCCATGAGAATCCTTTATTTTTTATTACGTCATTTCCCGTCAAAAAATTGTCACGATTATTTTTAACAGCACTGACATCTGCTGAAAAATGGAAGAATGCGAGAACAGCAGGACAGATTGCCCAATGCTGAAAAAAGGGCAGACGTTGCCAACGCTCGACTTAACTACCAGCAAGATGGCGGACGATCGAAACGTTCATCGCGTGCCACAGATCTAGAGATCCTTTTTTGACGACAGCTGGCTATGCCTGTCGTCAAAAAAGGGTCTCTAGATCTGTGCACGCGATGAACGTTTCGACCGTCCGCCATCTTGCTGGTAGTTAAGACGAGCGATGGCAACGGCTGCCCTTTTTTCAGCATTAGGAAAGGGTTGCGTCTCAAAGGGTTAAAAGGGGAATAGGAAAAGTAACTCTTATCGGATTATTGAAATGTGTTTGTATTTTATACAACTTTATTTAGTTTTGTTTGGCTTAAAACATCAAATGTTTTTTACTATTCGAGCGATATTGTACCACTATTTATATAATTTTGCGAGACCCAATAAAAGAACTGCAAATGTATTCCCATTCTTTTAAATGAAGAGTAAGCTCTTATAAACGTCAATATACTCATTGTATTCGGCTTAAAATGGATCAGTGTCTCTTAACTCTCATTGATCGTGAGGCATTGGAAATCATTCGCGTGAATCTGTAGGGGGAAATGCTGCACATTATTTTTTTTTATACAAAGCATTATTTGTAAACTTTAATACAACATGAATTACTTTTCTTTCGTTTTAAATAAATGAATGTCCCTGAAATATACTTTAACGTTTTATTTACTGACGGTACTTAGAAGTAGCTTAAAAATAAAGTTCTTTTTTAAAAGCATTTCATTGATTCATTATTACCATTCTTTGAAAACTCACAACTAAATATTTCATTTAATCAGCTTACATTACGACTTCATGCTCTAATAAAGAAAGATTGCTTTAAATATACAGCTTTCCGCTCACTTTCTAACCATGGCGAGACAGAAAAAAATGAGCACTGGCGAATTTTTACACATCGGTTTTATGATGAAAGGATAATTTCCTTAAAGTGTGTCAATCAAAATATTACTTGGCTTCTGCGGTTTTGTATGTGCTTATACTCTTTTGAAAAAGACTCATTAATTGCTTATGAAACAGTCATCAGACGTATAGCTAGTTTCTATTATTTTTTTCTTAATATTCTTTTTCATTACTACATTAATTATTCATTTTCATTCATTGTCTTACTAGAACACGAGAAATGAAAGTTTCAAGTTGATATTCTTGGCAATTCTTAATCTGGCAGACAAAGGGTTAACCCCCATGACTACCCATAGCATCATACATGATGCCACCCATAGCATCATGTATTAGAATTCTTTTGGGTGCTCTCTAATAGAACCACAAATATTATACACACCCGTTTCCTTAGGGTACATTTTACAGAACATAGCAATAACCTGGGGCGTAGTAGGGTGGGGCAGGCGGGGCAAGGGCGCTGAAAGAGAAGGGAGCGCCAAAAAGGAAATTTCAAATCAAACCTGTGAATGCGATGGTTTTTTTTTTTTTACTTTTGGTACATATTTTTTATATGGTATCATATCCCCTTCTACGAAAATCGATGTTTATTTGATATCTTACGTTTTAAGTACTTGATCCCCCAAACTGCTGCACCCATGCTCAAAATTTACCGGATCACAAAACACGGGAAACGAACAAAAGCGAAAGATAAAACTCAACAATTGTCATCACTAGTGTCATCATGGCTGAACAGTAAATCAGAAGACCAAAATAAACCCGTTACAGACAGTGATACATGTGAAGCTCACATAAAGCCAGAAGTAAATGCTGAAAATGAAGACTTTTATTTGAATTTATAAAAGTATGATTATTGTTCTAGTGAACATTTTATTAAAATCGTTTTTTCATAACTTTGTAATTGTTGTCGCTGATCTGAAAATAGGGGGCCGGGAGAAGGAAGGGCGTCGAACACATATTTTGCCCCGAGTGACAAATATCGTAGCTACGAACCTGGCAATAACAATACCTAGTAATGGATGCATATTTACGACAGTTTAAGCATGGGCGAAAAGACAGACTGAAATCATTAACACTTATCAACTTTAATAGAAATAAAAGTATTAAAAATGCGTTTGTTTCCTAGCGAATAGAAATCTTCTTTGGGCGAGCTTTGAACGAACAATAAACAACTTGTCGAACACACTTTTCAACAGTCATATGAACACAGTCTTTCTCAGATAGATAATGTTTTGCGCATATAATAAAATCCTTCTACCGTCTAAAAACTCAGAGGAAATTCTTGAGCAGAACAATCATCACGACAAATCAAGACCGATTTTCGTGTTACAAAATGTAAAATTTAATTATTCGACTCATAGAGCACGAATTTTAGCTTAAAGTAATTCCCAGAAAAGCAGATCACCCCAAAAATGTTCGTAATACTATAATTGCATATATATATATATATATATATATATATATATATATATATTCTAATATATAAAATTCTCCTGTCCCAGTGTTAGTCACCTAACTCCTCCGAAACCACTCGACCAATTTTAATGAAATTTTCTATGTATATTCGTTAGGTCATAGAATAGGTTTTTAACTATGTCTCATACCCCTAAGTCATAAGGGCGGTCCACCCCAAAATGTTTAGCCCCCGAGTGCTATTCATTTCAATCAGGATTTCTGTGTAGACATTAGCGTGTCGAATCACTTTTCAAATGTGTTTGCCAGATAATGTGGAGAGGGGGGGGGGAGTTAATAAAATGTTGAAAGTCGCACAAGGTTTGCAATTTTTGATAATTGATCGCTAAATGTGGTGCCAAAACGCGACAATTTATTATAAATATATTTCGCGTATAGTTAGAAAACGCCTAGCGTATATTGTAAAAGAGTTTTATTAGGCGATTTTAATATAGATTTCTATTCCGAAGAAGTGCTCTGTGGAACAAGAAAGGAAAACACGGTACACTCATGGATTATGATGTCCATTCCAAACAGTATTTAAAATGTCTTTGCGGTATAGTTGGAACATGCCTGGAGGAAATTCTAAACAGTTTCAGGTGGGGATTTTAAGATAGATTTCGATTCCAAAGATGTGTTTTATGGTACAAGAAAGAGTTGATTCCTATTTTAGCGCCCCCACTCTCGCCAACCTAAAAAATTCCCGTACTTTGGCGAGCTTTGCAGTCATGGGTCTCTGGGAGTTATGCACAAGTTTCAACGGTACATACGTATTTTCCAGGCGGTCCGCCAAGACAAGCAATTTTTTCACCAAGATAAATGCCGGGCACATGAAATTGTTGATGGTTTGGAATGCGATTGGCAATGTATTTAAAATCTATGAAAAAGTAGTTTGGCGGAAGTGACCGCCGAGTTAATACGTAAGTACCGTTTCAACGCGCCCAAAAGAACTAGATGACAACTAAAGAAACAAACTAGCGATAAACGCACCAGTTAAGGAAGTTGAAGACCCTTAATTATTAAAACTTCATTAATTGGCAATCCAAAATAAATAAAATTGTAACGGCATGCTGTACTTACATGTTGTTCCAAATCGCTATTTTAATTCTAAATTACGATTGCCACATAAAAGCAAAAAATCGTCAGGGTAACTGCATATCCCAGGTAGCACAGAGATATTGCCCAATATCAAAATTACAATATTGGGCAATATTAAATGGACCCCCCCCCCTAAATGATATTCCTGAATATAATTTTTTGACATTCAGAGATATCAGTTTCCAACATTTCTGAATATTTTTTTTCAGATATCCAGGAATATCTTTTTCTGATATTCGTAAATATTATTTTTTGACATTGAGCAATATTGGTTTCCAGCATTTCTGAATATTGTTTTCAGATATCCAGGAATATCTTTTTCTGATATTCCTAAATATTATTTTTTGACATTGAGCAATATTGGTTTCCAACATTTCTGAATATTGTTTTCATGTTTCTCCCATCAGGGAAAATATTGATTGTAAAAGAAATTGGGAGGAGGGGGGACTTGACTAATTAATATTTCACATGTGGACCTTTTTTTTTTGTTTGAAATTATAACTCAAAAGAGAATTTTTTAATGCTTTAAAATGAAATGAAAAATTTTCTGTAGTTACTACAATGTATTGAGTTATAATTTCAAACAAAAAAAATCTGATGTGTCCAACACATGACTTCCTTGCAAGCCCATTAGATCAAAAATATTTTCGACGCACTTCCTCTAAATTTATTTGTTTGAAAGAGATAAAATATCAATAATAGTAAGGTTTAGCGATTTCCAGCCAAATATTTCGGTATCGCCAAGCTGAGTTCAATTTGAAAGATTTCCTTCTGACACTTTATTTGGCGATATTTCACCAAAAGCCGACAAACTTGAGATAGTCAGCGAGATTTTGGGGATAGCCGAAGTGTCTTTTAGTCATTGACCACAGACTTTCAATGAATTGAATGCATCCATACACCTTAATGTATTTAAAGTCATTTGGCTCACCCTATAAATAAATTCTTAGTGGATTGCTGTCAAAAAAGATATTGAAAACAGTTAGATATTATAATATAGTTCTAAATACAAAAGTTCAAAATTCTACGGGTTAAAGTTTTAGAGTTATACAAAATACGAAATAATTTTTGGCGCCAAATTTGGCGATATTTCGGCGAAACTCGTCAATGTCGACGACATTTGGCGAGATATTAAGCATGGACCAACAATGACAGATTATCGCCAAATTTGGCGATATTTCGCCAAAACTCGCCAAGAACGATGACAAATGGCGATACTTTGGGCATGGACGAAATGACTGACTATCGCCAAATTTGGCGACATTTCGGCAAAACTCGCCAAAGTCCAGGACAGTCGGCGAGATTTTGGGCATGTACCAAACAATCACTGTCTGCAATTGTATTATATTGAAGATGTCCATAGACATTAAAGTACTGAAATTCTTTTCGGTGGTCCTGTAAATAAACTCTCCAGTAGATTGGAACCAAAAATCGAGATGCACAACTAGATGTTACAACAATCTTATATATAAAATTTCATAATAGTTTTTGAGGTTTGAGAGTTAAATATACACACACGTCACTAAAAGTCGCCAAGCTTGGCGACTTTTGGCACAGTTCTTGAGGGAGGCACGTGACCGTGGTCGGACCATTACCTAACTTATGTGGTAAGACGGTATTGTGCTTGAAATGGATGAATGCCCCTAAAATTGCCATTGACCGTAATGTATTGGAAATCTTTTGAGTGTTCCTGTAGCAGAACTGTAAATGATAAAGACACCTTTTTTAATGGAGAAATTCATTTTCTAACTCTTTTCAGCATATATCACTTCTGAGTCGTTTGAAATAGCCCAATACCTCTAAAAAACGCTTTGATGAATTTCGGCCCATAGAGCGTAATGTATTTCGAATCTTTTAGGCTGTTCTGTAGATAAACTATCCAGTCGAATGGAACCGAAAGGGGAAGTGAACAACTAGATGTTACAACAATCCTAAATATAAAGTTTCAACATTCTACGCCTAATAGTTTTTGAGATATGCGAGTTTAATGAATTTCGGCCCATTGAGCGTAATGTATTTCGAATGTTTTGGGCGGTCCTATAGATAAACTATCCAGTCGAATGGAACCAAAAGGGGAAGTGCACAACTAGATGTTACAACTATCCAAAATATGAAGTTTCGAAATTCTACGCCTAATAGTTTTTGAGTTAGGCGAGTTTAATGAATTTCGGCCCATAGAGCGTAATGTATTTCGAATCTTTTGGGCGGTCCTGTACATAAACTATACATTCGATTGCAACCAAAAGGGGAGGTGCACAACTAGATCATAGAACAATCCTAAATATCAAATCTCAACATTCTACGACCAATAGTTTTTGAGATATGCGAGTTACATACATACGTACGTACGTACGTACAGACGGCATGGAAAAACTGACCACAATAGACCGCCGCTGGTCAAAATGAGTTGCAGACGCGTTTATATGATCGTGCATGCTAGCCTACGATGAGATGCATCGAAAAAATTCTTAAAATTAAATTTAGAGGTAGTCAAAATCGGTTTTTTAGTCGAAATTTGGCCCCCAAAATTTTTCGGGATCACATTACTTCCTTATACTACGTACAAGGAAGTAAAAAAATCTGATGTGTCCAACACATGACTTCCTTGCACGTCCATTAGATCAAAAATATGTTCGACGCACTTCCTCTAAATTTATTTGTTTGAAAGAGATAAAATATCAATAATAGTAAGGTTTAGCAATTTCCAGCCAAATATTTCGATATCGCCAAGCTGAGTTCAATTTGAAAGATTTCCTTCTGACAATTTATTTGGCGATATTTCACCAAAAGCCGACAAACTTGAGATATTCTGCGAGATTTTGGGGATAGCCAAAGTAGTCATTGACCACAGACTTTCAATGAATTGAATGCATCCACATACCTCAATGTATTAGAAGTCATTTGGCTCACCCTGTAAATAAATTCTCAGTCGATTGCTGTCAAAAAAGATATTAAAAACAGTTAGATATTACAATAGTTCTAAATACAAAAGTTAAAAAATCTACGGGTTAGTTTTAGAGTTATACAAAATACGAAATAATTTTTGGCGCCAAATTTGGCGATATTTCGGCGAAACTCGTCAATGTCGACGACATTTGGCGAGATTTTAAGCATGAACCAAACAATGACAGATTATCGCCCAATTTGGCGATATTTCGCCAAAACTCGCCAAGAACGATGACAAATGGCGATACTTTGGGCATGGACCAAATGACTGACTATCGCCAAATTTGGCGATATTTCGCCAAAACTCGCCAAGGTCGAGGACCGACGGCGAGATTTTGGGCATGTACCAAACAATGACTATCTACAGTAGTATTATATTGAAGATGTCCATAGACATTAAAGTACTGAAATTCTTTTCGGTGGTCCTGTAAATAAACTCTCCAGTAGATTGGAACCAAAAATCGAGATGCACAACTAGATGTTACAACATTCTTATATATGAAATTTCATAATAGTTTTTGAGATTTGAGAGTTAAATATGCACACACGTACACCAAAAGTCGCCAAGCTTGGCGACTTTTGGCACAGTTCTTGAGGAGGCACGTGACCGTGGTCGGACCATTACCTAACTTATGTGGTAGGACGGTATTGTGCTTGAAATGGATGAATGCCCCTAAAATTGCTATTGACCGCAATGTATTGGAAATCTTTTGAGTGTTCCTGTAGCAGAACTATAAATGATAAAGACACTTTTTTTAATGGAGAAATTCATTTTCTAACTCTTTACAGCATATATCACTTCTGAGTCGTTTTGAAATATCCCAATACCTCTAAAAAACGCTTTGATGAATTTCGGCCCATAGAGCGTAATGTATTTCGAATCTTTTGGGCGGTCCTGTAGATAAACTATTCAGTCGAATGGAACCGAAAGGGGAGATACACAACTAGATGTTACAACAATCCTAAATATAAAGTTTCAACATTCAACGCCTAACAGTTTTTGAGATATGCGAGTTTAATGAATTTCGGCCCATTGAGTGTTATGTATTTCGAATGTTTTGGGCAGTCCTGTAGATAAACTATCCAGTCGAATGGAACCAAAAGGGAAGGTGCACAACTAGATGTTACAACTATCCAAAATATGAAGTTTCGACATTCTACGCCTAATAGCTTTTGAGTTAGGCGAGTTTAATGAATTTCGGCCCATAGAGCGTAATGTATTTCGAATCTTTTGGGCGGTCCTGTACATAAACTATCCATTCGATTGCCACCAAAAGGGGAGGTGCACAACTAGATCATAGAACAATCCTAAATATCAAATCTCAACATTCTACGACCAATAGTTTTTGAGATATGCGAGTTACATACATACGTACGTACGTACATACGTACGTACAGACGGCATGGAAAAACTGGCCACAGTAGACTCGCCACTGGTCAAAATGAGTTGCAGACGCGTTAATATGATCGTGCATGCTAGCCTACGATGAGATGCATCGAAAAAAATTTTTAAATTAAATTTAGAGGTAGTCAAAATCGGTTTTTATGTCGAAATTTGGCCCCCAAAATTTTTCGGGATCACATTACTTCCTTATACTACGTACAAGGAAGTAAAAAAAGGTCTACATGTGAAATATTAATTAGTCAAGTCCCCCCCTCCCAATTTCTTTTACAATCAATATTTTCCCTCACAAGTAGGAGCCCAAACATACAATATTGACCTGATGGCTGATGCTTTAATAGGTTAGCTGAAACATGTCTTCTTTTTTTTTTTTTTTTAAATGACTGGGAAAAAATATTTTGTACATGAGTTTTCATTTGATGGTGCTAAAAGATCATTCTTCACGCAGATTCTGACTCACCTTTTGGAGAACGTAAAGGCCTTTAATACTGAAATTGTGCTGCAATTTATATTGTAGAGTACAATTAAAAGCTTGAACGAATATAGTTGAAGCTTTTACTATAGAAAGCTATTTTATAATCACCTATAGAATATAAAATTTACTTTGGATTTTATAGTAGCCACTACTCATAAAATCCACAAAGACAATATATTTTTAATTAATACAGCTCTGCTATAACAACCTCAGTGTTAAATCAAACTGCATACTCTTTTCTTTGGTCAACACAGTTTATCTAGAATTTTTCAGAAAGATTGTGGGAGTTATTACCAATTTCAAAGTATACAATAAATGTTTGCCATATGTGTAAAGGGAAAAGGGAGGGGGCAGGAAGTATAAATAGAGCTTTTCTTCGAGTAAAATAATAGCTATTAAAGAAAAAAAAATTCCAGTAATATGCTCATATTTCTTTTTTTTTTACTCTGTACTTACCTTGAAACGTTTCCCACAAAATGTAATTTGCCATTGGAGGTTATTTCCCCCCCCCCTAATTTATATTAATTTCAATGAAGCACTAATGCATCTTAGATACAATGAATTCATTTTCAATATATTTGTATTAAAAGTTAATCTCTTAAGCCTTTGGATTTCATTAAAAATTACAAGAGGGGTGAATGATAATTCCAGTTACGAGTGATTAAATACATTTCTTTATAATGTTTCAAAGTACAGTAGAACCTTGGTTATGCAATGCTCCATGATATTCAATGTGACACCTTGGTTAATGTAAAAGATTCATGATCAGACTTCGGATGATTACACATCCATCTGCAATTGATTACAAGAATTGATAAGGATTACGACTATGGCCAATTCCTAAAAGGATTATGACCGGTTACTGTTAAATTTGCAAAAAGGTAGTAATCTTGATCTTAGTGAAATCAAATATTCCGAAAATTCTGAAGTAATGCAATTTTATTACACTATTTCTGTAGAATTTATAAAATAGCATTCTTATAGGGAATTACATTTGACTGTAATCGTTTCAAAGTCTGAACATGATCTGCAGTATGTTTAAAACTGTAATTGTGATTATGATTGTCAAAGTTATCCGAGGCATGTTTGATTCTGACCACCTTGGATAATCAGGGTTCTACTGTAACTTGATCGAAAAGCAAATATTATTGGTTGTAAACAACAAAAGAAGAAAATATTAAAATAAATAAATTTTGATTTGAAATAAATGGATCAAAATCTTTTTTGGGCTACATTTTAAGATTTTCATTAAATTGGAAATGCTATTAAAATTGAGTAATGCTTAAAATTGCACAATTGTGAATTTTAAAAACTAATTTAAGTTTTAATTCATGCAAAACAAAATGCGCTTTAAACAGCTTACTGTAAAAGGATTAACACTGGTAAAAAATTAGTAATGTACATTTTTAATATTTATAAATATCCCTAATTATAAACACACTTCAAATTAAGTTTTCTTTCCAAAAAATTACATGAAACAGATTTTCATATTTTATTTTTAAAAACAAAATTATCTTTATAAGTTTTCAGTATAATTGTCCACAATATCAAATGTTAAGGAACAATCTGAAGCACGAATCTTTTTTTTATTCTAATCAGATGCTTCAGCTAAACTTCGACCAAACATATTTGCCAAAACCTCCTTGTCCTTCTCCTTAAACTTCAAAGCAGCAGTAGCTACAAAAGAAAGAAAAAAGAAAGCTTTTCAGACATGTAATTGCTACACGATAAAATTAGCTAAAATATTTTAACCACATGGTTTGCTTAAAGGTTTAAATTATCAGAATCATTTCCCCCATCAAAATCAGGAAATTTTGCATTTTTAAATTAATAATTAGCGGAAGAATCAGATTTGACTTTTTGTTACTCTCTTTTACTCTTAAAATAATTGACAGTAGAAAAAAAATAAAATTGATGAATATTTTAAACCATTGATATTGGAAAAACTATTAATTAAAAAATACATTGCTCATTTCAAAACATATCAAAATGGTATAGTATGCTGTTTTATGCTAGTTTTTTAATTAATTAATGAAACAATACTAACTAGCAAGTTTTGATCCCCAGATCCAATAATTTTTAATTAGATTGGGTTTTAGTTTGAGTAAGTATTATTAGTGGCACCAGGGGCGTAGCCAGAAACTTTTCATAGGGGGGGGGGTTTACGACTACTACAACTCATATATATGTATACGTGTAAAATTTCTCATGGGGGATGACCCCCTAAAACCCCCCCCCTTGGCTACGCCCCTGAGTGGCACCCAAAATTTGCTTAGACTTGGTAGAGAAAAAAAAAGTAATAACAGATAACAGACTGTTAGTGATAAATTTTAGGGTACTTACGTATTATCCCGGCAGTCTGCCAAGACGAGCAATTTTTTTTTGCCAAGAGAAATGCTGGACATATGAAATTATTAATGGTTTTGAATACGATTGGGGCAACAGTTTGGCAACTCGTTTGACGGAAAAATAGTTTGGCTGGAATGACCACCGGGATAATACGTAAGTACCAATTTTAGGTTGGCCATGGAAGGTAAATTTCCATAAAACTGTTTTTTATAGGAAAATCTAGAATTTAAATATAAACAAATGACACTTTTATGGCATAACAGTGACTATTCACCACAAATGAATTCTCATCCCTAATGAATAAGCATATTGATTACTTTAGGAGTTAATTACCTTAATGTTATGAGTTTTTTTTTCCTGATTACTGTTTCAAATTTAAATCAGTTAGTAATAGCACAGGTTAATGCAATGTGTCATGATTTAAGAAAAACTGAAAAAGCAAACAAAATTCAAATTTAACATCTGAGTGTACTTCTCTTACATTAAAACTGAGGAATTTCATTGTGGACTTATGTGGCTTGTTTTTTTGTGTGTGTGTGGGTGATGGAGTCGTAGGAATGCTTACGATTTGAGTGAGCCTGTAGCAGGGGGGGGGGGGGGGGGGGGGGGGGGGGGGGGGGGGGTGGGGGGGGGGGCGGGGGCAACGATGGGGGGGTGCCATTCGGTAGGAGTGACACTTTATACGGGTTTCTAAGTACACTTATTCACGGGGATGTGATAGTTATGTAACATACTGTGAATTCAATTTTATTTCTGTATGGCACTATTAATATTTATGTACAATTTATGTTTGTTTTTTTATTTGTAGTTTGTGGGGTTTTAGTTGAGTTGGAGTAGTGTATGTTTTTTGGGTTTTATTGTGTAGAGGTGTAAAGTTGTGGTTGGTGTTTGGGTGGAGGGAAGTATATAAGGATAGAGGTGTGTATGGAGTGTATGAGGTTGTAGGAATTGTTGTTTAAAGTTGGATGGAAGGGAGTTATATAAGTATTTGGTTAATTACATTATATTGAAATTTGGTTGATAGCTTCAAGTAATTTTTTGTTTAAAGTTTGGTTTATTATATTTAATTAAATTCTACATTATATGGGTAGTTTATAGGTATCTAAATTTGTGTGTGGCGTGGGGGGGTGTGGCGGGAGGGTGCAGATGATATCTACTGTGCGTGGTGTGGATGGGGGGGGGGTTTGGGTGAGAGGGGGGGGGGGGGGAGGGGGGGGGGGGGTGGATAGTTTATTGGGTGGAGAGGGGAGGTCGGAGGGTGTAGGTGTAGTGTGTGTGGTGTATGTGGTTTTCAGTTGAGTTTTTGTGGGGGGTGTGGGTCATTTTATGTTTTAGCGTTTTAAAAAATGACAATATGGATGGAAAAATAGCGCGCGAAATTTACTGAATCTATTTTATACATATATATTATGCCGACATTTTTCCTGTAAATAAGGGGTGTAGAATCTTGTGTTTTGAGATTTTTCCTTCTTTGAGCGAGTGCCCTTTTATTATACCCTTCGTGCGCGAGATGCGTCTGAAATTTATTATCTGTCACAGCCAAGTCTCTCTGTTCGTTTTGCCCATGAGCTCTTTTTTGCTATCATACAATTTTTTTTTTCTTTTCTAATTGCGGCCAGAGTTACTTATGAAAAATCGGATTGTGACTACGTTAATCATCTTACTTATGATGGCAGAATTCCTCTTGACGTGGGACTACTGTCTTGCTTGTAAACAAATAGAAAAATCCGAGCAAACACTACCTGAAGATAACCAAACAATAATAGTTTCTTCTTCGTATCATCTTATTTTGCGAGCGTCTTATTACCAAGAAACACAAAATTCTTTTCTTTTGGTTCCACCTATTAGGGAAACTGAATTCTTCTTGTTTTAACTTGCCCGTTATAAAAATCTGACTGCCCTTGGGTAAGCATTACAACCAACAACTCTTCGAGTCGCGCTGTCTGTAACTGAGTTTTCGGAATAATTTTTAGATACATGGCAAGTTCTCTGTGTATAGTAGTCTGCCACCTAAGGGCTGCGATTTTAATTACTGAGGGCAAAACTTAACAAATGGTTATACTGCGTAATGGAGGAGATGACAGGGTGTGCAAAGTGTAGGGAGGGTGGCAGTTGGCAGCAAGCCAAATGTAAAAACTGAAAAACCAATAGGCATTCGCTCCCCTTGAGCGGGGGGGGTAGATTGCCTTTGGACCGTAGTCGCTGTGAATATGCACAGTGTAGCAACTAGGCAGACTTGAGAGATAAACGTCATACACGGTAAATAATAACCATATTTCACTACTATGATTAGTATCATTCATTTTCTGCATCGTGCTCCATACAGTCGAAACTCTTCATATGGGCAAACGCCAGGTAGATCACTGAACTTTCGCACGAGCGTCAAGACGCAGCTGTGTGGTTAGGCGACTGAGTAGGCGTCCACGTAACTCGGCAGTTGTACTGGTCGGAACTGTACTCGCCTTATACTTTTGTACCGCCTCCCCCCCTCCACGCCTCGAATATCTAGACTCTGTTTATCACTTAGTCTTACAGACGAATACATTGAGGTTACAATTTGATGACATCAGGTCCGCCATGCACAAAATACAATATCTTAGGTACTGTGTCGACGCGCAATATCAGAAAGATATCTCGTGACCTGAACTGTTTCTATAAATTATAATTATGATAATTCATAGTACTACAAGATATGTGCTGTATCAACATATTTCTTTTAAGCTAAAAGTTCTGGCTTGTGGGGTCATGATTGGGCTCACAGCGGGGGGGGGGGGGGGGGGGGGGGGCCGGAGGTCCTTTCGGACCTGGCTGAAATCAATATAGTTGAGATTTCTCATATAAGACTAGTAAAAGTAATGCGTATGGAAAATAGTCACAATTGACTGCATGTTGGCTAGCTTTTTGATCAGTTGTCTTACAACCATCGTTTTAAACCATCCATGTCAAAAACCTCAACTATTTGATTTAGAAAAAAAATTAAACATTACTTTTTAACAGTGTTTTTACTTTATTGCATAACATATCTGTACTTCAATACCTAGTAAATGACATTAGCTTCATTAATATTATACGATCCAGATATCAAAGGCACCCACTAATCCAGTAAAAAATGCTTAACCTCTTTGTTTACATCTACCATGGATTTATTTAACTATCTTTTTAAGAGTTAAGACACATTATGTACTTAGTCGTAAAGAATGTGACTTACTCATAGCATCCAAGTCCCAAAATTTTTTACTAATTCTATTTTTTGAATGGCAAACCTTAGTTATAATCTGATAGTATACTATAACGATCTTTGAATCTTTTATCTCTTAGTCTAAATGAGTATACATTGCGCTATGCTATTGTGCTATCCTTAAAGCCTTTTCAATTTTAGATATTTCTAGATTAAAACACCGATCTAAAACCTTTGCATGTTTCTATCTATGAAATGTTTACCTCCTCATACTTTAGTTACGAAAATTCTTTTGAAAAACTGCAGCGAATATTATTCATTAATAACTTATCATTCAGATGGCGCGATAGCAAGGGGTGATAGGGGCAGCTTCACAAACCCCCATCCAATGAGGATTAATTTTGATCATCACAAGATAGGTATTTATTGCTTCGATCAACAGAAAAGTATCTTCATTCACTCCCGTATACACACACATCTTATTACTACCTGCTTACCTTCACGTTACACTAAATGTTGATTTGCAGATAGTTGTAACACACACACATCATGATAAAATTTCGCTGGCTGTGTCCACTGATATATATAACATTTTTTATATGATAATATTAGTATACAGTAAATCTACATAAATTTGTATATTATAAATG
This sequence comes from Cheiracanthium punctorium, assembly GCA_038373885.1. Taxonomy (NCBI): domain Eukaryota; kingdom Metazoa; phylum Arthropoda; class Arachnida; order Araneae; family Cheiracanthiidae; genus Cheiracanthium; species Cheiracanthium punctorium. The sequence continues at coordinate 276,625 of JAWZYV010019825.1, read as the reverse complement.
TCATTTAACCTATACTATTCTTCGTAGCTGAGGCACAACTTATGTGCTGAGTATATAGTAGATAATATATTTTTACTGATTAATTAAATTTATTATATTAGGTCATTTAGTTTACATTGTCATATACTAGACATATTATTTGGCATATTGTTCCTTTATTTGCGTTTTTATGCGACTTTAGTTGTTTTTGACGAACTTTTAACACCAGATTTTGATACTTGTCATGTCGATAACTTACACTTACCATTTTTTTGAAGTCGCGCCGCGACTACCAACCCTGACAAATGACTGTTATATTCACATCAAAATGAAAACTCAAACGTACGCTGCAAACTAACACTAGACTACATACCACTATAACAATAAAAAAGATAATAACAAACTTTCTGTATCTTCCTCCAATATTCTTAGACTACTTATTATTGAATGTCTATTTGCTTGGTTTTTACTTCACATTAATTTTACTATAATACCAAGTAGTTGCAGCTGTCTATAAACGCTCAAAAGCTCTATACTCGCACCCTCCCCCCTATAAAAAAAATTAGACATTATGTTGTCCGAGTACTAAATTAAAACTAGTCTGATAGTAAACTGCGATGAAGATAACCCTTCTTTGATTTCTAAGAAGCTGAAATCACCACCCCTCCCCCTCAAAGCCTTGCGATATTCTATAACTTTATTATGTGTGCCAATCATATTACAAAAGTGAACATCACGTATTTCTTTGTGCACATTATATACAAAAATCTCACCATATAAAAATGTACAAGATATTTCATCACTATAATGGCCGCTAACGGCAAATACTATTTACGTTTTCTTTCTTCAATAAATACTCGCTAACTATAGAAAGTGCAGGCAAAAAACACGCTTTCCGCTGAAATATTACACAATTGAGTAGAAAAAAAACACCGATTTTGATGTTGCAGCATATATCTTGAGTTTGCATCGAGTCATATAAAACAAACAATACAAAAACCATATATAAAAAACACTCAATGTAAAAATGACAGTCTACTAATAACATAAGATGTATCTTACAGTTATAGAAGATAATTCTATTACATCCTTTGCCAATGACGATCAGAAATATAAAAATCCCCTGAAACTATAAGTTCAATGGCGGCTCCGACTTCCTCACGTGTGTGATGTTTTGAGAATTCCTGTTCCTCTCCCGCACCGCCACAGAATTAACGATTAAGTACGCAGGCGCTGAGTACAGAATGTTGATACAACATAATATCATTCTAGCTGATATTCCCAGTACATATTCGACCATATGTTGTAGAACAGAATATCATTTCTGCGATATTCCCCTGATATTCACCAAATGTTGTAAACCTGAATCATCATTTTCTGCGATATCTCTCATCCACGAGTATGATATTCAACCATGTTGAAATTGTACATTGATAATGAGTATATCGCTAAAAAACATTGGACTAAATGAAATAAAAAATACAACACATTAGCATTTTATTTTTTCTGAATGATAACTGGTTTATCAAAATACAATTTGCAAGAATCTACTTAAATTTTTTAGCAAAAGGATTACTTTTATTTACTATCATGTCCAATATGGTAGGAGAACCGTCGTAAATTCATAAAATGACATTTTCAGAAGCACTTTCAAATACTTCTGCGCCCGATATCGGTGGACATTCGTCAATAACATCTTGCGTGCTCATACCTAGGGAGTTTAATGATCAGCCAAACCTTTGGCGAGTAGTCCACAAGGCGCTTAAAAGCGGATCAACCCAAGGGAAAGTACAAACCTGGTACACTCATGGATTATGTTGCACATTATCGAAACCAAGATATAAAACGATGAAGTAATATGTTGTATTATACTTGTGGCGTAGATTGTTTAACATATGATTCCCTTAGCGTGGGAACAATTTTGACAGATTAGGCTTTACCGTATTTCCAAAGATGGTGTTTTTACGAAACAAGAATACAGAGTAAAAAATACAGCCACGCCACAGTACAATTGAATACTACGATGGAACCCTTTATGGAGCTAATACTAATGGGAACTAAGTAAGGACAAACTTAGCTGGGATTACGAACCGTTTTAAATTTATGACTCACGATTGTAATTTATGTAAGCACTATATGTGCGTATTATTTTAAACCTGAATCTGTGTTTCAGGATTTTACACTACCTACACTTTACCTTTCACGAACATGAGTGACAACTGTAACGGTAAGAGTATGTAATCAATCGTAAAAATTACAAACTTTCGAGATTTTTTGTGTATTTTTAACTACCGTTTTGAAGGTCTCTGTATTCATTTAAGTAGCTAATTCTGAGTACGAGGTGCTGTGGGTCGCTGCGTGTGTGTTGTCGTGTTGTGTGTGTGTGTAGTGTGTGTGTGTGTGTGTGTGTCTGTATGTGTCGTGTTGTGTTGTGTACGTGTAAGCTGTGTGTTGTGTAGTGTGATGTTGCGTCGTTGTGTGTTGGTGTTGTAGTGTGAGTGTGTGAGAGTGCGTTGTGTGTGTGTGAAACTGTCTGTGTGTGTTGTGAGTGTGTGTAGTGTGTGCTGTGAAGTGTCTTGTCGTGTGTGTGTATGTGTGTGTGACTTTGTTGTGCACTCGTGTGTTGCTGTGTGTTGTCCACTTCGCAATCTGACCGTATAATTTAGGTTGCAACAAAGATTTTTTTATTCTAGAGTATACAAAAGTATCACCAGGCGTGATAGATGGCGCAGCGCACTTCCGGCGAATTTGGTGGAGAAATTATCTAGGAGTAATAATCAAGAGAAACAAGAGAAAAATAGGGTTTCACTCTTAACAGTGTCATTAGTTTCTTGCCTTCCTCTAATACTCTCTTATGCTCCATGGTTACACGTTATAAATTTATTTCTTATTATGATCTGTAGTGTGCAAAAATTTGTACTGCGTAAGATCAAATTCAGAAAGATAAAACTATTGGTACAAATGGTACGTAAAATACAGTAATAGAAAATATACCAACGAATGTACTCTCTGATATACCATATTATTACGTATCAAATTACATATACAACTAAACTAAATATTATATACACATTACTTTACTAGTTTTTTCACTCATAAACATATATTACAACTTATGTTCGATTTATCGTGGTGTTTTAAACACTCGTGAACAATGTCCAAACAACAAGACGCAAAGAGGGCTTCTATCTTGGAGCAGGAAAGACACGTAGAACGAGCACAGTCGAAGCGAAATATAAAGTCCAAAGTTACAAGAACAACATTATCGCAGCAAGATAATACTACATTGTGCGTGTGCGCATCGGGCTTCAATTGCGTGCAAGCAGAGAAATCAGAAGAACATGACACAGTACTGACCTTACTATGACGCATATAAAATAAAACAATATAAACAGTTACATTACTTAAAACTATATCATAAACTACTCTAAGTTAATGTAGATTATATTCATGATAAACTAACTCGAAATAAATAAAAGAGTAACTCATTAAGCTCTACACATAAACTAATAAAAAAGTACATATATATAATAAATATTAACAACCTAGTAAACTTACTACGATTCATTACTTAAATATAACGTATTGTAGAAAACGAGATATCACAAGGAACTTACGGACAGTTCCTTATATGACTCGCACGACATATGAAACGTCTGTGTATCAACTTACCACTACACCTAGTAGTATTGGAACCTAATACCTAGTACTTGTGTCTCCATAAACCATACTCCTTCCAAAACATCCAGAACGATCTGAACGAAAAATTCGAACAAAGAAGATTAGAAACAATAGACAAGCACAGCTAACGTTTATAGAGTAAGCATGAACTCAGAGCAAATGAACCTAACATACCGCACACATGGTACAGTCGATCATCATTTAACATCTGCTTCGCATCCCTTGCGTCATAGCGTTCCCGTATGAAACCCGATGCACTCAATATTATAACTCATTTACAAAAATGTAGTAATTGGTGCTTGCGTCTAGCGTTCCAGTATGAACCCGATGTTCAATATTAAGCTCATTCAAAAGTAGTATATTGGTGCTATGGATATAGGAATGGGCCGCATTGTGTAATGCTCTTAAATTTAAAATGAGCCAGCCGGAATGTGTTGCGCGTCCGGAAAGGGCAGCTGCTTATAATTCAAACACCACATGACCATTGAACGGTTTACTTATCGGCACTGATCTAGATTCCAACCTGTTCTAAAGTCAATTCGAACATTCAATTCATGCTTCCAAATGGACTTCGTTCGGGAGCAACAGAAATAGTTTAAAATAGCGCTGTAAATGGTCAACATTCTAAAATCAAAGGCCCAATTTTATCACAAAGTGGGTTCATTGCTGCCAATGCCAAACGAACCACATAAATTTTTAACAAATTTACTTTATGGGTGGTGGAGGATGCACGCGTGGATGCACAGGGCTTGCGGCTTTCAATAACCTTTAATTCAGTTTTTGCAAGACGTATCGTCCCCGCGAGCTGGATGCTCTATTAAATGAACACAATAAATTGTTGAAATCATTCAATCAACACATGCACAAATTAACAAGTGATAAATCATGCTATTGTCATCAATCCTGAGTTAAAACACCTGCCTGGAGAGAATATTCGTAGATTTGACGCACCTATTGTGACGACGTTGCTGGAATCATGATTGGCGATTGTACAGCTACACGAGACAATTGTGATTACGTAGAAGAAGTAATAATCTGCAGTTCATTTGCTGATACACACCCCGTTCATATGACGCTCTCCAATATCCATTAATTCTTCTGGAAGGGGACAAGGCGGGTATTGCATTAAATATTAAACAACGAGATCCCACAACAGGTACTATATTCATTATGAACTTGATCATTACTCATTTACCAAAAACTTAATTTATTAATCGTAATTCATTAAACTTAACTATTGTTAATTATTAATTAGTATTTGTTTTTATTCATATATATCATTACAGGAGCCGAAACAAAGCAAGAACGTTAGTTCGAGAGGATTTTTATGCTTATCGGTTGATGATTAGACCCGGTCAGGATAACGTCATTCTACGATGTCGTGAGCTTTGTCAACAATTCATGGTCGACATGTACGTGAAGATAGAGATGCGAACGATTACGGTACTTGCGATATAATCAGAAAAAGCTGCGTGCGGAAGAATACATTCACTTGCGAGATCCTATTGCCAACAACGCCGATGCCGCCGAAATTGGTAGCTCTGTCATTCTACCATCATCGTATATAGGCAGTCCCACGTCATATGCAAGAATACATACAGGATGCTTTCACTTTCTGTGCGCGAATAATGGACGACCATGTTTATTTATTACGTTCACGTGTAATCCAAAATGGCCGGAGATCACATCTTTGTTATTGCCTGGACAAAATGCAATACATCGTCATGACATTACAGCACGTGTGTTCAGACAAAAATTTAAAGTCTTTAATAAGTATTCATTACAAAATTACATGTATTCGGTCCCACACGTTGCTGGATGTATTCGGTTGAGTGGCAAAAGAGGGGATTACCTCATGCACACAATTTTGGTTTGGTTACATCTACAAAATCAGTCCTGAAGAAATCGATAGTATAATTTCTGCGGAAATTCCAGATCCGTCTACTGATCAATTGCTGTTTGATATTGTTACACAGCAAACATGGATTCATGGCCCATGCGGTGACCTGAATCGTTCATCGCCTTGCATGGCAGATGGAAAATGCACCAAAAGTTTCCCTATAAAGTTCACTAACGATACGATCACAAATGTTGACGGATATTCCAATATATCGTCGAAGGAGTCCCGATAATGGCGGACAATCATTTATTAAAAATATCAACAACATAGATATTGACATTGACAATCGTTGGGTGGTGCCATATTCGCCTCTATTGAGCAAAACATACGACGCTCATATTAACGTTGAGTTCTGCAGTTCCGTGAAGAGCATCAAATACATTTGTAAGTATGTACATAAAGACAGTGATATGGCTGTATTTCGAATTGAAAATACCAATAACAATGCTCCTCCAGTGAATAAAAATGATGAAATAACTCTCTAGCAAACGGGCCGATACATCAGCTCCAATGAAGCTGTTTGGTGTATCTTTGGTTTCCCAATTCATGAACGAGATCCAGCAGTTATTCATTTAGCCTTCCATCTTGAGAACGGCCAGCGCGTATATTTTACAAACGAGACAGCGATTGATCATGCTATAAATCCACCAAAAAACTACACTCACCGAATTTTTTGAATTGTGTAATCGTGCGGATGCTTTTTGGTGCCTTTGCACGGACATTACTCTATTCAAGAAGTATCAAGTTTTTTCACATGGGCTCAAACAAAACAATGGATGCCTCGCAAGCAAGGTACACCGATTGATGCATGTCCCGGTTTATATAAATTCAAACACCTTGGGACGAGTAATTTGCAGTAAATCCAAAGCAGACTGAGTGCTTTTATCTTCGACTGTTGTTGGTTAATGTTACCGGCCCATTGTCATTTCAAGATATACGTAAAGTGAATGGACAACAATATCCAACGTATAAAGAAGCATGCCTTGCACTAGGCTTGCTGGAAGATGACAACCAGTGGGAATGTATGCTTGCTGAAGCAGCATTGAACTGTACGGCAAAACAAATTCGTCTACTGTTCGCTATAGTGTTGACTGCATGTTTCCCGGCCCGAGCAGAGACATTGTGGGATAGTCATAAAGATTCAATGAGTGATGATATTTTGCCCATGAACATCGTACACGGTGTCAACGATTTAACAATACCATTCAGCGACGCTATGTACAATGAAGCATTGATTGCTATTGAGGATACTGCTGCATTATCATTGCCAAACTTACCACTCAGTCATTTCGGCATGCCGTTCTGCCAAATCGTAGTGTATCTGATTTAATAAATAATGAAATGAATCGAGAACTACAATACAATACTGCAGAAATGGCAGCGATTGTTACTCGCAATATCCCACTAATGAATGAGGAACAAAGAAGCATTTACGATCGCATTATGCTCGCAGTTTCGGCAGGGCAAGGTGGATTCTTTTTTTTTTGGATGCACCAGGTGGAACTGGCAAAACATTCCTTATTTCGCTAATCCTAGCCGAAATACGATCGAAATAATGGCATCGCATTGGCCGTTGCATTCGTCTGGTATTGCGGCAAACTTTATTGGATGGAGGCAGAACAGCTCATTCAGCATTTTAAGCTACCACTAAATATTCAAAATAACCCAGATGCAGTGTGCAACATAAAAAAAACAATCGCCCATGGCCACAGTGCTGAAACAGTGGCCATGGGCGTTGGTAACATGGTAAAATTATCATCTGGAATGAATGCACTATGGCACACAAACATTCGCTTGAGGCGTTGAACAGGACAATGAAAGATCTTAAAAACAAGGACAAACTATTTGGCGGCACTCTGGTACTCCTTTCAGGAGATTTTAGACAAACACATCCCGTCATCCCACGTTCAACGTATGCTGGTGAAATCAACGCCTGCTTAAAATCATCGCCACTGTGGCGTAATGTTGAAAAATTACAACTGAAAGTAAATATGCGCGTTCAAATACTTCGAGATCTATCCGCTGAGGCATTCTCTAAAACAGCTGTTAAATATCGGCGATGGAAAAGTTACTGTAGATGATACTGGATGCATAAAATTACCGGCCGATTCCTGCACAATTACTGATTCGCACGATGCTCTCATTGACCAGATATTTCCCGATGTACATACACAATATATTAATCATGAGTTGGCTGGCAGAAAGAGCAATTTTAGCAGCAAAAAATGTAGACGTCATCGAACTGAATCTTGAAATACAACATTTATTGCCATGGGGAGTTAGTGTCATACAAATCTATTGATACAGTTTGCCGATGCCATCCGAAGGTGTGAATTATCCAGCGGAGTTTTTAAACTCATTAGATTTACCAGGCATGCCGACGCATAACTTACAACTGAAGGTTGGATCTCCGGTTATTTTGCTTCGTAATTTGAACCCACCACGGCTGTGTAACGGCAAGCGATTAGTTATTAAAAAACTAATGAAAAATGTTGTCGAAGCCGTCATTTTAAATGGCAAATTTCGAGGTGAAAATATATTACTACCACGGATCCCTATTATACCCACGGATGTGCCAATTCAATTTAAACGTCTTCAATTTCCATAAGATTGGCATTTGCAATGACTATCAATAAGTCTCAAGGCCAAACTATGTCTGTTTGTGGCTTAGATTTGAGCACACCATGTTTTTCACACGGACAATTATACGTGGCATGCTCTCGAGTGGGCAATACCATCCAGTTTGTTTGTATTAGCTAAAGGTTGGGGTAACAAAAAAATATTGTACACTCATTCCGTTAAGAGATTGATTTTTTTTTTTTGTAAAATTATTGTAATTAGCGATATATGTAAATTTAAAGAATACATTACAATGAATTAAAAATACAAATGTTTGGTATTGTGTTATTTTTATATTTCCAGCATCGTTCACAGAGCTCCGTGACTCTTCCACTCATATACCACATCCCTCACAAACTTACAATAAGTTAGTCATTTCTTTCTACTCAAAATAATCCTAGGAATAATTTATATGGCAAAACAACGTTTGCCGGGTCAGCTAGTATATATATATATATATATAATGTTTTACAGATATTGATTATTTTTGTCTTTAATTTTGCATATTTAAAGTGTTAATTTTTTTTTGGGTTGCAGTAAAAACCTTATTTATAAATATTTTAAGGAACATCGAACACAAGAAACGGTTGATAGAGAAAATGAAAAATAAAATGTGAGAAATTGATATCAAAATGTCTTCTAAAAATAGTGTATCATGGCAAAAAATAACGCAGAAGATCACGCCGATGTGCTAGAAAACGTGAGGTTTTAATTTATCATAGATACTCATTTATATCAATTTGTCTGTTTATCTACTTAATACTGGAGGTGGTGTACCGGACAGGGGCGTAGCCAAGGGGGGGGTCATAACCCCCCCATGAGGAATTTTTTGCCACACAAAATGTATATTCTTCACTCCCTTATCACACACATGTATGCATATATGTGAGTTGCAATAGTCGTAACCCCCCCCATGAAAAATTTCTGGCTACGCCCCTGGTGCCGGATCATTGAAAAGTTAGATCTTCACACTTCGCCCGTCTACCATTTTCAGTGACATAACCACTGTGCCATTTTTTTTTTCATAGATATTAAAAAAAAAAAAATCATAACTGCAATCTTTTAGGACCGTTTGTATGGAGTTAGGAATTTGTATGTAGTTATAATTATACTGCTAGGAAAAGTTAGTTTGTACTTTTCGTCTGTTTTAAAAATTTGCTATATTAAGAAGTATTGAAATTATTATTTTCTAGGTTTTAGATATCTGTGTGTAAAGTAGAAATTAGACTTCTTGAATTTTTTACAGAGAAATTCTCGGTGCGAGTTTTTATATTTATGGAAAACTTTTGCACTAAAAAACCACTCTTTTATTTATTTATTCACTTTTTCTTTCCTTTTTTTTTCACTTTTTTTTTTATACCGTTGGAAGAAACTTTCATAACCAACCATATAAAATGGGATGTTTTTAAAAGCATGAAAATGATTATTGAATCAATATGCAAAGAAAAATGGAATAGTTTGATAGTAATTCTACGCTGGATACTAATATTTTTATTATATTATTTAATTTTCAATTCTCAGTTTCATTCTGTATTCATTCTTTTCATGGAACATTTTTTATTGTGTAGTCAAGGACGTATTTAAGGGGGGTTCAGGAGGTCCCCCCCCCAAAAAAAAAAAGATTTTTATTACTGAAATGATAAAGATGAAGTCTTTTTGTGAAAAATTCTGCCTTTTTTTACCGTTTTGGACCCCCTCCGAATTTTTTTTCTCGATACGTCCCAGTGTGTGGTAGACTGGAATTTTGAAAAAAAAGTGCATAAGTTTTCTTTGCGTTCAAATAAACGTAAAAAGATGTCGTTTTCTAAATTTAGAGGAACTAAATATGATATAGGCGGAAAAAAAAAAAAAAAAGAAAACTACTATCTATAATATAGATGGCTCTACCAAAAAAATTCTGAGCATTCTCTTAATGCAGCTTAATCTTAAAACAGATTAATTGTGCATAACCATTAAATAATTTCAATATGAAAGTGTGCAAATTTTTATTTTAAAACACTTTGCGAGACCCCCTTTTTTGGGGGGCCAGGCGCTTGTCCCGAATGCCCTGCCATAAATCAGTTCCTGTCTACATGGTATAGTTTAATTACTACCTCTTATTTACAACATAACGTATTATTGCAAGTCAGTGGCGTTTTTCCAGAAATTTTTCATGGAGGGGGGGGGGGTTACGTCTAGTTCAACTGAAAAAAAGAAACAGCACTCAATAAAACTGGTTTTGGAATGTAAAATTAATAAGAAGTTTGTGTAAGTCTAAAATGGTACCAGTACGTTACTCGTAATGGTAACTAGGAGCAAGATGATTGAGATTTTTTATAGCTGATGTATGTGGGGCGGACCTTTTGTACCAGCCGAAATGATAATCTTGTTGATAAATGCCATTTTTATTTGTGCTATTTCAAAATTTTATTAATTAATTTTAGTCTCCACTGCAAAGAATTCTGAAAATTAATTGGAATAATAGAAAACTATCACAATATATGCTTGGAATAACGAAATTGTTTAACCTGATTAACAATTTCCATCAAAAATATACAAATCTTGGTATCTTCAAGACCCAAGAAAAGCTTGAATAATATATGTGGTATTTTTTCATACCACCATGTCTGAAAAGTTTGCAAGACGTAGTATCCTACAACGTTTATACTATCCTTAAAGCTTACAGACTTCTCCATCATCAAGTTCCGTCACATGTTTATGTGGCATTCGCAAAATTATTCTGAGAACAAAAGCGTTTGTAACTTTTTCTCTTGTGGATAAAAATATACACTAAAACCCATTCACTCTTGAATTTCCATATTTCATTTACAAATCAGACTAATAAGTTATCCTGTTTCATCTGATAAAGCAGAATAATTTGCTGCAAACTACTACTTCAGAAAATAGAATATTTTAGCGTGCAGCCAAAATATTTTTTTGTTGGCACGTGGCTTCCAAATTTTTCACATTTTGGCGTCCAGGAAGGAGGGAAGAGAAAAATTATGGACAGTTTTAAATATTACATGTATTGAAATTTTTTGTTCGGCGAAATATTTATTATCCGATAAGTCAGGCGCGTAGCCAGGAAAATTTTTCGGGGGGGGGATATGCGCCTGGAAAAAAATTTCGGGGGGGGGGGATATGAACTTATATGTGTATAAATAGACGGAATTTCATCACTAATCCAAACATTTCGGGGGGGGGGGGAGGATATATCCCGATATCCCCCTCCCTGGCTACGCCCCTGCGATAAGTACATCCAAGTTACATGTAACTTAATTTGTATCAACGTGTTCAGTTCGCCATTTCATGTCGTTTTAAGACATTCGGAAATGCGCCAAAAAAACATAAACTGTACTACATAGAAAATAAAATTAAAGTTGTATGTAATGGTTTAGTTTTGACTTGTGCCAGAAAAGTGAGTAGTGTTTGTTAGACTTTATTTATTTTTTTTAATGTATAAAAAGTTTTTAATACAACTTTTACAGAATTCTGTACTGTAATAAAAAAATTAAATTTTACTGTGACGTACGCATTTATTATAAAACACTTTTTCAGACGCATCTCTGTGCATACATTGACTATGCAAATGTGTATGGGAGAAATAATATATATATATATATATATATATGTAACATTAGGCGTTACGGGATAGTTGTGTCGTGGAACCGCTGGTAAGGCGAGGTTGTTGCATGGCTGTGGAGGTCTCCTGGCTGGCTTGGGACTCTGGCTTCGAGCCGACCCCGGCCGTCCGCTGTTTGTAGTCGTCGTCCGGCCAAGTGTGGAAGAAATAAATCGAACTCCAACTGCGATTACATGATTTTATTTGATGATTCCATACATCTTTGTTAGGGAGTTGCAGTCATGCAAAAATCTGCTCCTGATCTGTTGCAGATCCTTATAAAAGCTTTGGACGTCATGTCACATGACCTCGAACGCGTTGCAACCATTGGCCAAAAGCTAAAACTGGGCAGCGGTTTTCCCAGGGTTTGTTATGACTTTTAAGACGCCTATGTGCCCGTCTACAAAGTTACAAAGGAATTGCAAGGGACCGTGTATTAATTGCAGTTTTTGAACGCGGATTTCTTTGTTCCAACTGAATTAAACTGCGTAGTTCCAGAAATATGGGATTTTCATAGGCTTTTGACTTGTAATGTTACATATATATATTTACAAACTTTATTATAATCTTTATAACGTAGCCGGTTCTAATGAATTTATCTTTCTAGCTCAGTCAATCATTACATTAAATTTAACTCAAAGATTTGTTTTCTTTTGGGTTTACAAAAAACAAACAAACAAACAAAAACTAAAGAATACAATAACTATATTTTAAATACACAAATGTATACCCCCCATGTTCACAATCCATTATAAAAGTTACCCCAAGCACTTATAAAACGGGAGAACATTTCTTTTTAATAACTTCAAATTTAAACGATAATCATTTTTTATTTAAGAGACGGTAAACTTTTCAATAGTGGTTGACCGTTAAAAAATTAGATTCAAATATTATGCAGGCTGTTATAGGATTCAAGAAACCAATAAGAATCGAAAAAATAAGTAACTTGACTGCCATGACTGACCTCGTATATTGGAGTTTTGACCGAGAATATTTGAAAATCCGCCTGTGTGCGCCGTCCAGACAAATGTTCCTTCAAATTAGGGTGCAAGTGTTAGTCGCTCAGTGCCAAGCCCGGAATGTATGATGAGTAGTTGCTGACGTTCCAATCAAAGTTTTACAGGATATCGATATTATTTGCGAACGTTTTTTGCATCCATGTATACGATTGTCCTTATTATACTTCCAACTGGCTATTTTCGGTGAATATCAGCCATTATAGTTACCTTTTACGTTCAAAAGTCGAATAATACTATGTACACTGTACAGTAGCATGCACCTCCCCCGGACGCATATAAGGGAGGGAGTTAGGAGTAGGGCTGGACGATATTTGAATTTGAAATACGATATCGATACCATCTTATCTCGCGATATCACGATACATCGATATTTTTCACACTTAATTTTAGTATTTTTGAAATGTAAGCAATCAAATATACAAATCGTAAAACCACTTGCTATATTCAAAAACGAATTAAAATAGATTTTAATGAGTAATTGCTGGTACTTTATTTAATTAAAATTAATATATGAAGGGTCCAGGGGTAGAACGACTTTACAATAAAATTTTGCTTCTGAGAAAAACGACTTCGATGGCCAGCAGTAAAGTGGTTTTCCCCATTATACAAAGCCTTGACCCATTATTATGCCATAGCTTGTTTCTAGTGTTTCTACCCCAAAAATAATTCAAGTGGTGATAGCGCTCATTTAAAGCTAGAAGATGGCACCACTATCTCATTTTCGAAAAAAAAAAAAAAAGGCTGTAAAGTGGTTTTACCCCTGGACCCTTCATATATCTCAGTTCACATCATTTAATGGCAGATTAATATAAACATAATTGAAAAGTTTCAGTTTTTAAAAAAACTGTATAAATACAAATACTGTCAACAAAATCTGAATTCGCCGTAAACAACAACAAAGTCAACTGTTTCCAATTGAATGAAAATGCCGACCGACAGACAGCTATGGATTTGCGGGCTCCATACGAATCCCACAAAATTTCTTTATTCGGTAATCGGACTCGGGAATGCTTGATGGACGTGTTAGTTTTTAGTAGCATTGATCACTGCTGAAAAACTGACAGAATTCGGTTTCGGTATTTTTTTTATCGGCGGCCACTATTTTTGTAACTTAACCGTTTTCCAGATTTCACTGAAATGAAAATGGGAAGATCGAATTTATTATGCTGGAATAAATCAGATAGTCCGGTAAATATTGATTTTTGCCCCAGTCCTATATGCCAACATGTGGAAATTTGCTCTGGGACGGTTTGCAGGCTTTGGAGAGGCCGTCGGAGGGCTGTTAAAGTAAAACTAGTGTTTAAACTGCCCGAAATAAATGAAAATACACGGGAGCTTCGTATGACCCCCTGGGCCTGTAAGCTTAAAAGGTTAAGTTTGGTGTCAAAGCATTCGAAATTTTATGTATCGATGGGGGTGTAGAGTCTAGGCCGGGGGGGGCGAGAATCAATAAAAACGCGCTCCGATGGATAGTTTGGATAGTTTCCGAGATATACGTTAACTAATTATGGTAATTAGGCTAATAAACCATACATATAGATTTGATGCCGAAGGCTGGCAGTTTGGCTTCCTTTAAGCTATGGGAGACCACCAGAGGTATCGTTCATGGACGACTTAGGAGCCACGACAGATTTTACGTGCACCAGCTCCCGTTAAGGTACACTGTACCGCACTTAGATTAAATTATTATTTCCAATAAAACATTTGCTCTATCAGATATTATCGATCCAACCAAATGTCAGCAGCTCTATTGTCTAAATAGCCGTTCGCGCATCATAATATCCTTCAAAAATCAAAATCATATTAAATAATAACTACTATTGCGCCTAGATATCGTCCGCGAGCAGAACGACACACTATACGCTACATCCCCTTCGAAATTAACGTTCCCTGCTTTCTTTCTGCGGAGCTCCGAGGGAGGATAAAACTATTCTCTACGATAACAAACACGCAGCAGCGATTCCCGTAATGAAGCAGCTGTTTATCCCGCGATCCGGTATCGCCATCAACGGAGAGAAAGCAGTAGCAAAAGCATCACAAGCTGGTATCGATCTCGGGATTTTCTTATCGCCGGCCTGTATTTTTGAACTTTATCGAATTCGAGATTTCACTGAAATGAAAATGGGAATATCGAATATCTGATGTTGAAATAAAACCGATATGTCGGTATTTATCGATTTTTGGCCCAGCCGTAGTTAGGAGGTCTGGACCCCCCCCCCTCAGTCTACGCACAAACGCTAATTATAGTCAAATATTCACCTTTTGAATCCGTCGCTCAAAATATCATATGTTAAAAAACATTTTAATTTCATATAAGTTCTGAAAACTTTAATACTTTTTTTAACTTTTAATATAATTTTGTAAATTTTATAATTCAGTGCTTAAAAAACAGAATTTAATGTAAAGAATTTAATTTTTTTTACCAGATACGTATTTATAATAAAATTTACTGTCAATAAAATTTTATAGCAAAAATAGACTCCCCCTCCCTTAGCAGGACCCCTCTCATGAGAAAAAATTATATTGCCCGACATGCCCGGGACTTGTAAAAATTCAAATTGGGCATACATTATCCCCCTTACATGCCCAATCGGTCATGTAACTATAAGCTACAGAGTAACAGGCAAAATTACGAATATTCCACTACTTATAGAAATAATGCTCTGTTTTTCTTCCACTGCTTTTTCCTGTGAGGAAGTATTCAGTGTAATGAATCGCATAAAATATCAATTGCTATGCAGTGTGTCATCTGAAACGATGAATCATTTAATGCGAATAAGCGTTGATGACGTTAAATCAAAAAACTTTGATCCATGAGCAGTGATTGAACATTGGCTATTTATTACAAAAGTAACAAGACAAGTGGAAGGGCATGCATTCTCCTGTAACTGAACTAAAAGTATTTTTTTTAATGATGTGTTTAGTATTATATTATAATTTTAGTATATACTAGCTGAAGTTCCCGTTCTTCGCACGGGAATGAATGGCCTTTTTGATATTACGATTTGTTGTGATTACTATTCATTGTAATAAACAGATATAGCAAAATGGATATCGCGTTATATTGTGTCCAATTATCATGCATACCGAATTTCAAGGCAATTGTTTGTGCGGTGCAGAAGTCCATGCGGCGTAGCGCAATCTAGTGGCGAGTTTTAGCAAAACGGATACGGCGAAAATATTCTTCGCATTCGGATATCGATGTATACGAATTTTCATGACGATCGGCTGGACAGTCCTGAAGTTCATGTGTTGACGCGACATCTAACGCGAAACTCTTCCCCATGTTCAAATATCTATGTATACCTATTTTCATAGCGATCATTTGCACAGTCAAGAAGTGATACACTGCATGGCCATCTAGTGGTTAATTAAAGTAATGATTTGCTACAGCGCCGTCAAGTGGCGAGTTATAGCAAAATGGATAACGCCAAAATATTCTCATTATTCAAATAGCTATGTATACTGATTTTCATAGCGACCGTTTGAATGGTCAAGAATGCTGCAGCGTCATCTAGTGGCGAGTTAAAATAATAATGCATTGCAGTGCCATCTAGTGGTGAGTAACATCAAAAGGAACACAGTTAGAATATATTCTTCGTGCTGAAATGTGTAAGTATAAGAAATTTTATGCCGACCGGTCGAACGGTATAGAAGTTGATGCGTTGCAGCGCCATTTAGCGGCAAGTTACAGCAAAATGGATAGTGAAAAATATTCTCCGTGTTCTAATATTCGCGTGTGCCAAATTTCATCGAAATCGGTTGGACGATATTCGCATAGCAAACGGCTAAATGGAATAGAATTCGACGTTGTGCTGCGGCACCAAGTGGCAAGTTAGAGGAAAACGGATAGCATAAAAACCTTCTCCATGATAAAAGACTTAGGTGAACCAAATTTCATGGTGCAACGGTGCTCAACGGTACTGGAGTTTTTCAACCTCATACACACGTACCAACATTCATTTTTATCTATAACCAGTGTCATTATATATACCAGTCTCAAATAAAATCCAGTTTCAAATCTAAGCCTCGCCAAAGTGCCAACATACGCCATTTTGCAAGAGTTTTTTCAGGGAATCATTCGAAGCATTGACTTAGCAGCAATCAATATGGGAAATGGTTCGACCGCCAAAGAGTATTTATTTGAAAAATGGAATCCCTTAATACAGCCGAATTTTTTTAAATTATCAACTATATAACGTGTTTTATTCATCGTTACTCCGATGTACTAAATGAGAAGATTTCAATTTTCTGAAATTTGGCGAAATTCCCCCAACTTAAATCAATGTACTCAATTGGCGAGAATTCTGAAGATAGATCGCTTGAAATCCCTTAATAACTGCATTATTTCTTCACGGATCATTAAAATTTAACGCTGTGTTCTAACAAAACCTTTGCACCTGATTTCAGAAATCTATTTCCTTAAGCTCTCAATAAATTGCGCCAAGCCGAAAACTGTGCAAACCGCCAGAACTCACTTTCTGGGCATTTGAGCCATTTTATTTTTTCGCCAAACTAAAGAATTTTACGTATTAGCCTCGGAAATCTTCAATTCTTATTGTTTTACGTGTAGAACATTTCATTCCTGCTCTGATTTCCCATGCACACGATATTATAATAAAAAAATAATAATCTTATAAATATAAACTAACAAAAAAAATCATTATTATTCTGTTATTTTTACTTTGAGAATTTAAAACATTTTATTCGGCATAATCGCCACACATGGCAACCACGATGCTTATTTCACACTTTTTTGACTACAGAGGTTACAATTACGGAAAGCTCTTTGCGTGGAGAGCATAAAAAATCTGTTAAATTCCGGGAACGGGTGGACTTTCAAAGTTTTAAAGTGAACTATGATTTATTCTATATTATTTTACATATCTGTGCAAAATTTCAGGCTGATAGATCCATTTTTGTAGATTTGTATACGAATCAAATCCACAAACAGACAAACAAACAAACAGAATTTCATTTTTATTTATAAGGATTACTGTAATTGCTAATATTCAATTCAAGATATTTGGGCATGTACAAATTTTAATCGGGCATGTATATTTTTGAAACATGCCCTTTCGGGCATGTTAATTAAAAAAAAAATCAAAAAATTTTTCGAGCCCTGATAGCTACGCCCATGCATGCACCCTACTAAAAATGATGTATGTAGAATTTATGGTTTTTTTATAGGAGCAGCCTAACGAACTACAATACACAACGCTCTGTGAATAATCATTCTTGAAAGCGTATTTTAGAGATATTCGGCTATTTCAAACAAAATAAAATTGATATATGATAAGGATTACAAAATAATGCTTCTACGGACGATATAGTCTATGTAACATTTATAGTTCTACAGGAGCGCTCAAAAGAATTCGAATGCATTACGACTTAAGGTAGTTTAGAGACATTCATCCATTTCAAGCAAGTTTACTCTTCAGTTAAATGGTGGAAATAACATTGAAAGTTCTTTTGCAGGGTCTTGCAAAGTTACGTGAATGCGGTGATATACAGCTTATTTTAATTATCTTTTCTTGTTATGACTTCTAGTATTTCTTTGTTTCCACCACTTGATTTTTTAAAAGGATGTCTATTATGTAGTGTTTATTGATTTTGCGAAGAAAAAAGCTACACGATTTACCAATACTAAGGAAATTAAGGGTTCTTTTCAAGGAAAGAAAAAAAGAGTAACAAATTGGTATCCATTCAAAGATTGGGGGACAATTTCCGTGTATTCATGACCTATTTTGTCTTAGTCATTCTGTTTGCTCTAGAGTCATGAAAAATTGCAAGCGTGTTACAAATTAATGTGGTAAACCGCATATATTTTCCTTGTTCTTATCGGCTTTTATTGAACAAAAGCGTTTATTATTTATTACTTGTCATTGCATTATTGGTAATAGTAATGGACTGCCATTTCATGTTTGACGTGCCAGAGCGAAATTCCATTCGGTCCGAATTGGTTACCATAGGAAACTAGGTTGTGTTTATTCGTCATGTCTCGGAGTATAGACGTTGCATCAACCGGGGTCTTTTCTGGACCATTTTACAGGGAGGAGGGAGGCTGCAGAGCATGCTTTTCTTTCTTTTTGTATGTGTTTTTCTCTTTGCTTAATCATTTTTTAAAATCAGATTACTTTCATGAAAGTTTATTTATTTTACTAGCTGCGAGCTGCGTACCCGTTCTTCACACATTAGAAAATGATTATTTTTCTTACACATATAAATATAATTAATTTCATTTTTGCGAATCTCAAAGAATGCAAAATTTGACTCGTTTCGTAAAATTTGCATTACAGATACTAAAGTGAGATGAAAAATTGCGCAGTTGCAACATGGTGACTCAAAAACTTCAATATCTCAGTGTCACTCGCAAAGTAAACTGCCCATTTTACGAACGAAACTCTTCACTTTCAAAATGTCTTATTTCTACAGCTATGAAGACCCCCCTATGAAGGGGCGGGCACAATGACAGCCACGCCCTGTCGGCGATCGAACCCCGGCCGCCGAACCCGAAACCGGAGTACGGTGCTTTACCACCATACAACTCGGTCGGCATTCAGTTTCATACTAAAAGTGCTTAACTTTAAGATTACAAGTAATGGTTACATTTGACTATTTAAAACAAAGCCGTATACATGATAAAATTTCCATCCGGTTACGGGCCCCCTAACGTTCGGACCCAAGGGCAGTTGCCCTTCCTGCCCCTCTCTCTCGGCGGGCCGGGTATAGGAAGAAAAGTTGGAGATACGCACTTCACATAACTCACGCAATGGCAATTTTACTAAACTTTTATGATAAACGGTTTACCTTAAATATGCAATTTTAAATTTTAAGTTAGAATTAGCTGAAGTCTTCTAAAATTTCGTTGGCTAAAAAATATATTCAAAATATTTTTGTCTAGTTTGTATTAGTTATAATAATTAAAAAATGGAGTAGTAGGGCGGGGTTCGGGGGTCAGATATTTTAGTACATTTAAAATGTTGGATTCATTTTTTTCGCCCTCTCAAAAAGAAAAAAAAATGAGTACAATTCTAGGTAAATGTGGTAGGAAAAAACATCCAATAAGAAAATTATCTGAAGAATTAACTAAAAATGCTAAAATTGTTAGAATGTGCTGTAAAGAGTGCTCTAGTAGCATTAGTGCTGTGGCGTCAAAAAGATCACCTCAGCGCACACAAGACCCGGCAATTGAAGGTCGAAGGGGTACCTTTGGGCCGAGCCGGATTGCGCCTAATTCTACCACCCATAAGTCCCTGGGCTCAAACCCAGCTGTGACCACACGCTCCCTCCACAGTCTAAAGCACGTAGAATATGAAAAGCGTCCCAAAAGACGAAAGTGTGAACAAGATTCTGATGAAAGCATATCAGATGCATCCAGTTTAACAAGCTCCATCCCTACTCCATCCTTATCGTATTGTTGCAGAACTACTCTGCTTGTTTCCGGGGTTCGTCGTTCTAAAGTGCAGTTGGTGTAAAAAATTCCAGTAAAAAGTCCACTGGTCAGGATGAAACACAACTTTATTGCTTCTAGAACTTCGTAGAACAATCAGCTGTACAAAATTCACAAACACAATTAAACAGCAATGTGCTTTTAACAATCAGCTAAGATCAGAAGCTTTCACAAATGCTGTAATTCTCACATAAAATAAAACACATCCACAGGTAAAAATTCAGCGGAAATATTCGAGGGATAACACTAACAGTCCCTCAAGACTCAGCAGTGAAGAATTTACACACAGCACTTAAATTCAAAGCTTCAAAAAGCAAGCCAAAACACAGCTTCTATAGCACTATCAAGTCACAAAACAAGCGTACTCGCTCAGAGACAGGGGCGTATCCAGAAATTTTTCATGGGGGGGGGTTACGACTACTACAACTAATATATATGTATACGTGTGTGTGATAATGTAGTGAAGAATGTACATTTTGTATGGCAAAAAATTTCTCATGGGGGGGTTATGACCCCCCTAACCCCCCCTTGGCTACGCCCCTGCTCAGAGAGCTTTCACAATACGGGCGCTCTCTCACACTGAACTTTCAACTCGCACTGAACTGGGGCTTTAAAGGCACTACTATTTATAGCCGACGCAGGAGGTACAAGAAGCCACCAGAAAAGCTTATTTCACGAAGATTCTAGACAGGGTTGGCTTTTTACCGGTAAAAACTGGTTTTTACCAGAGCATGGTAAAAACCTGGGAAAAAGGGGTAAAAACCTAATGATACAAAAAACTCCCTGAGTCATAAACTGTATATTAATGCTATTTATAAAACTGTATTTTCATGTAATTGATGTGGATATATCATCATCAGGATGTCCTGATGATGCAAACTACATTATGTAATATTTGTAAGCATTTGGTTTTCATTAAAATGGTTAAGATAAGTTCAGTGTAATAAGAGTATATTTACAATTTTCCTTTAAGTAAAAATTATTAACTAGCCTGCATTACATAATTGTAATAAATATTGTAATGTGCCTTCTCATAATAATAGTTTTAATAAGTTTCATAATGATAAATGTACATTATCTATAAATTTAAATTCTTGTAAGATGAAAACATGGATGAAAGTTTTCTGTGTTTATTATATTACTCAAAATGAACTACTTTCATATAGTATTCTTTTACTTACCAAATCAGACACTGAATTAGGTGAATATTGTTATATGGAAATGGAAATAGTGATATTAAATGTCCTGAACTTTTATCCCTGAGAAAATGAAAAAATAGCAGATAATCTTCATTGTTTGCTTGTGGATTAAGACCGATTGACTGCACTAGGGACTCAGTCCTATAGGGGAATACCTTTCTATTTCTAAGGGATCCTAGCCAGTATTTATGCGCGGTTTCTTGAAAAAAAACAAAAAAAAAAAAAACACGAAAAACTCCAAACAGCTAGATCAACAGGCAGGAACCTGGCACCTCCCACCATCCAGTTTCGAGAGCAGAACCTCTCAGCCATTGGTGGAGAGATAAATCTTCAAAAAAGTGACAAAAAATAGTCGAACTAATAAGTTTTTCTCAAAGGTTGTAAAAACCCTGGTAAAAACATGTTTTTCCAAAGACGGTAAATACCATCAGACGGTAAATACCGCCCAACCTTGATTCTAGATAAAGCGAGAATTTGATTACGTCATAGAAGAGAAATGTTAGGTTTTATGTGATTTTAATGCAGCAAAAGCAGCTTTACAGGCCCCATAGGGAAAATCACGCCAAATGACCAAAATGCCGCCAAGCTTGGCGACTTTTGGCGAAATATCGCCAAATTTGGTGCCAAAAATAAGGCCCCCAAAAGTGGAGAGATCTAAGCCCTAGGACCAATATTTCTCGAGTTTTCTAGAAATCCCATATATTTGAATGGGAAACCGAAACCTCCGTATCTCCGGCTCTAATTGGCCGATTTTGATGCAACAAAAATCAAAATTCATCTATTTGAAGCGTAGAATACGAATTTTAAACCATTTTAAGCCCCAGAGCAGCGGGTTGCCCCGAAAATTCGTAACAGTATTCTCAGCCTCAGTATACAGTAGCATTATTTATAGTAAAAAATATCGAAACAGAAAAATCAGAATTAGCATAGTCAAGAATCAGTTAATATCTTCACAAATGTTTTCATAAACTATAAGTGTGTATGTATACAGAGGGAGAGAAACAGCAGTCTAGTTTTTTCTTTAAAATTAATAAAAATAACCAAAATATATCATCTCTGAGTGTTTCTAGTTTCCAAATGAAAACTGAATAAAAGTGGACAAAATGATATTTTATAGGGGACGGTTTTTTGTTTTTTCCACCCCAGACGAAATAGGAGTAATTCTAGTAAGAGTAAAATTTCCTATTTTTGCTTTGAGAATAAGTAATTAGTTTTTGGAAAAGCGCACAACTCGACAGAAATATGAAACATTATATTTATACATAGCCTAATTAATATTTTATGAAAATAATTTTTAATATATGAAACCAATGTACGAAGTTTGACTTTTCTTCGAATACTTTTTTGAGAGGGTGTATAAGGGTAGTCATGCTGCCGACTTCTAAATATTTTACCTAACAAGAATCTTAAAATATTGTTGATAAAAGATTTGTTAATGAAAGGTAACTTCGTCCCCCCCCCAAAAAAAAAACCTGCATGAAACATTCGATGATCTCTTCCAAGGGCAGATTAAAGGGGAGGACGGAGTGCGGCCCCCTCCCTTTACCGATAAAAAAGAAATTAATTTAAGATCCTGTTTTACTATCGCAAAATGGATGTACACCCTCCAAAAAAAGTATTCGAGCAAGAGAGAAATTTCATATTTTAGATTTGCGAATTTTTGAGAAACGCACAACTTGATAGAAATATGGAAAATCATATTTATACATAGCCTAATTCATATTCTATGATAAATAATTTTTAATATACGAAACCAACGTAGGAAATTTCTCTCCTGCTCGAATACTTTTTTTGGAGGGTGTGCAATATGTGATTTCTCCAAATAGTTTTGCACTCTAAATAAATAGCTAAAATATCTTTATATTGTTACAGAAATTTTTATTGAGTTTTCGGGTTCGTAGCGTAAGAGTCCATTGTACATTGTTGCAGAAAACTCTGCTAGTTTACTGGGTTCGTCGTTCTAAAGTCCAGTAGGTGTAGGAAGTTCTAGTAAAGAGTCCACTTATCAGGATAGAAAACGAACTTCTAGAACTTCGTAGAGCTGTACAAAATTCACAAGCACAATCAGGCAGTAACATGCTTTAAACAGCCGCTTAGTACAGGAGCATTCACAAATGCTGTATTTCTCACACAAAATAAAACACTTCCACAGGCGAAAATTCAGTGAAAATATACGAGGGATTTTCGTAAACAGTCCCTCAAGACACGGCAATGAAGAATTTACACACAGCACTTAAAATTCAGCTTCGAAAAGAAAGCGCAAACACCGCTTCTGCATTTTTGTTTGTGATTTTTATTTAATGGGGTTCTTAACATAATTTTGTATGTTCCAGGAAGCTTTTTTTTTTCTTGAATTTGAGGATATGTATTTTAATTCTTTATTTTTTGAATCATGGATTACGATTTTATTAAAAACCATTTTAACTTTAATGTTTTTTTTTTTTTTTTCATTTAGTGCTTAAGGTGTTGGTTAACATTTCAAAAGCACTTTAAGCCTCATTGTCTGTCTAGATACTGACACAATTTTTTAAAATAAATTAGATTTCTCTCCTTGTATCTCTTTTTCAGTGTTGATTAGGGATTATTCCTGATATTTTTCTAGTGTGAATTTGTCCGTACAAACGAAATTGGTTAACTAGATTGTCCATCAAGACATGAGAAACATTTGCTTACCCAGGAGTTCTAAAAGCGCTCTGCAACGAAACCACAGAAAACTGCAAATACTGCTAAATCAACAATTTTACTCCTTATGGAACTTCAAGAATCGTCTCTGAGCGTAATATTTGTATGGCAGAGAAACAAACTTTACAGTAAGAGTAACAGAGATTAAAGAAGGCTTTATCAAATAACATTAAATTAAATTAGGTTAAATTAGAAAAGTTTATTTTATTATTACATACACATATCGTAAAATACCTCTGAGACATCAACTCTCGTAACGACCATTATTATTATGATTTTTTTTTAAAAACATTTTCTGCCATAGACCAAGTGGCGGATCCAGAAGTTTTTTTTTTGGGTGGTGTTAAATTTTTGAAAAAGCTTATTTCACCCAATTAAAATGTACTATAAATCAAAATTTTAGTCTAAACCAATGTGCATGCTTTTGGGAGGGGCTAAGTTATAAAATATGATCATTTTAGCTATTTAAAGTGTATAATAGAGTAGAATGTTACCCTTTAGCAATATCTTTTTTTGGGGGGAGGGGGGCTAAACACCACCTAGCCATCTAACCTCCAGGATCCGCTACTGCAGATCAGACTCATTTTCAGGTACTGTACTTCGCATTCAATAAAATTCTTCCACTGACTAAAAGTCAGCAGAAATTCTCGACGAAAACTCTCAGCTGCTCCTCAGCGTACAGCAGTAAAGAATTCACCAATAACCTTCAAAAATAGGCTACTCAAAACAAGCTAGAAAACATCGCGTATTATACCGCAATATACAACGAAGCAGAGCTTTTTTTCAGCAGACCTAGCGTTTCTTTGCTAGCGAACAGCTGACAGACGACTTGTTGCTGTTGTGAACACGTATATCAGAGTTGTGTGCTTGGATCAAAACGGCTTATAAAAGGTGCGTTCAGACTGCCACTTTCAGGTAAAACTCGAGTAAAACACGAACTGCTCGAGTTTTACTCGGGGAGATTGACATCGTGAACGGTTTTGGGTATTTAATAGGAAAAAAGGGGGCGGCACGTATTTACTAAGCAGTGGAGCCAATGGGAGCGAACAATAACAATAAACAAAGGTCACGTGATCTATCTCCCCAACTTCCCAAGGAAAATCCTTGGGGAGTTGGGAAAAACTCGAGCTATTCAACTTAGCAGCCTGAACGCTTTGTCTATCTCCCCGAAAAGCTCAAAACGTGCATCGTGAACGGCTTGGGTTTTTCCCGAGTAACTCGAGTTACTCAAAAGTGGCAGTCTGTACGCACCCAAATTCTCGTTAGCAGGACCACACATGGGGATGCCCTCCGTGGGTGTCTTTCTAAGGGGTCCGTATTTACTTTAAGTTTCGGAGAAAATCACGGAAAACTCCGAACGGTTATGTCGACGGTCGCGCGATGGGACCCGAACCCGGGACCTTCGTCCGTCTACCATCTCCAGTGTCATAACCACTGTGCAATGGTGTGGCGACAGACGACTTCTGTACTCTCGATGCGATATTTGAGTGTACTCACTTCAAAACATAAAAATACCGCCAAAATATCAAAGTTGAAGGTTTTCTTAACCAGTTCGGGCCATTATAATCATCCAAACACTTGAATTTACCGTGTTTTTTTTTTTTTTTTTTTTTAATGTCAAAATCGGAAGGGGCACCCGACGCAGAGAGGATCCCTAGTAGCAATAACTCATCGGTCGATGAGAGGCGGGTGAGTTAAATCCGAGGAGAAGGAGCAATGGCCGATCACGGCTTTTCATTCAAAAAAGGGGAAATTTCATCGGCAACTGGTACAAAATATCCGCTCGGGGGACCATAAAGCCGATCATCGTTTCCCGATGACACCGATGAAATAACGAAAAGAAACCGATAAACTGTTTAAAATATATTTGTTAATAAAAAATAAACGACTGGCAGCAAAATTTTCAAAAAATGTCCGTTCTGTTTATTATATTTTCGTTTTTTGTATGCTAAATTTCCGTTTTTCTGAAAAAAAAAATTCTTCCTCCCCCGGGCCCGAACACTGTGCGTACTGATTACGAGATAAGCGCGCTACCCCTAGACCATCGAATCTTGTCATGTACAAGGCAAAGTGTGAAGTACCGGTTATTTTAGTCTCAGATTGGGACTTAGGGTGAAATTTTGACAAAGTGTTGTTCAGCTATTATTAATAATAGTCAAATTATTCGATTGGTAAGAAATTAATTTCACTTTTTACCAATGTATGTAAGTAGCAACAACATTCATAATTAATAATTAAAAAACAATATTGCCAATTGTATAGGAATTTTAGTGTGATTTTAACTTTCATATTTCTTGGATAACTTTTAAAAATTAACTGATTTCTCTTCTTGCTTTTTACATTAAAGAGGTTTCAAAAGAGTTGCTCATTGTAATGAAGTTTCCGTTTTTCTTATAATGCAGCTGACGCTCAAATAGATTTTCTTTTCTTTTTTTTAAACACTTTTTTTAAAAATTATTTAAATATTACAAACGATTTTTATATAATAAATATTTACATTTTTTTGTAAATATTTCTTTTCAAATTTAAATTTTGTGGGAGGGGGCAAGGGGGGGATACCCCCGCCCCCTCCCAACCCCAATACAAGAAATTTGAAGTAAATTATGCGATTAATTCAAGAATTGTTCCCTTAGATTATGCAAAGGCACATCTAAATTACGCAAATATTTATAGGAATTTGGGTAAAGTGTAAACTACTGGGGACACTTGCAAGGCCCGTTGACTATAGAGCTGCAGTTTCGGATAAGATATTGTTTTTCGGTTTCCCATTGGCGAAACTGCTCGTCTAGATCACTTCTATCCATGAATAAAAATTCATCTATTGCAGATTAACAAAAGTGCACTTGCCGATGACTGAATTCGACGAGTCGATGAGTCGATGAACGACCGAGCAGAAAACAAGCAGTCATTGCTACTAAGGATATGTTCTTTGAAATGCTCTATTCTCTGTTATATCAAACACAAAAGTCCGATTATTATGTTCATTACAACAGTTGCTGTAGATCATTATTTATGCGATCGTATGGTCGTTTAGTTTTCTTGACATATCAATCTCGAAAAAATTTTGCCAGTGTCGGGCAGTGCAAGGGCGTGATGGAAGGAAAGCGAACTTCAACTGCTGCTACCCCTTCAATCACATGTGAGTTTGTATTTCGGTCATATTTGTGTTTTTACGTTGCGTAGTTCCTCTTTTAACAGACAACTTTCAATTTTAATTTCATGCTAATGTAAAAAGGATTGTTTTAAAACGCAAGTCCCAAGTGCTGAGAACAGGTATTTATATTTGTCACTTTTTTAATGCTTCAGTGATACTTACGTTGCTCTCGGTACGTGATGCAATCAACGATACCGACCTCCTTGCATTTCAATAAGTGTAATAAATAAATATATTTGAAAAAATGGCAACATAGATAGTAAACAACACATTCTTTCTTACGTTTGTGTTTATTGTTTTCTAGTCAACTGTTTTTCCGTAGCCACTTTTAAAGTATTATCGAGGGACAGCACATTTTTAACAAATGTTGTTACGTGATAGATCTGTGCACTTTTTAATTAATTTATTTAATTTCTGTACTTGCTTTTTATTTCTTTTTCATATACTTTCGAATTTTACTGATATGTCAGATATTACTAGACCAAGTAATGTTACTGGACTATCGAATTCAATAAGTTTTAAGGACAGTAATCATGCAGTTTTAGCACTGTTGAAATATTTTAGCTTCTTAGCATATGTTCTTTGGTTTGTTTTATCTAGATGCGGCAAATTTCTCAGTATTTTTTTAAAACAGTATATGATTTCATTTTATATGGGTTTTTTTACTTGTATGGCTTGTGGACTGGTTTACTTGTAAGTTTACATGCTTATCTTCAGTGAAATCCGTTACTTTGATATTGATATTAGTTAAAAAATTATGTATGTATGTATATATATATATTAATTATATTTGTAATTAATTAAACAGGAATGCACAACTTCTTAGCTTGTTGGCCATAAAAATTTAAAGGTACTTTACCAAGTTGTAATCAAGTTTTGTATAAAAAAAAATTAGCATTTTCGTTTGTGTGTACACAATTTAACTGTTGATCTCCCCCCCCCCCCCTTCAAAATTGAAGTAGTGGATTCTCATTTTCAGGCAAACAAAGATTCTGCTATTTTTACAGTACAAGTGGGTTGACGGGGCAATAAACAGGTTTCATGAATAGTCCATAGATTATAGGTTGTGGATTCTTTATTCAAAGTGTTTAAGCTAGTTTTTTAATCATGAGTTTTTATATAAGACTTAATATTTGAAAGATTTTTTTCAAACCTATAGATTACATAGACATGTTATTTTTACTTGTTTGCTCTGAAATGAATGTTATTGAACATATTATATGCATTGGCCATATTTTATCATTAATCAGGGTTCCCATTAGAAAAAAAAATTGGGAGATTTCTCACCCATCCAAAAATTTTGAGTGAGATTTCTGAAAGTTAAGTGAGAACATAAATATTGTTTAACATCATTTTATTTATTTATAGTACAATTTCAATAACACCGATTTTTCCGTTCATTAAAACATTTTACAGCTTGATCATATGGAAAACTTTCTAAATTGATATTTCCATCAGCTATTCTAATAAGATTGCTTAAATTTGCACTTGAATTGTTAATAGATATTCAAAGTTAATGAATATTCAAATTTATTCAAAGAATCACATCCAGTTTAACTAAGCAAAAGAATTATTAACTATAATATTTTATCTAGTATAATAAAATTATATAAAATAACTTAATATTTATATAAATATACTACAAAGTTGGTAAGATACAAATATGTGTGACAAAGTTAAAACAGATATAGTTAAGTTCAAATTCTTACTACAGTATAAGCTAGATTATCCGGCATTTAACCGGAATATGTCAGCTTCTTTTCTTCTTTTTTTTGGGGGGGGTGGGCTTCTTAAAAGATTGATTAACTCTTACTGTGAACTTAGAACGGAAGGGGGGGGGTCTAAGTTTCAAACTGCCAGAGATTATCAATAATTCCATGAATCGTGGTGGTATATAAAAAAACAAACAGATGAAATGCTCTCAAAACTCATATACAATGGACACTCATACAAAAACAAAACATTTTACAGCTGGCAAGCAGGAGGAGAAAAATCAACACGTCAGCTCAGCGCCGATAGCATTAATTAATATTCCCCTCTGCATTCCGATGATTTAACCGTGTTATCTCTGAACAGAAACTCAAGAGAGGAGGGGGGGGGGACGCTTCATTGCGGTTGCGGCCGCGGCACGCCCGTTATCCGACTGTAGTAGAGTAAAAACAAATTTTTGCATTTGTAAACAGGCGTTTTTAAACTTTCAAACAGCGTGCGAGAATCTCGCGCAGGTGGCGAATATTTTGCAGCGCGAGAATACCTCGCGCTGTAATATTTTTTGCGCGAGATTTAAGAAATTTATGCGAGATTCTCGCGGTCTCGCACTCTAGCGGAAACCCTGTTAATATAGAGAGTTTATTTGGCAGAGTTATGATATAAATGAAATACACAAGGGCACCTCCTGGGTATGCCCAGATTTTTAACTGACGCTTTCGAGCAGGGTTTAAGCTGAGTTTAGAAATTCTTTAGCAATAAAGATAAAATGAGAAAAAAAGCTTTAGTAAAATGCTAAGAGGCACTGCTATCTTGCTAGTGTAAAGGATTTCCCCCCCCCTCCCTTTTGCTTTTGCCCCCCCCCGCCAAAAAAAAAAAACCCTTCTCGCTTCATTTAATATCATTTTATCAAGTCTTTTCATTATTCGAAGAATGCTGCTGTATCTTAAATCCCACTACCAAGTTACATTTTTTTTAAACTGCATTTTGAATTTTTAAGTTTTTTAACTGACGATTCAGGTGTATTTTTACTTTATATTTATCGACTTAATTTTATAGATAAAAAAAGCTAAAGATATAGGTAGTGGCTTATTTTTAATATTAAGTCTATAAATTGCATTCGAAACTGGCGAAGATTTTACTATTATTCATACAAAAATTGGCTATCTTGTAATGAGAGTGTTATGCTTACTTTAACAAATCCATAGAGAGCAAACTAATTAATTCACAAAATCGCAAGTTTCTAAAATCATCTGTGGGAGTGTATTTGGAACCACTTGCGGCGCACCTTCAATATACCCCCTACCTTGATTTTTGGCAGCAAGGCTGTTTTTGACGGCGCCAAAAACAAAAGAGAAGTGGCCAAAAATGTCGTTTCCGACGGCGCAAAAAATAAAAAAATGGCCGTGAAACCACTTCCGAAAGCGGAAAAACTATAAGAATAGAATTAGAAGAATTCCACAAAAAATTAGGGTTAAAAATGTAAAAATGACCGCGAACCAATGTTTTCAGAACCTGGAAAAAACTATGAGAATTAGAAGAATTCTACATAAAATTTAGGGTTAAGAATGTAAACAACAATAAAATCAAGAAAATTTAAGATTTCATGAACGTAGAATTCGCGTTTTCGAACAAGAATTTAGGGCCATAAAAATGCGTTTCCGAAAGCGCAAAAACTATTAGAAATAGAAAAATTGTAGAAATAATTAAGGGTTAGGAATCTAAACACGAATAAATTCAAGGTAATTTAAGAATTGATGGACACAGAAATCACAATGTCTAACAAGAATTTAGGGTTAAAATTTGAAAAAACATAAATTTCACAAATAATGGGATTTTTATGTGGGGGGGCGGCCCCGCTCGTTTTTTCTTGACGAAAAATGTAGTCGGGAAAACTGGAAAAATAAGAAATCGAGTAGAGCGTTTTAAGAAAAAAGCCAAAAATTGTGAAGCCATTCGCCTGTACAAATAGTGCACAGTTACCACGATGTATAACGCGAAACAATATTATACGTTAGCAAAAATATCTCAGAAAGGTTAAGCTCCCACTCCGAAAGGATGTCTCCCCCAAAAAATCCAAAAACTTCTCCTGGTCCACTAACAAATAGCTCATAACAAAAATAATATTAGCTACACCTTTCTTCCCACACGTGGGATTTTTAACCGACAACTTTAACGTTAAATTTTGTTCAAAAATACCCTGATATTTTTCAATTACATTAGCTACGGAGGTACTTAAAAAATCATAAAATCCTAACCAAAAAAAAAAAAAAAAAAGTACAGTAAAATATCAAAAGATCACAGTACCTTTGCAGAAGCGCTTTCGGTCAACTTACTACCTCTCTCTAAGAATGTGAAAAAAAGTTCTCGCAAGCTTCCACGTGCAGGAGCTATTGCATCACTGGCGCTCTCTCATTGGCCGTCCGGCTAGGGTTTCCACAAATAGCCATCCGCCAATGCAATTCGTTAGGGTTACCAAAAAATCCCTTTTATCGCCAAACTTGGTGCGAAAAAATTAATTTGGCGCCCCAAAAAAAAGTAGGGGGTATATCGAAGCTTAGCCCCATTTGCTATTAGGGTTGGGTTTTCGACGTGACAAAAGCCTAATGCATGTCATTTTTATGTCATTAGTAAAATTTTATTTTAAATTATAACATTTAATTTTTATATTGAAAACTAATTAAATTTAATTTAATATTTAACTTTTTTTATAATTAATGTCATTGTATTAAAATTAAATATCTCCATTCAAATTATTTGTGATGCTATGATTAAATATTGAAAATGGTAAATGTATTTTAGAAAGTACTTATTATATATTTTTGTCTTAAGTATTTAGTATTTTTTTTCCCCTTAAGCTTGTTTAGAATTTATGAATTCAAATAATTATTTTTTGAATTTCTTTATGAATTTTTAAAGAAGGGGAGCTTTGCTAAACCTAAATCAATGACTGAATCATATGTTGTCTAAACATATTTGATTGAGTCTAAATATCTGCTTTTCTGTATACAGTAGAGAGCTAGAAATCTTCACAGCTTGGGACCACATGCTTGTGCAGATTTCATGCCATTAAAGCTTAATCATTATGTATTTGATTAAAAGAAAGCAGAATACAACTACAATAAAATAAAAACACATAATCAGAAGCATTTCACTTATATTTTCACATTATACGTAAAAGCATAGGAAAAAAAAAAGAAAATTGCATAAGACTTTAGCAAACCACATTGTTTCAAAATTTAGTATTTTTTGTTAATTTTGAAAACATATACTCTAAAAAAAACTGAAAGTAGAAAAAAAATAATGTTTTGAAACAAACCATTGTAGAACTTTCATGGTGGTTTGTTTCAAAACATTATTTCGTTCTACTATCAGTTTTTTTTTTTTTTTTTAATGGTATATTCTCTTTAATTACATTATTCTTTTCCATTACAGAACTTTACTGTTCTAAAACTTTAAGGTATTCTTCTAATTTTAAACTTTCATAAAATGGATATATATTATTAGGCAAGTTGGAGTGTATAGGCTGATTAATTTTATTTTTCCAGGGTCAGTCCAGGTTTCTTTCCCAGGGTCCTATTTTTGTGAAATTTTACCTAATTTTGTGAATTTATAATTAATTTTGTGAATTTATACTAATTTTGTGAATTTTTTCTATTTTTGTGAATCTTTCCTTATTTTGTGAACTTCTTCCAATTTTCTTTTTCATTTTTGAGAAAGAAAGCAATCACGAAATAGAATTGAATATTTTTTAAAAAATTAAAAACAAAATGGGTATAGTTAGTTCCCTTAAAAAATGTTGGCCAAAATTGAATAATTCCTGTTCACCGAACATCCGGGATAGTCATACCCTGGAACAATATTTAAAAAAAAATTCGATTAAAATTAAAAATATAAAGCTTTAAATCTTTACTTTTAAATGATTAAAAAACAGATTTTATAATAAACGTAGGCCATGGTAGTTTTGATTTTAAATTGCAGGTACTAAACAGTTATTTACACTCCAAATTCAAACTTTAGTAATTTTTAAATATTACAATGTCTGTCAGTTTCGACTAGAAATACTCTAATACTAACAATGTGAAAAATGCAATTTTTAAATCTAGTTAAATTTCAACAATTGAAGGGAAAGCAAAAATAAGTTGCAGATAATTACAGATGGGAGAAATTAGCTAACAATTTTAAAAATTAATTTCAACTTGTGCCATTAAAGAAAAATTACTTGTCAGTGTACACAGAATATCCCCAAAACACTGACCTGGGGTTTTATTCCTTAAATATTTTTCACAAATATTTTACAGTAAATCACAAATTTATGTTAAAAAAAAAGGGGGGGGCACAGAATTTTACAGTAATGATTATAATAAATGTTGGAAGATTAAATCTAAATAAATACAAATGTACATTTTTATATGGTCTCCAAACAGAAAATTCCCAGTCTGTAAGATGTGCCCATGCATTAATTAAGTTTAAAAAATTTAAGTTATAAATTTTCAGTCTTCTATCAAAAATGATAGGTTCTAGCAAAAAATTGCTCGCTACGGCCCTGCCTATGCCGATAGCATTTCTCTGTAGTGTACCCCTATGACCGCTCTTTAAAATGATATTAAATCCCAATAAAATCACTCCTATGCTTTGTTGTTCACTCCCAAGAATGAAAAAATGCAGTATTACACTATTTCTACCCCCCCCCCTTTTTCCAGCTTTGAGCAGTGATTGACCTATATTTATCCCATTTCACATTCCACAGTGTGGATTCTCGACCGATTAAACAGGAAACAGGGCGCGGCACCCGGCAATCCTTTAACGTCTGGCAGTCCTTTTTCTCTCCCCTATGCCTGGGTATGTCGGTCCGTTTTTCTTTTCTTATTTGCCAAAACTTTTTCTCCTTCCTTACCATACAGTTTTCTTATACAGGAGACAATACAATGAAGTCAAAATTGATGTTTAAACGACCCTTTACAAAACAGGAAGTATAACTGTTCCTTCAAAAAAATCCAATCAGCTTTTTTTTTTTTAAATGCAACTAGATAAAATGTCCTTTTATAAATAATTATTTTTTCTGTTTTCTTTTATTTGCCTGATCTGAAAGATGCCCTTGGAATGTTTGTTTTTTCAGCAATGTAAAAGGGCCATCTGGCACATTACGCTTTCAGTTGGGGGGAAAGAAGGGAGTTGAAAATGATTTCACCCGTAAGGATGTTATGTTTGATAAGTATGCAGTTGGGAATTAGTGAACAATAAGCTTAGACTTAGCCACGTAATGACAGCTCCCGTTGTTTTGAATTGGTTGTTATGCACTCTTGCAAGTTGTTCTTAATGATTGCTTTTAGTGTAATCATTACATGGCCTTTCTACTTCAGATTATTTATAGTTATTACAGATATTTACATTAGAGAATTATGGATTCATTTCAAAATGCAAAACGAATTATTGCGAGTTAGAACGCTTGCGCGATTTTGAAACATTGCATTAATCTGAATTTATGTCTGTCTTTTAGAATAAGATTTAGGACCAAGTTAATCATTTTGAGATTGCATCAAACGATTTCTGAACATTTAATACATGGTGCATAAATGTGCCAGTTTGGAAAACAAAGTGCTTTCTTTTAATCTCCTCCCCAACCTGGCTGCCCTTTTTACATACGCCAATGGCTTTATTCATGAAGAACGTTGTAATTATCCGAGAATGACAGCTGTCATCACCTTTTCTTCTGGCAATGAGCCTTATTAATATTATATTGGAATATGTCTTGATGTTTAATTTTTTGGCATAAACACAACTCACATGAAAAGAAATAATAAATGAGTGCTCGCTACTAGTCCGATTTTTATTCCCAGAAAGAGAGCTCCTACATAGCAGGTGAGGGGAACTTAGGAGGAAGAACAGACAAGTGCAGGCGTCTGCTTCAAACTGCAATCGTAGGCGGTGTAATTTACCCCCCTGGCTTAGGGCCTCCAATCAACCTACCTCCTGTCATCATCATCAACATTGTTTACATTTAGGCCAAGATATTATTGGGTGCCGATCGGCGATCGCTAAATGATAATAATTCCTAAACTCAATTGAAAAGTGCAATAGTTATTTTGTGAAAGGGCCGTTTTGGTCAAACTGAATTTTGTGAAGGGTCCGTTTTTCCGATATTGAATTTTGTGAAGGGTCCGTTTTTCTGATATTGAATTTTGTGAAGGGTCCGTTTTTAACTTGTTGAATTTTGTGAAGGGTCCGTTTTTAACTTGTTGAATTTTGTGAAGGGTCCGTTTTCGGACCCGATTTCGACCTGGACAGACCCCTGTTTTCACCAACTATGCGAAAAATTCCAGAGCTGGGATTCGAACCCAGGACTGCTGCACAACGTGCGGGTGCTCTACCACTGAGCTACTCTGGGACAATTCCCAGATGAAATTTCCCGCATTAGAACCGTTGGCATTTATCATTTTCCTCTGCAAATCACAGATAGAACAGATGAAACAATTAATTCGCGACAACTCCAGAATCACTTTCTAAATGAATAATGGAATCACTTTCTAAAAAAAAAAAAATGGATATATATTATTTCATTTGATTGTCCAAGTTTTCATCATTGTTATCAAAATCACATTTATCTGGATTTAAAACACTTTCAAGAATTCCATTATCAGTGAATGACTGCAGATTTCATTATTTACATCAGTGATGGTTTTATGGATTTTTGACGCTCACATGGATTTTAGGTTGGCAGATATTTGGTGCTCGACTGTAAAGAATATTGTGATGTAAAGTTCCCCAGTTTAAGTAATTATTATTTTACATTAGTGTTATTGTCAGTTCATTTAAATACCATGATCAAATAATTTGATTGTTTATCTAGTGTTAGGCATTTTTAACTGTTATCTTATTTTCTTTTTACAGGTTAAATTATCACAACAGCATGTTGACGGTATTCTCCTCTTCAAGTTTACAAAACATTGCTCTACATGCTGGGGCACAGTCATCCTATCTTAGCACAAATTGCATCTTAACACCTTATTCAGAGCTCACAAAAAGACTTTTTGCAGATTCTTACATTACTTGTAGTACTCAGCAAAGTGCATTCAGTAAGTTTTAAAACATAAATAATGTATTAAATTGGGTTTATTTTTCACCTATGCTGTCAGAAATACTTAGGCATTTTTTTTTTTTTTTAAATCACATGTAAAGTGTTCTAAATCTATCAAATGAAAAGTGTAACTAAATGATCAAGGTCTTCCAGATCCTTTCCACACACTAAAATGCTGGGGCATAAAGCCCACCACATAGAAATATTCAGAAAGTTTACCCAAATATTCAATAGTGAATGCATGCTAATACCTTTAAATTCCTAATGTCAATTCTAAAAGAGATTTTGAACAAGAATCATTTAAAAATAATAAACGGTAATTAAGTCATTTATGTTTAATTGAAAAAAAAAATTATTAAGAGAACTATTTGATTGTTTTAATTTCTTTCACTTATCCTGAAAAGCCATTAAAAGATCCATGAAAGATTTGCTGGAAAAAAATGCAGATACAGATAATGTCTTTATAATAATACAGCTGTGGATCTTTTTTTTTTTTTTCTTCAATTATCTACAGAAAAAAGTACAGATATCCAGCTCACCTCTACTAAAAAGTCGCAAATGCTCATGGAGAAGTAAGCCCCACCCCTTTTATTTTTAAATTGTATGTTTTATTTTCCTGTATAGCTCTCTAAGACAAGTTAGTTTTGAGCATACAGTGTAAACAGCATTACGAAAGAAAGAAGGGGGGGAAATCCCCAATTTCCCATCCTTTCAAGTGCATAGTAATAACAGCTTTTTCATACATACCAAATCAAATATTTAGAAAACTCAAATACACACGCCCTTACAATGCTATGCTTCTACTCATAATTAATTTCGGTACTTCTTATAAATATACATAACAGCACTATTTTATTTATGTCTTAAGACACCAAAATTCTTCATTCTAGAGTCTCACAAAATATACAATAAATTGCATTTGCTTCACTCATATGTGTATTTTATACAGAGTTATTTACTTCATTTTAACAGCAGTATTCTTTAGTCATTTTATTTTTTGCAAATGACTATGCATATGCGTCAATGCTGTAGACCAGGGCTGGAAAAATCCATTGCTTGAAAAACCCGCAACAAGTTGCGGCACAGAAATACTTATTCTTCTTCAGGCCAAAAGAGCTGTAAAATGGTCTTCTGTAGGTATTGTAGCTCGTCGTGCTGCGTCCAAAAGACTGGAACATGTCTTTTGGACACAGAAGCTTTGGTTTGATATTGATTCCAGAGACAGTGAATCACACTGCGAAACACATTAAAACGTCTAGCAGCATCATCCTGTGACAACCCATTTCCATCCACCCGACCACCCACCACCTTAACAAACAGGGAAACAGCTTCTCTCACACATTGCGGGACCCTTCTGCCAATTGTCAACGAATCTGCTGACAAAAGTTGTAAATCAACAAAAGTTACACGCGTGATTATGAAAGCCTGATATACTTGCATAGTTTTCTCTCGCTCATATATGCCTGTTCTTTTCTATTAAAAAAAAAAAGGTGGTAGCTATCATTTTTGCATAAAGTTCATTTTTATCATTTATATAAAATATAAATTTTATAGTTAGTGTCATTTTTGTGGTGAGCTTTGTTTTTTTGTGGTGAGCTTTGAAAAAACATATTATTCCTTAACTTTTGGAAGGCAGTATATATTTTAAGTCAAGGAACTGACTGTCTACTAATGTTTGATTTTTTAACTTCTGAGAGGTGAGGAGCAAGTTTGCCTTGTTTTAGATTTGTTTTGCAAATGTTTTTAGCTTTGGTCAAAGCACTTTCTTAGAGTACCTTTCTGCAGTTAGGGAATTATTTTAGTTTCTGTTTTCATTTGTACTCTGTGGCTTTTCTGTGTAGTTAACCCTTTTGCTCGCAAGCTTTGATTTGGAATGTTTTTTTTTCTTAAATTCTCAGAAATGCCTGAGAAATGTTTTTGTATACTTCCTCCCCAAAACACGTCTTTTTCGTACCTGTGTAGACTGTAGATGCATCTCTATTAAGACAGGAGTTTGAAGAATCAGTGGGAGGGGAAGAGGGAAAGGTATCTCCGCCCTTTCCTTACCTCCCCCAAAGTAGTTTCCAAGCAAAGTGTAGGCATGCCAAATCTCAGGATTTTTGATTCTGTTTCAGGCCTCAGGATTTTTCTTCATTTTCTCAGGCTTTTTAAGAATTTACTAAAAAGTTGAAAATTTCCTTAATTTTCTTAAAGATTTCAATGTTGTAACAATTTTAAATATAAAAATAGCTTAAATCATACAAGACGGTGTGCACCCCATGTAAACAGGGTGACAGTCGCCAACCATTTTGCACAATAAGCAGTCAGCACCTCTAACAAAAACACTAAAACAAAATACACCATCCATATTTAACCAAAAAAACGGCTGCAAATTCAGTTATAGGCAATTTAAAATGAGCTAACAGTGGACCATTTTTAACTAAAAAAACTACAGTGGATTAAGTAATCTAGTTGTACAGCTAATGTAACTGGGCAAACACTGGCCCGTTTTCAACTCAACAAAAAACATCGATGGATTAAACAGCCTAGTTGTATACCTCATATAAAATCAGTATGATTAGAATAGCATAGCACAGCACATAAATAGTACTTACAAAAACATCAAATATCAATTTAAAATTCCCATTAAAAACCTTAAACTTTGCAAAGATTCGTTAAAAAAAAGCACTTACCTTAATTTTTTTAATTAATCGCTCAGAAATGTCCCTAACACCCACCGGCTTATAACATAAAACCAGCATGCTTCCTTTTATTTAGTTATATGGACACTAGATTTCTAACAGGCACACACACACCGGCTGATAACGTAAAACCAACAAGCTTTCTTTTATTTAGCTT
The DNA here is from genome assembly GCA_038373885.1 of Cheiracanthium punctorium. Lineage (NCBI taxonomy): Eukaryota > Metazoa > Arthropoda > Arachnida > Araneae > Cheiracanthiidae > Cheiracanthium > Cheiracanthium punctorium. The sequence goes on along the minus strand of JAWZYV010019825.1, from coordinate 237,715 downwards.
TATATTCACACCATATTTCTAACAAACACACACACACTTTCTTTTCTTGCAATAACATAACATATTTCATTCCCTCCCATACATAACATGAAACAATTTCAAATTCCCAAACTGATGATACACGTTTCTTTATGGTTGCCAGTCAGAACTACCACCGGCAGGGTACTTCACTCCTGCTGTGCATCGCCGATGATGGTGCCAGAACGATCACCAAATGAAACATGCAGGGCCTGATTAACACTTTCTGATACTATAGGCCTGCTATCATTTCGAGCCCCCCCTCCCATCTATTCCTATTCCATTCCATAAGTATAAATAATAAATATTGTAGTTTTGAAGCCCTTAGACTTTTTTTACTATAGGCCCAGGCTTTATGGGCCTACTAGGTAATCAGGCTCTGGAAACATGTAAACAAACATCGATAGGTAAACAGCACCGGATACAGAATATAGTCCAATTAGATAATTTTTAGGTATGAATAGTTTACCCCCTATGTATTTTGATTGATGTTTTGTATTTTTCTGTAGTTCTTTGGTAGATATTTGAAATTGAATTTATTTACATTGTGTGACTTAGCACTATTCTATTACTTAAGTTTATATGGACGTCCCATTTTATGCTGAAAATAAATGCATAAAAGATCTCTGGCTTTTTTACATTAAAAAGCAGGAAATCTCAGGCAATTTGATTATTACTCGAATGCCCTTACAACTCATTTTAATAGGTGTTGTTCGAAGAAACAAAATCTCCCTCAAGGTTTAGGTACACAAATTGAAATAAACTAATTGTCCCAGGGACTCGAAAAAATTCAGGATAATTCTTTATAAGCTGTATTACCCGCCCTAATAAATGAAACAGCAGTGCCTTTTATAAAACTTTCAGAAAAAATTCTGTAAGAGGGAATTGCACAGCAAAAAATTTTCCAAAAGTGACACATCCTACTAAATTGTTGATTTTTAAGAATTTTTTCTGAAAGTCTCACAACTGGTATGGGTTTATCGCTCGTTGCAGTGTATAGTACAGCTTGTAAAGAGGCATTCTAAAAATTTTGAAGTGCATGACCTAATTAGTTTATTTGTATTTATGTACCAAAATCACATGTTTTTTTCGAACTACACCGTTAAAGGGCGATTCTTAAGATCTCGTAAATACTTGCTTATATAAGCCAGTTCTATTAGTTTTATTTTTTACTGGTTATTATTATTCATATACAGTGAAACCTCAGTAAGTTGGATACCTACAGTTCCTTAATAAAGTTTCTAACTTTCAGATGTGCCCAGTTTATAGAGGTGTGCTTCTGTATTATGGACACATGCTGTTTCCTAGAAAATTGTTCTACTTGGGAGGTTCTAACAATTAAAAAAAAAGTTTTGTTTTGTTACCCTCAGAGTAAGCTTATAGCATTATAGCATAAAAGCATGTAGTTTTCATCATTGGGCAAGATTTTGTCCTAAAATGGACAAATTTGCAATTTTTTTTTTTTTTTTTTTTTTTTTTTTTTTTGGAAGAAGAAATTTCATTCTTCTTACATTTTGTAAAAAGTCTGGAAAAAAGTGCTTTCTCAACTCTCATTAAAACAATTTTTACATAAATATATTTTGCCATGTTGTACCTCCCATGAGCTTTCTATTTGCCTTCTTGAAATGGTTTTATTTCGATTCTGTTCCAAATCTTTCATTAAATTTGAACTAATAAAAAAATCTATTAAATAAGTTTCATGTTATTTGCTTTTAAAACACTTTATTAAGTGTAAAACAGTGTCATTCCAAGGCCTTTTCCTGCCTGTTCAATATTACCATTTTTTCCACAGAATATATCAAAATTGATAGTGTACCCTAAATGTTGAAATACACAGCATCCAAATTTTCAATCCATATTTGTCAGGTTTCAGTGGCATGTATTGCACATTTCCAAGTCTATCTTTAAACTTCAGAAGGGTTTCATCAACTGCCATTTGCTTGTAAGAATTGAAATGTTCTTGGAATTTACATTTCAGTGCTGATGAAAAAGGTTCGACTTTGTGGGTGAAGCTGAAATTTTCTTCATCTCTTTTGATTTCACATTCTCTGAAATATGAAAATAATGCGGTATTAAATAAAATCTATTTTTCTCATAATTCTGTTCACCATGCTATTTCCTAGTATTGGATTTGTAAATCAGTAATCTGATATTCTTGGCAGGTGGTTAATACTTAATCAAAAGTACTGTGAAAAATGCCCTTATTCCTTTATATCAGTGGTTGGTGACCAAGAGTTCACCTTGTATCCCTTAGTTTTGAAACAGAATTCTGCATATTTGTTTGTATTTTCTTTCATACTTTCAATCATTTCATCTTTCAAAACAATTTTAAGAAAGCCATTGTTATCAGCCCCCTCTGACACATCATGCACAGGTCCTGAATTACTGGAATATTCAGAAAAAATGATTTTATCATTATCAATATTTTACGTCCAATTAATTTCTCCAGTTTTAAGATTGTTGGATAAATCTTCTTCTTCATCCTGCAAATTTTTCCAGGGTGGCCACGCGTCCTTGAAAACCTGGAATGTCCTTGAATTTACAAAAAAAAAGTTCAAGGCCTGGAATGTGCTTAAATTTTGAATGGATGTCTGGAATGTCCTTGAATTTTGAAAGGAAATCTGGAATATCCTTAAATTTTACCATCCAATTGCTGAATTTTTGTTGTGTTATCGGTTATTCCCAGCCCCTACGATAATGAAACCACGTACCCTGGAGGAAAAGAAAAATCACAATTGTTGAATAATTGCAGTTGAAATTTTTATTATCCTGAAATTTGTTTGTAAATAGTTCTCTTGTTTTGAATTTCTTGATTATATTTTATTACATTAAAATTAATGGAATACATATTCCCATGCGAGTATTTAAAGGCATGTGTTTCCTTTCCCATCCCTCCTTCAATTTAAATTTTACAGGAATTCTTTTTTCGTCAAGAAAAGAGAATTAAAGTCATGTCCATAAGAATTTAAGTCATGTCCATAAGAATTTAAGTCATGTCCATCTAAAATGCATGAGTTTTGTTCCTACTTATGAAAGCTGCTATTTTGGAATTGAAGAAGAAATATCATTTTTACATAAACATGCAAATTCCCTTTCACTTATACTTTCCTCCTCATTTAAAATTTATATTAAATCAAATAATACATACAAAAATGTGTTAAAGTAATATCTGGTATCAAAATATGGTGTTTGCCAAAATCAAAATATTTGCTTGTACTTGCTCCAATTTACATTGTCTCTCAACAATTATGAAATAGTATTAAGTGTACATATTTTTAGAAAGACTTTCTAAAAATATGTATAACTTCCACGGCGTAACGTAGTTGTCACGAATTAATTGTTTCATCTGTTCCTTTTGTGGTTTGCAGAAAAAGATGATAAATGCCAATAGTTCTAATGCGAGAAATTTCATCTGGAAATCGTCCCAGAGTAGCTCAGTAGTAGAGCACCTGCATGTTAAGTGGCAGTCCTGGGTTCGATCAACAGCTCTGGAATTTTTTGCATAGTTGGTAAAAAATAAAATTAATCAACCTAAACACTCCAACTTGCCTAATATAGTATTAACTGTTTTTGAGGAATTTTCAATATATGTGTGTTCATGAAACCATGAGATTAAATTAGGTTATAAGAAAATAGAAATAAAGACAAAAAAATCTCAAAAATATGTATGCTCATTGTGCGTTTCAGGATATCCTTGAAAGTCCTTAAATGTCCTTGAATCTTTTCTCTGAGAAAGAGTGGCCACCCTGTTTTTCATTACAGAGATATCAGGAACATTTTAATCAGAATTATTGTCTTCCCAGCCATCTTTCTCGTCTAAATCAATATTTGATTCATCAGTATCATTGAATAAAATTTCACAAATTTCTTGTTGGGTTAAACCCCTTCTGCTACTTCCCATCTTGGTAATAAATAAATACACCTTTCTGCTAATAGGCACTCTAATCAGAGATGCAAGAAACTGTAGTCCGGCTAACGCTGTATTTGCAAAGCACCTGTTCGCAAGGGCAGATTAAGGGGGGGGGGCAGAGGGGGCGACTGCCCCCTTGCCTTTACAACATTGAGCAACTTTCTCAAGGCATCGTTTGTATCATGTCTGGCACGTTAAACTTTGTATGTTTGCTGCTATTATCTTAATAGAATCTTTGAGGAACTGACCATTGCACCTAGCCAGTAAAATACCACTAGCAGTAATAAGGCTGATAGATATAATATGCCTAGTTTTAAGTCTGCTTAAAATCAGTTTAATTTAAAATGATGATCGATACTCTTAGTTTATTATTCAAGGCACTGCTCCTATGCTCCTGGTACCTCTTTCTTCTTGTTTGACATGATTTGTGACCAATGTGCAAAAATCACAAATTTCATTATTCCTTCTTCAACATTAGTCATTTTGTATCGTTATATCAGCATTTTGCACATAGGCAGGCAAGAAAAAGATCTTTTTCTTAGCTTTTCATGATTCTGTAGATATACAGAAGAATGTTCTTTTGGGAGTCATCACTAAAAATGAATTCATAAGTTGTTGTAATTTTAAATGTTATGAAATTAAAAATACTTTCATATCATAACGTCAGCCACGTCAAACATAGGCTAATGATTTTGATGATCAAAACTCTTGCAACTGGACAGATTAAAATTTATGAAATATTAAAGTAGTAAACAACTGTCGATTATAGTGAAATAGCGTTAATACTGGTGACTGGTGACAGAGAATTGCATTATTGTTTTCCGTTATTGACATTAATTCATACATATTGGAATTATTGACAAAATGATTCTGGTATGATATAAGTATCAATTTAAGTTTAATATTGTCTGTAATAAGCAAAAAGGGGTTGGCTTGAACATACCAATTAATTCAGGAGAAAAGTAATGTGAAAATGAAAGTATGATAGCTGTATAAACCAGATATCCTTTCTCCTGTTTGTCTTGATTCATAAATATTAATTAGGACAAAAAAAGGGGACCAATAAATAAAAGTCATTTTATTCAAACAGCAAAACGAGTGTATTCTATAAAATTTCATTAAACCACTGTCGTACACCACAGGTAGAGATTATTTCTTAAAAGCATTAAAATTTCAGCAGCTGAAAATTTTGTAGCAGAAAAGTCACTGTTGAATGAATAAAACTTGAGTGATAATAATAAATAAGATTTATGTTACATAATAATATGATTTTGTTTAATTTCATTTTGAATACTCTGAAGTTACAAAGTTCAATTTATTGCTACAAGTTCTTTCTCTAATGTTTTAATAGAATTTTTGCTGAATTAACTATACATTTCTTTGAAAAATGCATTTGTTTATTTAGTTCCCCTTTATTTGACTTCATATTACAATTTTGTCGTATGATAAGTGCTGAATGTCTATTTTGATGTACTTTGATCTATCAGGTCAGTTTTATTTTATCTCATTCATTGCTGGATTCTGTCTAGTGGAGTTCTTTTCTTCTGTTCTGTGAGTTAGGAAGGACCTTAAGTTTTTATATTATTGATAATGTTGGCTACTAAACTTTGTGTGTATTGTTTGTTATCTACATCATTTTTTCTGTACCATCCAGGTTAGATTTACAAATTTAACATTGTGTTTAGTGCTGAACAGATTTTAAAGCTTTCTTTTTTTGAAAAAAGGAGGACTATTATTCTGATTGATTTAATGCTGTACAATTATTTAAAAAAAAAAAAAAAAGCTTTATTATCTTTAAACTCTCTTTAAGCAAAAATCTCAGTTTAGAAGAAAAATTCGGTTTTAATTTTGCAGGTACTAGAAAGGAAGACATTTCTTTTTATCAGTGTGTGTGTGTGTGTAATTTTTTTTTTTTTTTTTTTAATAGACCAACAGTGAACATAACAATGGCCGTTCAAACAATCTGTGCAATATTTTTATTTGTGAAATTAAAAGGAGAAAAATTATTTGGGGTGAATAATTTAGTAGCAGTGTAAGAATATCTTAAAATCTCTGTCTTTTTTTCAACCTGATGATCATAATTATTTAATTCCTCTTTTTTTTTGTTTGCTGCTCTTCAGATTAGTAAATTATTTTATGTTTGCTTTTGTGGTAAATATTTACTGCTATTAGCCAACAGTAATGATATTAAATCTAGAACAAAATAATAATAGTAAAATACTGTGAAATCTCTCGCTTTTTTGATTGACTCTTATTGCTGATTTTTTAATTGATTTTAATTAAATTTAATTGATCGCATGTCTTTTTAAATTATAATTCTTTAGCAAGATTATACAAAAATCAGATAATTAGACAAACATGTTTTTCAGTAAAATCTGCTATCAAGACTTTTTAATTAATAAAACCTGTCTGTAATAAGTAATAGTATTTCTTGTTTCTGTCTCCTGAAACAGTTTTAGCTGAAAAATGTTTTCTTGATTTTATTTAAAATGGGTTTTACTGCATTTCTTATATTGTAATTTAAGTAATGTATGTTAGCTTGACAAAGATAATAAAGTAACTCATTTTAACACTTTTAGGGTCCACTACTACAGAAGATACATGGCAAAAAATCAAAGTAAATCCATTAGTAAGGTATGTCCGGACACTTAAATGGACACCTATACCTCTTGGATTGGGGTTTGCATACTTAGCTTATCAACAATTCAGACATGTGAAGAAGAGGGAGACAAATAAAATCGCATCAGCTACTGAACCATCTGATCTACTTGCATCATCAAATTTTTATGTAAGTTACTTTTAATAACTTATAATTTTATCCTTCATGTTTTACTTCCCTTATCTTCTATTTCATAATAAGATAAGCTTTGTATATTAAGATACTTTTTGAGTTCTTGATTAATCTTTTTTGTAAACAACATTTTTATGTTCACTTCTCTTAATTAGCAAGTCACACTGGGATTAGGGTCCACTATCTATTATTTGTCATATATACTCATTGCCATTAAAAAATGGCACACTAAGAAATAATTGTAACGAAACTTGGCATGAAGTTACATATCAGGCAGATATTCAAATAATTAAAAATGAAGCGTGATTGAGCATTGCACAATGCCACCAGAGGGCATTAAACTTCGTTCTCCTTGAAGTATAAACAGGTGGGCAGAGCTTGCTTTCATGTAATTGATCTGTTGCTAAGGGATGCTTTTTAAATAGATGTTGTTACACCGTCATGGAAGACAATATGAGCAGCTGTCAGAATATTTGAGGGAAGAATCATCCGGATGATGCAAGCCAGGTGGTCAGCTCGGCGAGTAGTCCGCCACCTACGGCATTCTGATTCTACTGTGAGTAGGTATTGGCACCAGTGGACAAGAGACACAGAGAGGTCACTTACTAGGAGACCAAACTCAGGACACCCTAGACAGACTAGTAGTCAAAAAGACCATCACATCATACGACATGCCGTCTTATTGTCTGCTATCCGGGCACTGGCATCGCCTTCACTATGGGTCACGGTGTCTGTCTGTACCATCTCAAGGAGCCTGACTGAAGGACATTTGCTATTGCAGTGCCTATTACGTGTGCTGCTAATGATACCCAGACACTGTCACCTTTGTTTGGAGTGGTGTCGTGCTCAGTGGAATCAGACTGCCAAATGGAACCAGATCGTCTTCAGCGACAGATTCATTTTAGGCAGTGACGACAATAGTGTACGTGTGTGGAGGCCCACTGGTGAATACCTCAATCCTGCTTTTGCTTTACAATGGGACACCACACCCACAGGTGATGTGATGGTATGGAGTGCAATTGCATACAACACAAAGTCACCCCTAGTATTGATCTATGGCACTATGACAGCACAATGGTACGTTCATGACATCCTGCAATCACATGTATTGCCACTCATGGCAGGACGTCCAGGAGCTGTTTTTCAGCAGGACAATGCTTGGCCACACATACCAAGGGTGTCACAGTATTGCCTCTACCACGTAACTACCCTTCCCATGCCTACTTAATCCCCAGATTTGTCGCCATTTGAACATATGTGAGATGACTTGGGACGGCAAGTTGGATAGCCTACAAGTTTAGTCGAATTAGAGGTGCATTTACGGTAACTGTGGAATGAAATGCTACAGAATATTTTACGGCTCTTGTATGCTTCAATATCCGCCCGTATCGCATCATGCATTCATGCTAGAAGTGTCCCAACAGATTGCTAAAACCTCCATTCCTTTGTAGTTTTTCCTACAATAAATGACCAGTTTGCTTTGATTTTCTAATCTCTTATATCAGTGTTGTACTCACATATGTAAAATTTCATTTCATTCTAACAACTCTTTTTTGGTGCACTAATTTTTATGGCAATGAGTGCAAATATATTGTGTGTGATAGTAAAAAATGCTACCCTACCATTGATCTTCAAAAGCCAATTTTAGTACATTAAAATAGAAATACAATAAAACAGACCCAACTTTTGGTTATTTCCTGTTTGTTTTTCAGAGTGTAAAACAAAAAATAGGAAATTTTTCTTTCTTTTTCTGGTTAATGGTGATATCCTAAACCGTTAGTCTAGAGACACATAGTCCCACTTGCAAAAATGCTTTAAATTGTATAACCTATTATATCAGAAACAGTCGAAGTCAATAAATCAATTCTTATAAAAATTACGAAGTTTAAATTTTTATATTTTCCCCCAGTCCTATCAGTTATATTTAGAAAAATTTGCTTTACACAGTTTCATGCACAATAAAAAAAATTGATCCTTCTACGACCAAAATTCACTGAGTTACAGCTGCTTAAAGTTAGAGCACTTTTCGAACTGCAAAATAGGGGTTGCATACAAAATGCACTTGAGAAAAATTAATGTACATGGTTTTGAGCTTTGTAATATTAATTAGCAATTTCACTAACTATTTTATGATAGTAGATTGCAATAAAGAAGAGTAATGCTTAACTCTGTGTACCCAATAAATTAGCATAAAAATATAGCTTATACTGAAAATAGAATTTTTTAACACATTTTTAAAATGAATTGGTGTTAAATAACTTTAAAGAAAAAAGAAACAAGGCAATAAAATACTTCATTAACATTAAATTAGAAAATAAAACATTTTGAAATACGAATGTATGAATTTTAGAAACTTAAAATAATATTACAAATCCTGTTAGCGTAACATTTGCTCAAAGTAGCTTCCTTCAACTGCGGTTCAAATATGCACCTGCGTAGAAAACACTTTCTCAGGGTTACCAACTGCTCCGCGTTTCCCGGAGTTACTCCACAATGTCAGTAAAACTCCGCAAAGAAAAGTGTTTTGCTCCACATTTCTGGTTCTTCCATGCATGCTTTCAAGTTCGGTACCGTGCGATGCGGTGCATTACGAAATTTTTCCTTCTCGCAATCAGACTTCGTGCCGATTACAGTCCACTGTAATCGATGACTAAAATAATATTTTACAAATTTTACAAAAATGCTATGATAAAATTGCATTATTGTCGAATTCTTTTGATATTTGATTTCTTTAACATCAAGATTACTGTTATTTTACTAAATTAACATTCACTAGTCATAATCGTTTTGGAAATTGCTAGTAATCGTAATTGTAATCCATATAATTTCTTGTAATCGATTACTGATGATCGTGTAATCGCACGAAGTCTACTCGCAATGCATTCATGCTTCTCTTCCCAGGGTTGCCAGATCAAAATTTATGAAAATAGCCAAATGGCTTCTGAGAAATAGCCAAACTGGTGATTGCAGCATCATCTTTTGGTTTCTTAATAAAGCTTTGCAGAATTTGAAATTGGAATAGAGTATGGGCACTTTTTTTTCTTTTTATATGGGAAAGGGGGGGGGGAGCGAGTTTCACTTAAAATCTTTTGATTTAAGACATTTTTGTTAAAAAATTTAAAGATAAACTTCTATTTTCTTCTCTTGAATTTTGTATATGCTCAACCCTCAAAGAAAAACAAAATTGGTCATGCAATAGGACAAATGAACAAAATAGGTACCTAATAATTAATCAACAATCCCTCATACTATGGAGAATAAATATGTACGGACTGAGGAATTCTGTCTATATTAGTAACATGTTTTAATTTGTGGGTGGAGCTGTCTATCAAACTGTATCTTGGGACAGGAACCCCTGGGTACGGCCTTGTTAATAATATTCAAAGTGTGCTTTAGTTATTTAATAAATACCATTTTTTTAAAAACATTTATAGATGGGTGTTTTGGTTAAATTGAAATTATAAAAACATGATGCACGTAAGTGGTTGTTTTTTAGTGATTTCTGCCAGCATTATTGAATTGCTCCGCAAAAATGCAAAATGCTCCTCCAAATCCCTATAGGTGCTCCTCAAACTGTTCCTCCAAGGTTGGTAACCCTGCTTCCTGTACTTTGCATAGTATACTTGGTGTTACACATCTGCATACTACGCATATACGATTTAGTAAGTCTGACCCCAGATAGATCTTTATAGTGGCCTGACGATAATCTTCTGCTTAAAGATTAGTATTCTAAAATTAGCTTTGCTTCTTTCTCCGCATTGTGCCAGAAAAGGAAATTAAAACCTATAATTTAAAATTTCAATATTTATATGGTCCCTTAACGGTTCACCTCAATGGGGCATTTTTAAACATGGAAAAGTGACTTAAGTCTAAATGTTTGCTGTTTCAGGACTCTGTGAATTTTGGTCGTAGAAAGACTAATTTTTTTTTTTATTGTGCATGAAATTGTATAAAGAAAAATTTTCTAAATGTAATTGATGAGACTGGGGGACTGTATAAAAATTTAAATTTCATAGTTTTTATAGGAATTGATTTATTGATTGTTTCTCATGTAATAGATTATGTAACTTAAAGAATTTTTGCAATTAGAACTTTGTGTCTCTGACTAATGGTTTAGAAAATAGCAATTGGGACCCATTAGCTCTGGACATCCTGTGTATATATATATATATATATATATATATATATATATATATATATGTATATATGTATATTCACTATAGCTATTTCACACTTTATATACACAATCGATAGATCTGGACGAGAACTGAAGATTGAAATGCAAATGAATGTTCTATCTTCTCTGAGTCAAATTTATACTAAACAGAAATTATGCAATGCAGCGAAATGGACTCAAAATGGCAAAGTTTCCCCCCCTTTGCCTCAAGCGATGCATCACAGTCCTCACTCAACATAACGAATTCTTTGATCCTTTAGTTATCGAGTGATATAATTAAATTTTGGATGTAGATGATAGGTATGTAGCTCCAACATCAAACTGTAGCTTCCAATTTTACTATTACCAGTTTTCTGAATGCCAGTATGGAAGCAAATTTAAAGACTTATTCATGTGAAAAGTTACTCTGACCTTTCATTCTGTTTGTGAATACTTATCCATTCCAAGTTTTAATGTCATATTTATGCTAATATAATTATTATATTTAGTTTGTTGATGATGCAGACAATTTCAAATAACATAATTTGATGCAGTCCTAATGTTCTTCTAGTGGAAATTGCAGGACTTAAAAAATTATTATTTTATTATTATTTAGGATAACAAAAATTGATATTTTTTCAAATTATTCTTTTAGTTAAAGAATTTACTATTAATTTAATTATCATTTTTGATTAGGAATATATTATATATATATTTTTACAAGAGATTTAGCATTATTTTTAAAAATTATTTTTAACTAGACATTTATCACATATTCCTTACAGTATACTTTAAAGCCCATAACATACCCATCAAAAGTTGGGCTGCGCAGCTAGTGTTAAATGTATTTCTACAAGAGAGTTTTGGTTGCTGAAATAGTTCATGCCAAGTAGGCTAATATACATGTACCCATTTTATTCCATGAATAAAATAACTAAAACGAAGAATTACTGTCTATCAAGGTTAAAAAGAAATCTAAGAATTTTTAATGCACATTATTATTAAAAAATAAGAAACAAAACAGCTGGTAGTATGATCATCTGATGTGCATTAGTAATGTGTATTATGTTACAAAATTATGGTATATTATATTTATTTATTTTCTGTGTATTTATTTATTCATTTTTTCTACAATAGGTTTCTTTGTATACTATGTTACCATTACGAGCTGCTTCACGCTTCTGGGGGTGGGTTCATCAAATAGATTTACCTCACCCAATCCGCAGACCACTTCTTAATTTATTTATTTCCAAGTTTGGTTGTAACTTAGAAGAGGCTATTGTGGAAGATGTTAATTCCTACAGAAGCCTTGGAGAATTTTTTAGTCGAGAGCTAAAAAAAGAAGTCCGCCCAATATATCCAGGGGATTGTTTGGTTAGTTCATTTTTTTTCTTCAAAATTTTGTGAAACTGAATTTGTAAAAAAACTGTACTTAAATGGAAGTTTCTGTTGTGCTTTCTGTAACTGTTTGTTTCATTTTGTATTTGGAACACTTGGAATATAGTTCGAAGAAAGAAATTATGTACTTAATTACATTCTTCTGATATCTTAATTCACATGTAATTAATAATTGAATATTTTTTATGCAATCATTCTCTATTGTTAATCAAAATTTATTTTGTTAGTATTTTATTTATGTTATCCATATAAATAAAATAAGACTTGTCTGCATATTCTTCCAAATATTGCCAATGCCATTTCAAGTAATGAGAAATCCAATGCAATCTCAAAAAAAGTTTATCTGTCTGTATATAATGTAAGGGGTGGCAGCATCGCCAAGTGCCGGTAAAAAATGCATTAGTTTACCAAGTTACCGGATGTCTCCTTCCTCCGTTGGCGACAAATTCTCAATTAAGCCCACTTGAAATTGATTTTCAATGTAAACGATGCGGATTTTTTAAAATTTCAGCGTTTGCTTTCGCATTTAAATTTTTGAAGTAGTTTTTGAAACTGAATATATTACATTTACATGCACTTAACTATTTCTCATTGGAATATTTTCTTCCTAGCTTTTAAAAATTTTATTTTACAGTTATTTAAAATATTTTCGGGTTTTTTGAAATTGCATTGAATATAATCAAATACTAATTTCATTACTTTTGTAATCAAATAATAATTGTTAATGCTTAATAATAATTGAAAAATAAATGAAATAATCAAAAATCTTTGGGTATTAGACAAATTTTCAAGTGCATTATTGCAATATTTTTTTCTCAATTTCGATTTTTATTATATACGAGTGATTTTTAACTTATGCTTCAAAAAACATTCGAATAGCTGAAAACAGTGAATTTCAAAAAACAATATTGCACAAAATACTATATTTATCAAATATTAAAGACATTTTACAGGGTTTTTCTTTATTTAAAAATGTGCTTTTGTGCCAAAGTAAAATGCAGATATGCTCAAAACGGATAACAATTATTGCATCATTGCAGCATTCTTTGCTACGCCACTGTGCGAAGGTCCCGAATTCAAGTCACATCGCATGGCTGTCGATCTAACGGTCTGGAGTTTTGGTAGGTTTACTCCAGATGTAACGTGAATATGCATTAGAACCCCTTAGAAAGTCTTCCTACCAAGGCACCCCTATCCTTGGCTGATCACCTTCGTGTAGCGTTAACACAACACACCCAGTTAGGTATTGAAACTTCTTTTAACACTTTGTTTCTTCTTACAAATATACATTTAAATACTAAAAACAAATCACTTCCAAGATGGTATTTAGTAAGAGAATATGTTAAAACATTTCCAGAATTATTCAATTGGATATTAATCTTAAACAATTTGTTGAATTGAGCATACACTAATCTTATTATGACTTAATAATGCTATAAAATAAGATAGCTTTACTTTTTTTAAAAACAAATTTGTATTTTTTGCTATTTAGAACATTTGTCATTATTTACTAGCAATAAACTCTTCAATGTTACTTATGACTGCACTCAAATGCAGAGGATATACCGTTAATAATATCTAATAATGCTAATAAAGCTTAAAAATCCATAATATAATGGAAAAAACACTCAAAGTACTTCGTCTCAGTCGAAGGGCTTAGACTGATGAAGATTGAAAAAAAATTTTCAAACGAAATGATTGTATCCTGTTATAAGTAACATTTTATGTGTGTTTTTTCACATTTATTTGTTCTATAATATAATGTTTGCAATAATTAATAGTAAGTTTTAGAGAAAAATTATTAAGCTATACCTAATAAATACAATAAAAAAGCCTACAATAATTTAGTTTATTCTCCGCAGCGTTGAAATATTTCTCAAAAACTTCCTCATTGTACATTTTTTGGGGGTCATTAGTCTACATTTTCGGGCCACTCTTCAGCACAGTTGAAATAAAATTAAAAGACATTTCTGAAGAAAATATAAGTTTAAAATTATGTACTCAGATAACATAAGAACAAGAGTAATCACAGAGATTAAAAATAATTTTACTTATCGATTCGACATGATTCCTGATTTCTTTTGCAGTTCAGACCTCATAGAACACTCCACGATGCAACAAATAATCATATTGAAATAAAATTAATAGTAAACATCAAAAAGATTAACCGAACACACTGAAGAACACATAGTAAAGAACGCAAAAATGTGGGTTCGTTTAGGCTTAATTGGAGAGCGAGTGCTGTCGAGGGTTCCCAGAACTGGAGACAGTTTTTGCCAAGGTGTGCCATCTTCATTATACCTAACTGCCTTATATAATGCTTTTATGTTCATTATGTGAAAAAACTCAGCTGAATGAAATGACTTCTGATAATGTGTTTGGTAGCAAAATTGATCCACCCCCTTTTTCAGATTTTTGGGAAAATTTTGTAATTTGGTTGATTAATAAGTAATTGCATATATGCTATGAATTTATAAAAGCTATAGAGTTTTAGATTAAAAACATTTACAGAGCTAATATATAGTACTATATTTAAAAAGTTAAAAAGTACCAACATATTCTTGTGATAAGCATTTCAGGTTAGAGATCTGCACAGGCCTGAAAATTGAGTCCCGTCCCATCCCGAGCCCGAAGATTCTTGAATTTGTAGGCCCGGCCCGGGCCCGTAACACATTTGAAACAAACATCACGGCCCGTACGGGCCCATAATTGAGGAATGAAATTTCCGGAAATTTTAAAAAATATAAAGACGAGCAAATAGATCGATAAATATTTTTCAGGCATTTTATATTAACCCTCTCGTCACCGAATTATGAAAAATCAGAGAAAACAAATCTGTCTAGCATTTAATGCATCTGAAATACTATTATAAATCATGCAAAAATATTTTTTTCTAATGTCGATTAATATTTGTCGATTAATGTCGATAATAATAATTTTTCTGATAATAATTTCTGCATTTTCGAAGCATTTTGTTATGCTGAAATTAATTTAAAAGGATGCACATATTAGGTAAAGGTTGAGGAATGAGAAAAAAACTATACTTACCTTAAAAAGAAAAAAAAAAAACTGTAAAAAAGCAGCGTAAATATTTTCTTATTTTTTCTCCTGAAACAATGAAGCGAAAACTGTAAAAAATGATCTAAATTGACTAGTCCTGCAATCTAGGCATGATTTATGCATCTAATTAAGAGCCTCATATACTTTCTACATGAATTAATGATATTGATATCACTGAAAGAAAAAAATACTAAATTCAATTGATTTCTCTCTAAATATTGCTATTTGAAATAGGAGCCTCATATGAGGTTCAGGCTGACGAGAGGGTTAAGTAAAGCTATTAATGTTAACCACTACATTAAATTATTTCTAATATTAAAATAACCACCATTCATATGCATATATATTCTGAAAAGTGGAATATTTTTAATTAGATGTTAATTCATAAAGTAGAATAAAATGGAAATCTCCGGTCAACCTGGAATCGGAACATAGCTCTATCAGCAAAGTCTGGCGCCATTGTAGGCGCCACTAATGGTATACAAAAGGAAAACAGACGGTTATGACATCTTTTTCTAAGTGTAACAAAATTTGAATACTTTCCCACATCAGTTTGCTGGTTACAGGAAGGGTAGGGGAAAAAAAAAAAAAAAACTAGACACAAGTCTGGCCCGGCCCGTTGACAACAGATTTATTATTCCCGTACGTGGGCCGGGCCGGCCTGGCCTGTGCAGGTCTCTATTTCAGGTACACTTGCTTCCATCTGCATTCCAACTGATCGCCATTTGGCAATAAATTTCAAAATTGCTAAAAAAAAACATTCAATTACAACAACAATCAGCAATATGTACACCAGTGGGAATGCATACCAGATGAAAAAAGTACAGACAAATGACATACTCAGTTGAAATATATTCAATGGAAGATGTCTTGAATGAAATGCTGCATTCTTACATGCATGAGGATTGGCGAGTGTTGTTAAAATGCAAGAGCAGGCAGCTCCAAATGGTGATTGATTTGATTGAGTACAGGGTAGGTGCACAAGGAAAGCTAATTGCGAGGGTATGTTAGTATTTTTATTATTTATCAATCGCTAAAAGTAATTTAAATTTAAATGACTAAAAATGACTTAATATAAATTAATATTAAATTATTAAAACAGAAAAAAAGCATTAAACCTAAGTTGGGAATAAAATTGAGTCATCTATCATAGGTATCTTATCAAAGTATATATCTTAAATAAATAAAAAAAGTATGCATTTCTTTGTGAAAATAATTCTCAATTATAGATACATTAATAAATGTGTTACGGTTAAATTTATTTGCTTCTGCCAGTATGCACACATAAAAAGAATATTTTAACATTTTACATTTTAAGTAACATTTTTTATGTACATATATGTAAAGATATTTATTTTTTGTAAATTTTAAGTCAGTTATTAAAAAACACTTTCATGGTGTGTGAAACATGTTTGCAATTTATTGTTCTGATGTCATTATATTAAAAAAAAAAAAGGAAACTTAATAACTAAATACGCACTTAATAACTAAATACTAAATACATGTTTAGTGCCGGATATCTGATTGAATATCTGTTAACCAAAGGAGCTCTGGATATCCGGTATCCGGCCAAATCACTATCCATTACATCCCTAGTGAATACTGCACATTCTAATTAATTTTGTTACTTATGGTGAAGTTGTTTTGTTATCTGGTTACAAAATATCAGGTTATTAATTACTTTTCCAGGTTGTTTACTAAGCTGGAATAAACTGTGAAAATACTCTAAAGATTTTATAATGTGCTTGCATGTATCCATGTCTGAGGAGAACTAGTGTCTGTTTTTTTTTTTATAGGTCAGTCCAGCTGATGGCCAAGTACTACACTTTGGAAGGATAGAGAATGGACTTATTGAGCAAGTGAAAGGCATCACTTATTCACTTAAGTCATTTCTTGGATTGGATCCATCAGAAACTGATTTGAAGGTAGTTTAATTTGTAAAGGTTATGTGAATGAATTAAAAGCACTTTTCATTATGATGCATTACTCTGCATTCTTATATGTTCATTCTGTTGCTCCTTTTTAATCTTAATTAAATATATATAAAATACAGGTATCAGTTTAGGAGAAATTTGGATCCATTAAAAATGGACCTTTCACAAAAGATTTTATTGTAAATTTGGACCCTTCAAAATATTTTTCATTTTAAATGAATCTTTCACAAAATTCTTCCATTGGTTATGGCCACTACAAAAATGTAATTGTTCAGTTTGGTAACAGATTTTAATTAAGTTGTCTTATACATTACAAGTTTTATAAAATTAATAATAATTAATTATTAAATTTTTAAAACAATGATGCTGCACAAGTAATTGTTTTATTAAAAAAATATAAAATAAGATAATATTAACTGATACTTAATTTTTAATGCTAAGCTAAGGGAAAAAGATTTTGAAAAGAGAAAATGGTGTACAAATGTCACATGTTACGGTGGAGTCTCCCTTCATATTAAACTATATAATTATTGAAAAATCTCTACTATCGAGACATTTCAATTATCCAATGTATTTGAGTAAAAGTAGTAGAAAGGGCTTGCTTTAAAACTTTAAGCTACACAATACAATCCCTTGGTAGCAGCTTTTGGTGGCATGCCACCACCTTCTTCAGCCTTCAGAGTTTCTTGCTTGCACTGATCTCTTCCTGACTGTCTCGCCCCATCACGTATCGATATGCGCATGAGTCATGTCATTAACTGCGCCTTCTGTAGTTAGGATCGGAAGTGCCTCCATTTTTAGTGCGTAATTAATATTTTTATAGTCGGTGAGTTTTTCGATTTCATTAAAATTAATTTCAATGGCTTGTTCTTGGGCTATTTTAGACCTGTGTGTGTGTTTAGAGCTGTGGGTTTATTAAATTTAATATCGTTAAAATGTTCCTTTTTTCTTTCTTTAATTTTCCTTTTAGTCCTATCTTTCTTTAATTTTCCTTCCAACCTGGTGTATTTGAATTATTAAAGGTAAAATTTATTTTATATATCCCGGCGGTTTCATCTTTTTCTATTGGGTCTTTATCACTGCATAGTTGTTTGAAAATATTTTGATTAGGCTTTATAGGTATTTTGATATTTTTCTTTGCGGCCTCATTGGTTATTTTTATAGCTGTTCTCCTGCAGTAGGGTATAGCTTTAGTAAACACCTGTTTCTCTTTTTGATGGCTGCTAATGTGTTCAAGTTTTTTTAATTAAATTTTTAAAGAGGTTCTTGACAAGGGATTTTGGGTAGCCTGCATTTTTACATTGAGTTTTGATGAACTGAATTTCATTTTTGAGGAGGATTTCGTCTGAACAGATTGTAATGGCACAATTGACATAGGGACGGATGACGGCGATTTTAAATTTGCAAGGGGTTTTTGGGTTGAAGTTTACGATTTCATTATTGTTTGTGGCTTTTCTAAAAACAGTGGTATGAAAACCATATAAAGATAATAATAATCGAGATAAAGAAAACCATATCCATACCACCGTGGTATGAAAACCATATAAAGATAATAATAATTGAGATAAGAAAACCATATCCATACCACTATCAATACTAACAAAATTTGTGTGTTTTGTACCTCCTCCACAAAAATCTCTTGCAAATCTCCATTCCTCTCCAAATTTGCATCCATAAATTTTTGCATCTTGCAATTGCGAGAATGCAAATCTTTAGTCGTCTGCATGTGCCCTTGCGATGTTCATTTTCACTGTACCACACTCTGCAAAAGTCCTATTGACAAAATAAAAATGATTTGAATCTAAAATGAAATGTTTTCAAAAATTTTTATGATTTTGGAAAAATTGTTGGTAATTGATAGCTTTCCAATAGTTTGTGATTACAAAACTTGAATATTTTAAACATTTTTGTTAAAATAAAGCAAAATGACAGTTTTGCACAACTTGTATAAAAGTTTAGCTTTTATTATGGAAAAAAAAATGGGGTATTTTAAAATACTAATCCTAACACATAGAATTTTCAACACATGAAGAAAGAAGTAAAGTCATTAAAACAGCTTAAATGTATTTATTTCTTCAAACATTTGAGAAAATTATATGTTACCATCCCCACCCACCCCAAAATAAATAAATTTATTTAAAAAAAAAAAAAAAGAATATATTTATACTTATTTAACTTGATGAACCCAAGAGTAATGATTTTATTTCCTTTATTTTTTATTAATGTAAGTAAATTGTGAAATTTGTAAAATAAAAACAATAACTTAAGCAGACTTTTAGTTCATATTTTCTAAAAAATAGAAGAATAGAAAAACCTGTGACTGCTCCTGAATACAGCAGAAGTACTGTCAAGTGTGAACAGAACAGTTGAACTATCATTAAACTTTATATATCAGGAATGTAGAAAGAGGGTTGAGCATTGTCCAACTTCTCACCCCCCAAAATTTACTTTTTTTAATTGTTTGTCAATAATCAAACTTTTTGTGAGAAATTATACTGTTTCCATCATTCGGGCCCTTTGTACTTTCTTTTTTTTTTCTTCTGGCTGTATGCCTGATATATACAATATAAACACTCACTGCTATTAACTAATAAAAATAATTCTAATGATGTTTTCTATGAAGTATCTTAGTATATTTAATTTCAAGACTAATCTAAATAAGAAACTATGGTAATTTTTAAAATAAGAAAAATTTTCAAAGTTACCTTTTCAATTTGAAAAACCATCATTTAAAACAATATTTGGTTCAAATATTGATTGTATATGTATTTATTAAAGTTCTATTTGATAATTGTATTATTATGGGATTCATGAAAACTGTCATTATATGTTGTACTGTTAAGACTAAACCCTGAAAAACATTAAAAACATTCCTATTGAAAGCAGATGTAGTTATTCATTTTTTTTTTTTTTTTTTTCCAAAAGCATCTATCTCACAGACACTATATATATATTTTTTCAAAGCTGTATTTTATTATTTGATCTGTAAAATTACACAAAATAATTCGGAGTATTTGTTATAAAGCCCATAAAATTGATTAATATCAAAGGGATACTTAAGTTTACTATTGTTACAGGGATCTCCCTAGAAATTTTTGTCAGCCAGGCGGCATTATACGAAGCTGTAATGTATAATTTTATCAAATTAATGCATTTAAAATAATATTCTGATTTTCCTGCTGGTAGTCAGTAAAACTTGTCAGGGTATGAATCTGGCCAAAAGGCCTGGGGAGAACACTGGTTGTTTGTTAGTTCTGAATTTTTTAAATTTTACAAACTAAATTTTTTGGAGTGGTTCTTGCTTTAATATTTGTGTCTGGTTAATTCATTTGGTAGATATAACAGATAGTCATATAAAATCTTGGATTCATTGATTATTTTTTTTCTGCTCAGTGTCAAAGTTTTGAGAACATACCTGGTAAATTTATAAGGAGGCAGGGGACTGCCTGTCTAAAGAAGTATTATTTCTACTGTAATAGGAATGTTAGACTTCTTTTTCTATGTTCGTAGAGTTGATTTTATTTATAAGCTATGTAATTTATTAATTTATTGAAGGTTTAAAAAGTATGAGATTTTTTGCATTTTTATGAACTGAATTTAAAGAAAATATTTTTCTTAGCTTTCTGAAGAAGACTATCAAAAGAGACTTTTACAAAATAAAGACAACGTTTTATATCATTGTGTAATATATTTAGCTCCGGGTGATTATCATAAATTTCATTCTCCTGCCAAATGGAATGTTTCCAAGAGAAGGCATTTTCATGGTATGTATCAAATTATTGATTATTATTTGTAAATGCATCGATGTTGTAGTGTGGCATATTTATTTTAGTGCACAAAATTAGTTGTTTTGTATTTTCATATTGTATTTAAGAGTTCTCATGCTATTAGCTTTGCATGGTAAAATAGATGATAAATTATGAACTTTCATAAAACTGTAGAATATTATAAAATCAAGGTCTCTTCAATTTTGGAAAAAAAAGGGAGGAAATTATATTCTAAAATTTAAAATGTTAGAAAACAGCATGAATTTACTTCAATACCTAAGCACAAAATTGAGCTCCTTCATGTCGATAGCAATAGTTTTTGAGAGAAGGATAAACAGATGTCCTAAGGCCCTAAAGCCTTAGGTATAAGGTATTTTTTGTACCCAGAATTTCTCTCAACACCCTTGGGTATCAAATGCAGTGATAATGTGCTGCAAAGCAGTATTGACAATACAACTTTTAAAATGAAGAAATCATCCTATTATTAAAATTTTTCTTATAATAACAGTGTTAAAAAGCAAAATTGGTGTGCCACAATCCTGAAAATTTTCTTTTAAACTCAATTTTAACTCTTTATATTTATAAAAGATACTTAAAAAGTGCTTTATTTGAGGATCTTTATTACTGGCATATTTTGAAGCTGGAAGACTGTATCAGTTTCTCTGTTTTTACTAATTTTCTGATTTTTTTTTCCCCCTTGGCGGGCAGGTGTTATTTTGTAAATTTTGATGTGGATTAAAAATTCCCTTTTCATAATTTTAGTTAATGAAAATAACTTCCTAATTTTTTAAAGCAGGGCTTGTTATTTAAATTACTATTTAAATCAAGTGATTAAAAAATCATTGATTAAAATCATTTTTCAGTAAATTGATTTTGCAGTTTTAAACATGTGTTTTAGCAAAGCTACATAGGTATCTCTCTTTCTCATTATGTGTACAATGGATTTTGGCATTTTAGAATAAATAACTTTTTAGTTACACTATTACTCTTTTATTCTTCGGAATTGAAATAAAGAACAAAACATAGGGTGATCGATTTGATCCTTTATATGCTGCATTATGATCCAGGAATAAAAGATATAATTAATTCATCAAAATTACATTAGAATACACCCATAATGACTATTCAAAAAAAAAAAAAAAAAAAAAATCCTTGATTTCTTGGATGTTCCATTTTTAGAACATTGGCATGTAATGTAATACTATCTTTCCTCTTCTTTATTTGCTTCATGTAAACAACAAAATACTGTATGATAAATCTATAATTTTATGCTGTAATAAAGGTTTACTTGATAATTTGGTGTAAAATGACTCAAATTCAAGAAAAACTCAATTAAAAAAAATTGTAATTTTTAAGTTCGTATAATATTAGAAACTTTAAAAGGTGAATTACGCCGGATTACAATATAGTTGACATGTTGAAATACCTATTTCCGACGTATGAATGAGATATATTTCGGCTGCCGCACAGCCATCATCAGTCACCACATACATGCTTCTCCGTCAATTTTTGTCTCGCCGCATTTCTCCTCCTCCTCGCTCTCGAACCTTCGCTTCATGACGTCATTCCAGGCGAGCCTGGAATGACGTCGT
Source organism: Cheiracanthium punctorium (assembly GCA_038373885.1). NCBI lineage: Eukaryota > Metazoa > Arthropoda > Arachnida > Araneae > Cheiracanthiidae > Cheiracanthium > Cheiracanthium punctorium. Next base: position 215,089 of record JAWZYV010019825.1, on the reverse strand, counting down.
GTGCGGCATGGAAGGGGTGCATTACCTGGTGCGGTGCCCTGGAAGGCCGTCATGTGTGGCAGCCGAAATATATCTCATTCATACGTCGGAAATAGGTATTTCAACATGTCAACTATGTTAGTATAACATTTTATAAGAAATGCAATGCCAGAATGTATAAAAAACAATCGAAACGATTTTATGCTTGCATACTTTTGACTAATAATACAAGTAATATAAATGCAATACTAAAACTGTTAAATGCATAATCAAGAAAGAATAAAATATTTTTTTCTTTAGAGGGCGTTTAGGATTTCAACCAGTAATACAAAAATTTTAAAATGGACTGAAACACAGACCATTTTCAGACTTATCAGCCCTTTATCATTTTATAGCAGCACTTCTCAATGTCTATGATATGGTGGAGAAGTGTATATGGAGCCTTTTGTTGTATTCAAAACATGTGTATGAATTTTTTTGAGACTTTTACTGATGGGCACGGGGTGCAGGTATAATGTTGATTTTAGGCTTCGTCTAAAACAAATTTAACTTAATTTCTCTTCTAAAATTCTATGGTCCACAGATGTCTCCAGGTATAATCAGCTCAGAACTACAATCACTTATTTCTTCATCAGTAATGCACCCATTTTCATCAAGGGGCAATTGAGAAATATTGATTGACTTATTCCAATCGTCTATAAAGAATTTTTTAAAAATAAACATTGTTTATAGTTCGAAATTTCTTAGACTGCACCCTCTACATTGTTGCTACATATATTTATATAATTTTTTACTGAAATGGTCTCTAAAAGTTGCAGAGCGTAGAAAGAAAATCAAGCATGTAACTTGATGTCACTCTCTCCCACATGTTCCCTCTATGTAGGACTTAAAATAATAACCTTCTGAAGCACAAACGTTCATTGCTAACAGAAGGAGCAATCAACAGCTATCTGAGCTCAAATCAGAGGAATGCAGCACTAACCAGTTAAAGGGGTGAGAGATGAGACAACTTCCCCCCCCCCCCCCCCCCACACACACACACACACACACACACATCCAGTCCTTCACCCTTCAAAAATAAGTTACATGCTGTTAATGCCTTTACAGACTTATGTTTAGTAGATATAAGCACTGAATGTATTAAAATCTAATAAAGCAACACATACACCGTGATTTCATATATCTTTACATGCCAATGTTCCTTTTGGAACATTGCATTTTTATGCAAGATTGAGAAAAGAAGTCTTGCTCTTATTTGAATTTCTTTTATTATGTCTTTGAATTTATCTTTTGGTAATACAATAGAGAAATTTTTGCAAATTTGAATTTTTGGGAATTTTATAAAATTTTTTGTCTTGTGTACAGTGAAAGTTGTAAGAAAAGTTGATTTTTAGAAGTTTTTCTGGGCTGATTTTTTTTTTGCTTGAAAAATAACTGATAGATACAACAGTTTAGTTTAAAAAAAATATTAAACATGATGTTCCAAAATAGGAACATTGGCATGTAAAAGGTTAAAAGTCTACCCAATAGTTTTTTTTTTTTTTTTTACCCTTAAATATGATGGATGTGGCAACTATTCTAACACTGAAGTACAATTGTTTGAACCTTCTTTAAGTGTGGGAGACGATTTACAACACTGTTGGACTGTTACAACTTTATTTGAAAGTAAAACAGAAATGGAGACACACAAAGTTCCTTAATCCAGCAATAATTTTATTTTTGAAAGACTTAATCAAATTTTTTACATTATCATTCCTTACACCAGATGTTGAAAATGTGTTGCCACCATTTAGGTTGTAAACATAAAAACAATTGATTTTTTTTCAGAGAAGTCCTGCAAAAATTGATGAATTAAAACAAACCATAACTGTAAAAATCTCGTCAATAACAACCACATTGTTAAGAAGTGTGTCAGAATACTTGGTTCGGTGTATTCATGTTTGCATTCAAAATGGTGGTGAACATTTTCAATACTTAGTGTAAGAAATGATAATGTAAAAAAATTGAACTAAATTATGTTTTTAAAAAATAAAATTATCACAGAATTAATTAACTTTGTGTGTCTCCATTTCTGTTTTACCTCATAAATAAAATTGTAACAGTCAAACAGTGTTGGAAATTTGTCACCCACTCTTAAACAAGGCTCAAACAACTATGGCTGCCACATCTGTCAGATTTAAGGGTTATAAGAAAAACTATTGAGTACTCTTTTAAATTGAACACCTGGTAAAAAAAAAGCAGTTATGTTACACACTAACACAGCTTTGAAAATTAATTATTCAATATAATTATCCTATGTATTTAAAATATATAGAGGAATTATCCTAATTTTAATAAAAAAATTGCATGGTTATGTTAATTCATTTCGCTTTTTCGCGTAGTATTTTTCAATTGTCTATTCATGGGGGGGGGGGGAGCCTTTTTTAGTCTCCCAAAACTAGAGACTTTTCTGAGATTTGCAATACAAAAATGTCTATGGCAGAAATGCTGGTAGTGTGGTCTTGGCCTTCCTGAAATTTAGATCTTTTGACAAACAAAACAAAATCAATGATAATATTCAAGCTTTTTTGCACACAATTTATTGTTTTGAAACAGATAAAGGAATTTTGAAGTAATTTCATGCTCAGAAATGTTTTATTTCTGTAATTTATGATGCTACATCTAAAGGAGGCATTTGTACATGCCAAAAAACATTATCAACAAAAATCGAACCATCTCTTGATATCATACCAAATATTCGAAAAATTAATTCTAAAATCCTCTTCCTCAGAAGATTCTCAAAAGGTATTTATCAATCAGAGATTCACGTTTTGGGTACAAAATGTTCATCCTTCTTCAGCTAAATAAAATTCTATCTACTGGCTGCAACCATAGAAGACTGAGAATTGAAGGTTGTCGCTAATTTTTTATGTGTGTTGTTTTAACAAAGTTTTGATTATTTCATCTTTTAAACACCAGTGAGTGGTTTTTTGTTAATTTTAATCACATTTTCATATATCAGGGTTCGATGCAGACGAAATTGGGGTCTGTTTTATGGCCCCTTCACTAAATGACAGTCAATAAAAATGACCCCTTCACAAAAATACAGTTGAGTAAAACAAACCCTTCATTGGCATTTTAAACTATATTTAAATTTGTTTTGCAAATTATTTTAAGAAAAATTGTGACTTTTGCAAAAACTGGTATGAAAATTCACAAAAATAAAGTTTCTATAGAAATGGGACCCTGGAAAAAATTCTTGGATTGACACCTGCATATTATTTTTCCTCCCCTAAACTAAACCTACCCATAGTCATATTTTCCAACTCTACTTGTGAACATAAGGAATTAAAAAAGATGCTTAAGTTGTATGGTGCATCAAAAACTGTGAAAAAAAAATTGTCACACAGATATGCAAAAGGATGGCCACCCCTGGTTTCATATTTTTTTTTTTTAAATTTCCTGTGGCAAGAGAAAAAGACAAACTCTTACAGAATACAAAAAAAGTGAATAACATCAAATTCTAAAACAGTAAGAGAAAAAAGTCAATATCTCATAATCAGATGTCTAGCACTCCAGTATCTCGTTACCTCATAGTCCCTCTGCAGAGCCGAGCATCCCAACAAATGGCACCTGTCCATGATTTCAATTTTTTCGAGGCCATTTCAGTAAGAACTTGTATAGATGTTTGTAGAAACAATGTAGATGGTGCAGTCATAGGAATTTCTAACTATAGACAATGTTGATTTTTTAAAAAGTTCCTTGTAGGATGATTGAAATAAGTCAATCATAGAAATTTGTCAATTGCCTCTTGATGAAAACAGGTGCATTACTGATGAAGAAATAAATCATAATAATTTTGAGCTGATTACACCAGAGACATTGCGAAAAAAATGTTAAAAAATTATAAAAAGAAATTAGTGTTTTAGTGGGTTTTAAAATTTTTGTACTGCTGGTTGAAATTCTAAGTACCCTCTAAAGAATAAAATATTTTATTATTTCTTGATCACGTAGCTGAAATTTTTAAAACTGCATTTATTTATATTATCTGTATTATTAGTCAAGAGTATGCAAGCGTAAAATTGCTTTTATCATTCTTTTATGCATTGCATTTCTTAAAATATTGTGCTAATTTTAAAATTGCAATTTTTTTTTATTGAGTTTTGCTTAAATTTTAGTCACTTTGCTCCTAATTATAAAGTAAAACTTTATTACTGCATAAAATTTTAGAGTTATCATACAGCGTTTTGTTGTTTACATGAAGCAAATACAGAAAAAGAAAGATAGTGTTACATGCCAATGTTCCAAAAATGGAACATCTAAGAAATCAGTGAAGGAATTTTTTTTTTGTGGCATTTTGATGAATTAATTATATCTTTTATTCCTGGGTCATAGTGCGGCATTTAAAGGGTATGTAAAGTATGGTTAATTTATTTTGTATGAACTATGTTTTATGTTAGACATGTCTTACTTAATAATTATTTGCTTTACTAATAATATGTTCATAAATTGTAGGAGAATTACTAAGTGTAGCTCCTGGTATTGTGAGCTTAATTGCTGGACTATTCAACATCAATGAAAGAGTTGTTTATACAGGTAACTGGAGGCATGGATTTTTCTCTTTGACTGCAGTTGGTGCAACGAATGTTGGATCAATTAGAGTATTTTTTGATGATGTAAGTATTCTTTTTTTAGAATATCAGTTTTCTATGTACAGGTGCTGAAGAATTCTAAAATAGTAGATTTTTTATGAAGAACTTTTGGTCTTAAAAAACATTGATTTGCAGAACAACAAAAGCAATCAAAGGAAAAAAAAAAGCATTATGAACTACTTATTTCTTTGTCTTGTTTTTATTAAGCTGATGAAAATAATTGTTACATTTGGATATGTTGCATAAAGCCATACCTAGCACTTTAGCAGTCATTTTATTTTTAATGCGTCTTAAAAATTTTCCTAAAGAATGAATAGGTAATAACGAAATCACATCTGTCAGATCTTTATTACATTTTACTGGCCTTAAAATATACAAATTAATTAAAAAAAAAAATGGAAGTTCTCAACTTTTCTTTTTTTCTTGAAATATATGTTTGCATTATTTTTCAATAATTTTCTTTTGAATTTGTGGTAAAATACAATTGCCACCACATCAATCTACACCTCAACATTTAAAGGCAGACAAGTGCACCTTTTGTGTGGTTCGATAAAGCCTGAAGCTGTCACAGTCAAGATCCTATGTTTGTTCCCAGATCTCACCACATGCTCTCTTCAATTTTCTTCTAATAACTATAAACTATTGGGTTGGCAACTAAGTAATTGCGGATTTTTTTTAGAAAATCAAAGATAATTTTTTCATGGAACTAAATAACTTTATTCTGTAATGTATTGCCCATTTTGATCAATGACCTTTTGCCATCTTTCAGGCAGCATCATAATCCCACGTTCATAAAACTTCTGGTTTTTATTAGCAAAAAACTGAATCAGGTACGATTTGACATCATCATCATTATTGAAATTTTTACCATTCAAGGAGTTTTGTAAAGATCGAAACAAAAAGTAATCAGATGGTGCAAGGTCAGGACTATATGGTGGATGTGGCAAAACATCCCAACCAAGCTCCAACAATTTTTGCCGAGTGACCAAAGATGTGTGTGGCCTTGCATTGTCATGATGGAATACAACACCTTTTCGATATTTCAATTCGGGCCGCTTTTCTTCAACTGCATTGTTTAATTTCGTTAGTTGTTCAATGTAGACATCAGAATTGATCGTTCGGTTGGGTGGTAAGAGTTCAAAGTAGACAATTCCTTTGTAATCCCACCAAACTGATAACAAAACCTTCTTTTGATGAATATCAGCTTTTGATGTTGTTTGAGTTGGTTCACCTGGCCTGCTCCACGATCTTGTTGTAAACAACCCATATTGTTGTAAACAACCCATTTTTCATCGCCAGTTATCAATCGTTTTAAAAATGGATCATTTTCATTAAGTTTCTTTAGCAAATCGCAGCTGTTAATGCGTTGCGTTAAATGCGTTTCTTTCAGTTCGTGAGGAACCCATGTATCGAGTTTTTGAACATAGCCAAGTTGTTTTAAGTGATTTTCAATGCATGTATGTGATACATGAAGCTTCTCTGCAATCTCACGTGTTGCAAGGTGACGATCCGAATCGATTATTGCTTTGATTAGGGCGTCATCAACTTCAATTGGACGACCAGAGCGTTTTTCATCTTTGATTAAAAAATCACCAGAACGAAATTTGGCAAACCAATTTTGACACTGCCGTTCTTTTAAGGCTTCGTCACCATAAACAGCACATAACTTTTTATGAGCTTGCGGTGCGTTTTTCCCTTTGCGGAAATAAAAAAGCAAAATATGACGAAAATGTTCCTTTTGATTTTCCATTTTTCAACGAAGGCCAAGCGAAAACTACGCAACCGATCAAAGAACTTTTTTTACTGATTGACAGCTGAATTGCCAACTATCAAATAACAAAATTTGTTTTACATTTGTAAATCGTCTGAAAACCTAAAAATTCAACTGAAGCCATCTATGAGTGAAATCCGCAATTACTTAGTTGCCAACCCAATAGTTAAAAAGAGAGCTAAACTTTTTAAAAGCTAAATTCTATTAGATTTCTGAATGATACAACCAGAAATTATTTTTAGAAACTTTGTTTTACTATCAGAGTTTTTGGTTTGATCAGTAGACACAGTAATTTTATGTAGCTCACTGCATTTGCTTCCTTTGAACTTCCCAGTGACGTGCATTCCGCCCAAGCAAGAAGGCAGAATATGGGTTTCGGAGTGTCGTCTCTGATTGGCTAATTCTCTGATGAAGTCATGTTTCTATAGCAACACCCCTTCAGCAGACATTGCAGATGGGTTGATCTCACGGCAGAGAAATGAAGAGTCAGAAAGAAAATGTACTTGTTTATCCACTTGACATTTATCTTTGTGTTAAGAAATTATGAATAAATAAGGTAGATGGTATTTTCTTTCAATTTGTGATAGAAAGCAAAATTTAAAAACAATAATAGCCTTATTTTCAGTTGCCCAAGCACTGCTTGGGTTGCTTGGGTGGAATGCACGTCACTGGAACTTCCAGATCACAGTCCTGAAGCTGTATTTGAGACAATGTGTTTAAAAAAAAAAAAAAAAAAAATCTGACTGCTATAAAGTACCTTATTTACTGCCAACTTGTTTTTTAGCATTTCTGTCACAAAAATGATTATAGTGTTTTTACGGGCAATGATCAGTAAAAAATCACCGCGTTATATTTAGGTCAATACGGTATAATGTATTGATCACCCGAAACATTTAAAGTTTTTTTTTGCATGTGTTTATTTTATTAAGAAAAGCTATTTGTAAGAAATCATAGTATTGAATTAATGATCATTTGAACTAATTACTATGCTTTGGTTCGTTTTTGCTAGCTTAAATTATTTGATCGTAAAATTGAATATTCAAGATATTGTGAAAACTTTTGATATTTTGTAATTTTTTCACCTTTCTTAATTTGTCTGATTTGAAAATTAAAACCTTCCTCTTTTAGTCATCTTGAGAATGTAAAATTTGTGAGTAATAGTTGACTGTTTGAATAAAATAATTCTTTTCGATGAAATTTTTTAAAATTTTACAGAAAAGGAAGAAAACTCTTTTTTCTTTAACAGAACATTTTATTTACACGCTCATCAAGAGCTGTAAAAACAATCATACATGCTTAACATGCACAATTATGATATTTTTTGAGACTTAAAACACAAATGTTTAGTAAGAAATAAGATTGCTTAGTTAAAGTATCCAGTAAAATGAGTCACCATGTTTGAATTTTGAAAATGTGCATTTTAAAAATTCTCTGTCATTGATTTGCTGTGAAATGTATAGCATCAATACTGTTTATAATGGTTTTTTTTAATTTAAGGTGGGTATAATATTTTTACTCATTTGAGATTTTTATCAGACTGTCTAAATTCAGATACCAGCTTATAAATAGCTTTTTAAAGATTTGAGGGAAGCTAACATGTTTTTGTATTAAAGTATCTCTTTTTTTAAAACAGTTTTCAGGCAGATGTGTAAAAAAAAATAACAAAAGAATTCTAAAAATAAATTGTGCAAATCTGATCAAGCTAGCATGAGTATAGTAAATTTCATCAAAACTAGTTGTAAGGAAGTTTTTGATTTCATTAATTTGGCTGAGAATTATTTATAAATTATATGTAATAAAAATTGAGTGTTGATTATTATGACGAAAACATAAGACAGGGTTCCAGGGATGAGATTCTTCAGACTTTTGACTGATTTTCAGACTGTTTTAATGTCTTAAAAAAAATTCAGTTTTTGCAATTTTTCAAAATTTTCTGAATTTTTTGATTTTTCATTAAAGCAAAATTGTATATAAATAGGATAGATTTATCAGGTTGTAACGAAAGTTTTCCCGCCATATCTGCCTGAAATACTAACTTCTAACTCCTTAGATAACTGTTTTTGAACTTTCGGTACCAAACCTGCTCAGTGTCACATGATACAACAATGGTACTTAAAGCTGTACTCACAATTCGTTGATATTATGTAGCTGACTTTTTGCAACACAACTAGAAAAACATGATGGTTCTAATCCTCTAGAGTGATAGTTCTATTTGAGACACCTTATACTTAATGATAACAATATTTTTTACAAATTTCACAACACAGTGTTATAAAGTAAACCTCTTTCTTTCAAATGCGAAAAATCGTTTGACAAAATATGAGCAAATACGCCAACCAGAACTGTGTGCTGACGAAGTTTGCGGTGGCGGGAAACTTTCGTTACAACCTAATATTATCAGTTGCAATTATATTTATTGAACTTGAAATCCATAAGTATTACTGCTCAAATGTTGTTTGTACATTCTTTCAGACTTTTTCTTTTTTTGGAAATCTCATTCCTGGGGTTCACACTAGGAAAACAATTTGGATGAGATTCTCCCATTTTAGCTTTGAAATTAAGTGGGATTTTAAAAAATCTGTATGAGAATTTGAGAATTTTGTTTATTTTCACCAACTTATTTTTATTTATATTTTTATTTATATGTTTACTTTTTCACATTTTACAAGTAAAATTCATATCATTACAAAAATACTGTGCAACTTAGATTATAAATATCAAAATTAGCAATATAATATACAAATGAATTTGATAACAATACAATCTAATGATATCTTTGATTCTTTACCCCAGTAAATATTTTAGCTGCTTCATCAGAATCGAAGAACTCAGCATGTGTGAAACGCCCACAAGTATCATTTTTTGGTGTGGGAATTAGTGTGGTATTGCGGCAATTGCCCAATCCGGCAGTCTACTGCGAACCCTGTATGATGTGGTTTCTTATACATAACTTAGGAGTATGGTGAAACTTCTCAGGAGTGGCCACCTTCCGTTCAATGAAAAGGGTCGTTAAGAGAGGTGGTTGCTCAAAGAAGTATAAATATTTGGTAGCCAAGAAAAAAATGCTAAAAAAATACTTTATATTTTGTTATTTATGAAATTGCATAGTAACACTAAATTAATAATGTAAACGTAAATTTAAAATTCAATCAAATATTTATAAATTTTGGACTGTTTCATTCTTTTTCCTCTCTCTGAGAGTACTTCTCTCACTACTTTATTTTTTACATCTGACAAAAGAGCTGTTATCCTAATATTCTTCATGCACTCTGAATTTCACATAGTAAAGCCTATTTGATTTAAAATTTGCTTTTTGGGTTCTACACAAAGAAAAGTAATCAGCAACTTCCTCTCTGAATTTCCTTATTCGTCTGACTTGCTCACATCAATGTGCTGCTCCAGTAAAATCACTTGTTTCTTAGACATGTCTTTTCTCTAATCTAAAAGATTTGTACATGATGTGTAACATGTACTTGCACCTGCTGTCTATTTGCAGTAGACTGACTGGTTTCGAATGCGTTTTTTATTTACTTTATTTCTGGAAAAATTCAAGAAAATTTTCAGACAGAAAACCAGGACTAGTTGATTATAGAGGGTTGTGTGGTCTTTTCTAGACAACCTTTTAACATCAAACAGACAGGGTAAAAAATCGGTGCTTTAAAAAATAGGTTGTTAGTGGAGGAGCTTGCTTAATAGAAGCAGCCACTTATAGAAATTTCACTATATAAATAAGAGATTTGTGTGACTGATAGTGCTGATCACATGCACATTCATAATATTAAATTTTCATGAATGTTTCGGTGTTCATTAAATGCAGAGTAATAATTTGTTTTATTATTTCAGACTCTTGAAACAAACAGAAAGAAATGTGTTAAAGGAACTTATGAAGAACAGCATTTTAATCCTCCTGTCAGTTTAACTGAAAAAGGACAGGCATTTGGAGAATTTAATTTAGGTTCAACTATAGTTTTAATTTTCGAAGCTCCCAAAGACATTAGTTTCAGTGTAATAAAAGGACAAAAAATTAAATATGGTGAACTACTGTCATTATGTAATGAACCTAATGTGCCATCTTAACAGTTTAATAATGTATAATATAATTAAAAGAGAATTAAGTTTGAAAGGTTGTATCTTATTTGAACTATTCAAAAAAACATATTATGCATATAATTAATGGAGCTGAGCAGTTTTTTTTTTGGGGGGGGTTATTTGATACACTGATTTAAAAAATCTATAAATTTAATGTTGCTCATTGTGTGTCATAGATATTTTGAAGGAGCAGTATTTAAAAAAAAATTTGTTCTTTCAATAATTTTTAAACATGAGTGTGGATTTAAAGAAAATTAAATCAGGAGTATTCATGTATTCAACTTCTGACAATTTGATATATATTTTATGCAAAGATAAGAGTTTTAACATTAAAAATTGGTTAACAATTGGTTTTTGTGAAAGAAACTTATTCGTAATATCATAGTTTTCAAGCACAAAGCAAAAAACCACTAAACACACAAAGTATTTTTGTATTTACATGCAAGTAGCAAAATGAATTAAAAATGTACCATGTATTAAATAAATACTTTTTTTACATATTGCTTTTATTAAATATACTTTATAATTATTTGAAATGTAAATATAGTGCATCTGATTTACATTGATATACATACAGGGTGTCCAGTGCTAATGGTGCCCAATGGCTATTTCCTAAACCGTTAGTCAGAGACACAATGCTCCAGTTGCAAAATTGTTTTGAATTGTATAATCTATTATATCCGAAAAAATTGAAGTCAATAAATCAATTTCTATAAAAATTATGGAATTAAATTTTTTATACTTTCCCCCAGTCCAACCAGTTATATTTAGAAAACTTTTCTTTATACAATTTCATGCACAGTAAAAAAACAAACAAACAAACAAACAAACAAACAAAAAAAACCCTCATCCTTCTACGACCAAAATTCACAGAGTTACAGCTGCTTAAAGTTCTTTTAATGGGGTTGTATACAAGATGAATGAGAAAAATTAATGTACACGGTTTTGAGCTTTGTAATATTTATTGGCAATTTCTTTAACTATTTCATGAATATAGATTGCAATAAAGAAGATTAATGTTTAACTATGTGTATCCAATAAATTATCATAAAAATATAGCTTATACTGAAAGTAGAATAGAGTTTTTTAAATGAACTTGCATTAAATAGCTTCCTTCGACTGCAATCCAAATATGCACCCTGTTCTTTGCGTAAAACACTATGTTAACATATCTGACTGCTACACATACACGATTTAGTAAGTCGGACCCCAGATTGATTTTAATACAACTTGACTATAAACCTCTGCTTCAAGATCAGTATTCTAAATTAGTTTTGTTTCTTTTTCTGCATTATGCCAGAAAAAGAAACAATTTAAAGCATTTTTGCAATTAGAACTACGTGTCTCTGACTAACGGTTTAGGAAATAGCCATTGGGCACCGTTAGCACTGGACATGCTGTATGTAACACAAGGGATGCCTTCCAAGAATCCTCGCGTAAGTGAAAATTTTGCATTATGAGATAGGGTATACTATATATATATATATATATATATATATGTATGTGTATGTATATGTATACGACTTTTCAAAACACATACACTGTTATTTTAGACACTTATAAACAACCCCAATAACTATTTTAAACTATTCCCTAATTATATATTACCTTACCTTTTCTTCATACGAAGTAATGAATATTGACACTTCTTACTGTGTGAAAAATCTTGTGTTGCAGGTAAGGAGAAATATCCATTCACATAAGATAGATCACATTGTAGTGCTAGGTCACTGTAAATGTTTGTATAGTCTTACAATATATGTACCTAAGAGTGTAAATTTCAGGAGGAAATTTAATAGAACTTGACAACATTATTAATATTGCTAAGTTTTATTTTCCTCGCATGCATTTTATAGCACAAAAGAAAAAAAAAAATATGCCAGCCCTTCACTTTTGTGTTAAATGCTTCTCACTGTTCATGGAGACTTTTCTGTTATGGAAATTACTAATGACACTTAATAATTATGTTAATTTTAAAGCTAGTAATAATTAAAATATCATAATTAATAGTAACAACTTAAAATATTTGTTAAATGCAAAACATTTTTCTGACTCTTTCAGTAATGTTTGAAATTGTCTTTTTTTTTTTTTTTTTTTATATCAGCCAGCAGATTAATTATTGGAATGTTTATTTCTTAAGTACAAATCTAACTTTGTTTTCTTTGTGTTCTCGAAATATTACTCCATCTCCTGCATAACATAGCTAGAATCTTTGGTTTAACCAAGTCTTCACAAATCTGTTTATTAAGAAGGAAGGCCTCTTTTTTGTGGACACTTACTTATATCAAAGTATATAAAAAATTCATTTGACTCCCAGGGGTAACTGTTGCACAATTAATGCTTATAAAATAGTATTAAATGAAGTTAGTGTTAATAACATTTAATTGGGAAATGATGTTATCTGTTTTAAAAAGTAAATGTTGAACATTTTCCACTTTTTTTGTGTGTTTTTAAATTTAGTTTTAATGGCATTATTAATGATTAGAATATTAAAAAAATCAATTTTTTTTTTATTTGACACAAAAGTATTGCTTGTTAATTGAATTGCTTAAAAGAATTTAAAACTGCTTAGCTCTTCCTAATATCATTTATGCATAATATGCAGTTTTATCTTTTTACTGTGTATATGTTGCTAAATGCAAATCAATGAAAAATGTACATACATTTCTTTTCTTTCTTTTTTTTTTTTAAAGTGCAACTATTTTTTTCTGACAGTTCTGACATTTTTAAAATTTATAAAAGAAGCTTTCTAATGCAAGTCAGTAGACTGCTGTGAATTCTTTTATTATCTGTGAAGTATTTTTTGTACTTGAAAAATTTATTGTATTTATTAGTAAACAAAACACAGTGAAATTTGTTTGTGATGTTTTCCCTTTTAAGAGTTTTGTTTCACTGGTTGATATTCATTTTTATCCCTGCCATGCTATATTTTCTTTTTTAAGCTTTCGTATTAGCTTGTTTCCATTTGAAAAGCTTTTCCTTTTCTAAATTATGACTTTCGATTTTGTTTATAACCAGTATTTTCAGCTGGTGTCACGTATTATGAAATACATAGAACGTTTTCTTTCTTTAAAAATGTAAAATTATTGATTTTTTTTTCTTATGTTCATCAAGTAAAGCTGTCTTAAGAAATTATTTTGTATTTTCCTATTGATATTCAACATTCCTGTGTATTAATTTTAATTGCTTATTAAAAAAAAAAAACTCAAAATAATCTTATCTATTATGCTTCGTCATTCATAAAAGAAAAAAAAAATTTTTTTTTTTTTTTGTTGTTGTTGTTGCTTATTTGTAGTAGCCAGTTTCTGGCAAATGGTTAAACATTGCTGAAAAATAGTAGCTGGAATGAAATGATTGGAAAATTTTAATTAGGTAGTTAGTCCCTTGGGAAAATTTCTTAAACAGATTTCACTGTATATCACCACAAGAAGAGAGAGAGAGCAAACAAACGCATGACTAAATGTATACATTGTACATGAAAACATTGCTGTTAGTCATTGCATGTGCATTTTCACACTTTCTAAAGTAAAATTTAGTGTTTGTCTATTTTTATAAAGAAAAAAAATCATTTTTGTGCCATGTATATTGCCTTAGTCCATCTGTGATAAGTACAAGTTAAGTGTTGTTGTTTATAAATCTCTATGCTAGTCTTACCTGAGTTTTTATCAAAATATTTTTTCAAAGAAATAAGTTGTATGATTCGGGTAAAATAAATTCATTTTTAATTGATCTTGTAAATTTTCATCAAAATGCTGTAATTTTATAAATGTTTGTGTTTTTGAATATTTAACCCTTAACAAATGAATGCTGTCATATTCGCAAAATTATAAATATTTCCAAAAATTCTAATACCATACAGGTGGCATAACCTGATATTTCAAAAAAGTCTGCTAAGTTTGGTGGTTGTTATGTATAGCAAATTTTTCTTTGTCATGCAAAAGTATGTTAATTTCATTTCCAGATGGTCACTATCTGTGCAATATTAAAAGGGGAGATGGAGTACTGTTTATTTGACTGCTATTTTTCCTATATGAAATTTAAGTCTTATAAAATATAGCAAAGAGAAGTGCTGTTGAATCAAGCACCAGTAAAACTGAAATTTTCTTGTAGGGACAATGAATTTTATGTGCTTGAAAAAGAAAAATTCAGGAAAATGTGGTAGAGAAAATGAAAATTATGTTAGTTTCACTGCTCCAGTTATTACTGCTAAAGTGTGATTATTTCATTTCTTCATTTTATTAAAAAAAAACTTATTGTAAATCTATAAAAAAAATAATTAATAAGTATATACAAAGCTATATGTATTATTCACATACCAGGGTTGGAAAAATCTGAAATTTTTAATGTGCCCAGTCAGGCATGTTGTTCGAAAAAATACATGCCCGAACAGACATTTACATCCCCCCCCCCTTCCCAAAAAATAAAAAAAATCCCACTTAGGTATATTTGAGTAATTTTATAAGAGGCAGAAATATACAGGAAAGGAAAAATACACTAATCATAGAATAACATAAACTGTCTTGGATCTAGCGAAGACCAACACTGAAGACTACATCCTCAAGAACTGATCGTTTACAGCGATTTTCATAATTTAATTTCCGTTTATAACTTTTGTCCACTGTTTCCATTTCAACACTATTACTGTTTCTTTTTTAATCCTCTTAAATCATTTGTGCTCATGCTGCCCCCCAAAAATTTCTAATGACCATATGCTAAATGACTTGAATACATATAGAGAAAAGCCTGTGTCTCTGAATCAAAATTAGAAACAGAATTAACATAGAATTGTAGAAAGTTGCTCAAAGAGAAACTGGGGATAAAAAACGAATTTCCAAAACAAGACGATCACTCCATTATTTATCTCCCAGGGTTAAATATCAAACATTAAGCAGACTGTTAGTTTCTTTGACTCACAAAAGATATTTTCAGTTATAGGGAACATCTTTTATTTGTTTTCAGTCTTTTGAATTGGGTGAATGTGAAACAAAAGTTTTACATGCCCATACATGTCGGCAAAAAATGTTCAACCCTCTTACATATGTTTATTCTTTTATTTCAGCCCCATTATTTTCTGATTTTTACTTTGATATTTTTGTATGGATATATCTGTTCAGGTACTACCCATTACTAACAATTTCCATAAAATCCAATAAAACAGTATTAATTATGCATTTTCTCTCATGCAAGTAATAAAGCAATTAATTTGTTAAAATTCTGTAAATATATTGGTCATATTATAAAAATGCACTCCTTCGTTAAGGGTTAACTATCTTGCTTTGAGAAAGAAGCACTGAAAATTTAAAGCAGTTTGTGAGTGTACTTTAATGTATTAACTCTTAAGGATCCAGTACTCTTTATCTGTCGTATGTGAATCATTTTGAAAATGTGTCTTTCAACTACTGGATTGTTAAGAGCTAATATTATTTCATTTATATTTGTTTTAATTTGGCCAGTGATATTGATGTGTGTTTTTGTGTGTGTGTCGTGTACAGGGATGGCTATTTTACCAGCAAATTAGTAAAAACAGGCTGGGGGGGGGGAAATGTAATGCAATGTCACATGTGTTATTGTTGTTAATAGAAAAGATCAGTGAATGCTCTCATGAATATTCTCTAAGGAAACAAGAAATGCAAATAAAATACCTTCATTGACATTCAAAGTAATCTTTATTGGCTACAACACTCTTTTGATATTGGTTGTACAGCTGCTCAAGGTTGTCATCAAATGCTTCTTTCAATATCTATTGAAGCACCATTGTTACAAGTTGGATCTGTGAAGTGGCGGCAAAGCATAGGCATTTCAAATCTCTTGAGTGGGAAATGGGAAGCTTGCCAATGCTAAATATGGAGGATATTTACAAAAGCTGTCACCAAGCATGTAGCATGGAAGTGGCTCATGCAGATTGCAGTGTGGATGGCCATCGTTTGAACCATTCAAAAATACAATTTCCACTCGCTGCTTCCACATCACACACTTTGATTAACATTTTGGCTAATTTCATGCAAAGCAAGTTCTTGCATTTCTCCATTTCACAATAATACATCTCATACTGACTGCGCTAAATTGGTTTTAGCGTGCACATCTGCTTAACTGTTGAGATTTGGACCCTAGTTGGGAGCACTAGTTTTCACGTCCTTCACTGCTTCTATGTGCTACATCCCAATCAGTGTGATTGTTCAACTGTGGGAGCATTCACCAAACTTTTCAAATGCACCTTTCAAATTCATTTTCAGTATTCTTATTTTAATATGCTTTTTTTAAGCATGATTAAAATAGTTTAGAAAATTAGTTCCTCTTTTATATGCATTAATAATTAACTGTTAAAAAAACTCAGTTAAATAGGTGCATTATTTCTCAATAAGTTATTTGATTATCGGGAAAGAACTGATTTGGATTATATTTAAGTGTATGGATGTAATAAAATTTTGCCGTTTCTTGCAATTTATCAGCCCATATATATATTTTTTCAGTTGAACTGAATGCGTTTCTTTCAAAAGAATGCATTCAGTTCTTAAAAATTTATCAATAAAGCATAAAATTTAAATAAATATTAATAAAATATTTTCATTATCCACATAATCATTTCATCCACATAATTAATTCAAAATATTTGAATTATGTGGAAAGGTCTTTTCTTTAATTAAACTACTAACTTCTAGTTTGTAGGAAAGTTTCTTTGGTTAGTGCATATTACTCATATTTTAAACTGTTTTATTTATTCTTTCTCTCTTCATTTGTATATAAACAACTGCATCATGCTGCTTTTAAAACGAGACTCTGTATATTATTACTATTATTATTCATACATGAAGCAAAAAATTTGCCAGCCCATGTTTTTTTTGTTTTCTTTTTCCCCTTCTCCACACCCCAGGAAAAGTTGAATTGCTAGTTTTTTGCATTCAACCTTGATCTAGTCAATTGTAAAATTCGAAGTAATGATATTTGTATACCTTGAAATTCAAAGCTTTGAGGGTTAAGATTGTTAAACTGTTCATAATTTCAGAAATTACACTATATAGATTGAGAAGGTAGGAGGAAGGTGAATTAGCATTAGTGAAATCTCTGATTTTTCCTTTACAGATTTGTGTACTGAAAATGCACCTCTATAAAAAGGGGAAAAAAAAAAGGGTTAACTTTCACCTCAGTTAAGAGAGTGTTTCCAAAAAAGTAAAATGGCCTGTAACTTTTTAATTGGGTGGCTATTTAAAAGTTTTAGGGAATAGTTTATTATTTAAAAGAATTTAAAAACTCGTGGATGTTTTGGAGGAGGGGGGGGGGGTGTTAATGTCAATTTTTACGAATACTCTCTGACACTCTTTATAATTGATTAACTTTAGATCTCTCATCTGCTACACTTAAATGCATTTCTTGGATGCCAAGTCATAACCCTTTTTTTATGTTAAGCCTTTTAAAAAAATTGATGACCAAATTTGTCTTCTGAATTTTTGTTGTATTTGATCAAAACTGTACAGCTGGTTGTACTAGTGCACCAGTTTTGCTTTTTTTGGAAACACGGATTCATAAATCCTAATGTAACATAGGTTGAATTATGTGGAAAATATTTACTAATAACGATTAGTAAACTGAAAATAGATACACATAAAGTTAAAAACAAACCTATTCTTCAGATATTACAATTGAAACTGAAAATTGTACTATTTAAGACTGCATAAAATTGTTTACATAGTGCATTATATTTTGTAAGTTGTTTGATGTTCATCTAGATAATGATTTAGATGAAATTAAATAATTTAAGTCACCATCTAATGTCAATTTATTTGTGCATGTTCTGCTTGTTATTTGGCTGTGTTTGTAAAATGTTGAGTATATGATGAATGTATTGGTATTGTACATAGTAGCTTGTAATTATTTATGGCTAATTTATTTTTAACTCTGTGTTAATCATTCTTAAGTAAAACATACTTTTCTCACATATCTTGAAAACTCTTTTGTGTTTTACACCAGCCACTATGGCATTTCTGAGAATGCAAAATTTCTTAATTTTACTCAATATGTGAATGCAAGTTCTTCCTGAACTGGTGCTAAATAGCATCATGCCATCCTCATATTTCTGAAAGTAAGTATACTAACATTTTATATTAACAAAAATTTTTGTTGTGTACCCAACTACTGGTGTGTTGCAATTTAAAATCTTAAACATATTTTGGTGCTTGAGTTTCTAGACACAAACTTCCTAAGTCTTAGTGGTAAATCCCTCAAATTGGCAAATTTTAGCGAATTTTACTTTTCATGTTCGTGTCACTAATTGACAAGAAATAGTAGATCTATTTTATTTAATTTTTTTTTTTTCAATATATTTTCTATTTAGTAGTATTTTTTGGCTATTAGCTCATTTCTTTGTTAAGTTCAAAGTAGAATTTACAGTTAAGAAATTATTTGTCGATAAAGAAACCAGTCAGATTGTTCTTGTATATGCTTTGAGGAATACTAAAAGTTTCCTTACTTCCTTATGAAGCACAAAGTAAAATTAAGAGCTGAAACTTGTCTCTTAAAATAATTTTATTTCTGAAGTGATTAGTAGATCATTAATTTTCTTGCACAAATACTTTAAGTAGTATACTTTTTAACTAATTAGTATAATTAAGAATATCAATAGGCTGCAAGTAATACTTTTTTAAAAGCTATTTACAATTTCATGCCTGTTTAACATGAAGTTTTTCGAACCATTATGGCATTAGTATAAATAATAATTAAAAGTAATGGCTTACAAAAATCGTTAAATTCCTTTCAATGTCTCATTTCACTATAACATTTATACTTAGCCATGATTTGTGGCTTTTGTTAAAATAAGTGTTCTTTTGTTCTCAAATTAAAATTCAGAACCAAACATGTCCCATGTAACTATTTTGCTTGTGAGATTGATTAATTTTGATGTATAAATATTTTTATTAGTTTTATAAAACTTTTCTGAGTTTTTAAGACTCATGTTTGTTAACTATTTTTGCTGTAATATGCTGCAAATATATTGTGTCCTAAAGTGCATGATTTTGAAATAGGGTGATTACATTGTACTTGTAAATATCATTCATTGAAAGATTCTCATATCCTATGAGAATAATATGTATTCACAACGTGAAATTTGATCAATGTGTGATTCCTATTTAGTATGTTGTGTTTAAATAAAAAAATAATCGTAACTAGTTAATGTTTCTTTCTTTTTATAAACATCTTTTGTATGATGTATTTTCTAAGAAATAGATGTGAGCAGGTGCATTTTACAACTTGCGGAACACCACATCCTTGAGGAGGCAGGATGTGCACCCCAACTCTCAAATTCTATTTACATCAGATTTATTTCAAAATGTAAGGGAAACTTCTGTTTTTAACCCATGATATGTACTCCATCTTCCCTACCGAAGTTCTTGCTTATGCTGGCTGTACTTATGATTCTGAATATTTTTGACCTGGGATGTAATTGGGTTCAATTGGGGTATCCCTTATTCAATATCTGTTCCAGCTGCCTGAGAAAATAATTCATGTTACTTGATAACAAATGCGTTTAATGTTGATTTGAGATATGACAGGGTGTCGACAGATCAGGGAAATCATGGAAAAATCAGGGTACTTTATTGATCTGAAAAAATCATGGAAATATCAGGGAATTTTGCAAAAATATTTAAAAATCAGGGAACTTAAGTTTTTGCCTCGTGAACTAGATCATTTTTAATTGTCAATCTGATGCGCGGCTCCATTCTGGATCACAAGATACTCAACTGATGCACAGATACAGATATTTTGCGAATTCGAAACCAGAATACAGATCATACGAGAACATAGAAATAGGAATCCGAGACTCAAGTGATGTAGGCACTATCACTATACGAATCCGAAAAAGCGCATGTATTCGGACTCGTTCTAAGATGCGGATCATACAAGAAACCGGATATGCGAATCATATCGGCATGTGAATCAATTTCGCATGTGAATTGCTTCCTGAATAAAGTCATGGGTAAAATGAATGGTTAAAGATGATTTAGTCTTCTACTGCACCGTTGTGTTTTTTAGTGATGGGACATTTGAGTGATGCCTGCTAAGCTCCCCCGCAAGACAATTTTTTTTTATAGATAGTGCTCATTTTTAAGACTTTTTACATATTTTTTTTAAATTTCAAACGATACATTGATTGAAATAAAATAAGTTGACTAGGTGGCCAGTTTATTTTGATCAGTCATCCTTACACTTAAAATTGAACACTATCTTTATAAAACGAGGAAAATTTCTGCTACATATTGTCTTTTAGTGTTCAACTAAATTTTATGTTTGGATTTATGAAACTGAGCTACAATTTTATTAATATTAAGCTTTTTTGTGGTTTTCTATTATTTCCGTATATGAAGCATTCACCTGTTCGTGCATGATACGCAATGATGATTTACATGAAAGATTAAGGTATGTTATGTATATAATTAGTTCTGGAAATTTGATAAAGATAGTCAGGGAAATCAGGGAACTTTTTTTCTCAATTTCTGTAGCCACCCTGTATGATACTGATTGTATTGTGCTCAAAGAATGACTACTGAATGACAGAATAATTCCTGGAAATTATTCTTTACAAATTGCTTTTAATAATAGCAAAAATGTTGTTCTCAATTGCATGGCATAGTGCGCTAGGAAATGTTATGGTGTTTAAAATTATGCAAGAAAGGATTTCAGGAGAGGATGACGAAGTCAGGAACAGAATGGGCAAACTCCCATATAATTTAGAAATAAAGAAAGTGCACTATTGTATACGCTTAAAATGTAAGTTTTGTCTGTTCCATGTGTGTACACCTATCTGATCCATGTGTATATACACACACACACACACAAAAAAAAAAAATCTCCGCATGTTTCATGTATATGTAATACAAATGCCTATATCGGTAAGTAGAAGTGAGAAAGATGTGTCCCTGACTCCATGTTAGCTTAGTCAGATTCTGAAAATTAGATAAATTTGCTAGCAATAACTTTTCTCAAATTAGATAAATATGTACAGCTAGTTATAAGGATATCATTAATTTGCCCCTCCTTTTTTAAACAAATTGAAATTTCAAGAAATCCCAAGAGGGCTCCCCCTCCCCCCTCAAACAACCTTACCTGCCGGAACGGTTGTTAGTGGATGACTCTTCGTATGGCAACGGTCTCATACCGAATGTACATGTAAGGAAAGTATTGTAATCATGAAAAAATTCGAATTCGAGATTTTGGTGTATTTACACGTTTTGAGGTCTTCTGAATTCATTTATGCTATTTTTACGAGATGTATGTGTGTGTATGTGTGTGTGTGTTTGTGTGTATGTGAGTGAACACGATAGCTCCTGAACGGGGCATGCGATTGAGCTCAAATTGGGTATATATGTTATAAACCACCGTCGCAAGACCGGTATTGATTTTGGTGTGTATAGGACTTATAGTTTTTCTACAGGGCTACGACAAAGATTTCTTTTACATTATGGCCTATGGGGGAAAATTCTGGAAAGTGCGCTAGTGTTTAAACAGTGCATTCGATTGAGCTCAAATTAGGTATAGATGTCATAAACCACCATCGTAAGACCAGTATTGATTTTGATGTGTATAGGACTTATAGTTTTTCTACAGGGCTAAAACAAAGATTTCTTTTACATTATGGCCTATGGGGAGAAATTTTTGAAAGTGCGCTAGCGTTTAAACGGTACATTCGATTGAGCTCAAATTGGGTACATATGTTATAAACCACCGTCGCAAGACCTGCATTGATTTTGGGTGTGTATAGGACTTATTGTTTTTCTACAGGGCTACGACAAAGATTTCTTTTACATTACGGCCTATGGGACGAAATTCTTGAAATTGCGCTAGCGTTTAAACGGTGCATTCGATTGAGCTTCAATTTGGTATATATATTTGAATTATTCATCGATTAAAATTTATTTAAATGCTTGGTAATGATCTTAATCGTAAGTGTTCGGAAAGTCGAGTGGAGTCACTCCAGATTTTTTTTCTATATAATCTTTTTCAATCTGCCCAGAGAAAGAGAATGTATATTTTTATATTCCTACTATTAGCTCGCACTCTCCCTATATATATCTTGTACAAATTTTCAATCGTTAATAAAATTACTTTTTTAGTCATCCACTCAAGTTCAAATACATGTTTTAAAACTTTTAGTGGATGTCACTGGATGTTAATAGAGTTTTGGTCCCAATCGACTGGATAATTTATCTACAGGACCGTGCAAAAGATTCAAATGCATTATGCTCTATGAGTCGAAATTCATTTAACTCGCATTAGACTCCTATTAGACCTAGAATGTTGAAACTTTCTATCCAGGATTGTTGTAACATCTAGATGTTCACCTCCCCTTTCGGTCTCATTCAACTAGATAGTTTATCTACAGGGCCGTCCAAAAGATTTCCAATACATTACGGTCAATGGCAATTTTAGGGACTATAACGAAGATTAATTGCTTACGGTATTTCAAATTATTAAAACTGCGTTGTAACGGTTAAAAATTCAGGTTCGATGCACTTAGTTGCAGAAAGAAAAACACATTGAATGCTTAAAACTATTTCTTTAAAAGATTCTATTCAGTAGCGGATGCAGAATTTTTTTTTGGGAGGGGCTAAATTTTGAAAAAAGCTTATTTCACCCAAACAAAATGTACAATAAAGCAAAATTTTAGTCTAAAGTAATGTAAAACTTTTTGGGAGGGGCTAAGTTAAAAAAAAGATCATTTTATCAAATTAAAGTGTATAATAAAGCAGAAGGTTACCCTTTAGCAATCTCTTTTGGGGGGGGGCTGAAGCCCCCTAGCCCCTCCCCTGGATCCGCTACTGATTCTATTGAAACGTAAACTTATTACAAGGGATAGTGGTGGTGGTGGCTAGCGAAATAAAAAGAATCTATATAAATAAAATTAGACTTTTGTCTGTACATTCCTTGGAATTCAAAAATTTTACAATTTCTATCCGTTTGAAGCACCCGGGATTCCGATGCGACCCTCAAAAAAAAGTTTGTCATTCTGTCCGTGACGCTTTTTTTGTTTAAGCATCACGTAAAAACGACTGAAGCGAATGATATGAAATTTTGTGTCATGATAGGTGGTCACTCAACTTAAAACATAGGCGTCGAATTTTTAAAAAATCCACATTGGATTTTGAGATTTTGAGAAAATCGTTTCAAACTGCGTAAATTTGTGTTCAAGCATCACGTAAAAACGACTGTAGCGAATGATATGAAATTGGGTGTCATGATAGGTGGTCACTCAACTTAAAACATAGGCGTCGAAATTTTAAAAAATCTTGATTGGATTTTCCGATTTTGCGAAAATCGTTTCAAACTGCGTAAATTTGTGTTCAAGCATCACGCAAAAACGACTAGAAGCGAATGATATGAAATTGGGTGTCATGATAGGTGGTCCCTCAACTTAAAACATAGGCGTCCAATTTTTAAAAAATCCTCATTGGATTTTGAGATTTTGAGAAAATCGTTTCAAACTGCGTAAATTTGTGTTCAAGCATCACGTAAAAACGACTGTAGCGAATGATATGAAATTGGGTGTCATGATAGGTGGTCACTCAACTTAAAACATAGGCGTCGAATTTAAAAAAAATCTTGATTGGATTTTCCGATTTTGCGAAAATCGTTTCAAACTGCGTAAATTTGTGCTCAAGCATCACGCAAAAACGACTGAAGCGAATGATATGAAATTGGGTGTCATGATAGGTGGTCACTCAACTTAAACTATAAGCATCTAATTAAAAAAAATCGATCAGATTTCGAGATTTTGTGAAAATCGTTTAAAACTGAGTGAATCTTTGTTCCCGCATTACGTAATAACGACTAAAGCGAATGATATGAAATTTGGTCACACAATAGATGGTTGCTCAACATAAACTATAGGAGTCCAATTTTTTAAACATTTTTATTAGATTTTGAGATATTGTGAAAATTCTCTCAAAATGCGTTTATATTTCTTCAAACATCACGTAATAACGACTAATACGAATGATACGAAATTTAGTGATATGATAGGTAGTTGCTAATCTTAATTTATAGGCGTTGAATTTTTAAAATATTTTGATTACATTTTGAGATTTTGCGAAAATCGTTTTAAAATGCTGAAAATTTGTTCCAGCATCACGAAATAAAGATTGCAGGGAATGAAACGAATTTGGTTGACAGGATAGGTTGTCACTCAACTTAAATTCTAGGCTTCCATTTTTTCAAAAATGTTGATTGAATTTTTAGATTTTGCGAAAATTATTTCAATATGCGTAAATATTCGTTCGCGCATCACATAATTACGACTAATGCGAATGAAATAATATTACTTAGTTACTCTCTAACCTGTAATATTTTAACAATACATAAAAATTATAACTTCGCTTTCTTTACTTTGGCAACATACTACATCCATTCTGTGTACTCATACAATGCTGACGAAAGATCTTGCTTTTTTGGAAATTTGCATTCACTAACCCGTCGAGGACGGGTACTTCAGCTAGTGTTCTATAAGGACAGTGTTAATAAGATGGAATGACTTTAAAATTAAGCCAGCACAGAATTACACATTGGCGAGAACAAACACCTGGCTGAGATAAATAGCGGCAATTCCAGAGGAACCCTAAAACTTAATCCGATAAAATTAAAATGACGTAATTGCGAGCAAATAATTTTAAAGATGAGGCAGGGCAACAAAAATATAACCTACGCCAGCAGGATGCCAAGAGGGGAATCAAAAAGTATGTTGATTTTGCAAACAGACGCAATATAATCTATTTTTAGCACAACGGTACCACAATGTCTGAAGAGACGAATAAACAATTAAGAATAATGCATACGGGAAAAGCGAATATATAGATTTAAAATCCGAAGTGACTGAAAAATGAGATCAGAAAAGATTTAGAATACATGATTTTGGATAGATTACATTAAAGAAAGCCAAAGTAAATGCTTATTAAAATAAATATGTGATCTCCATCACAGGGACATTCATCCATTTCAAGCAGAATACTGTCCTACCATATAATTAGGTAATGATCCGACCATAGGTACGTGCCTCCCTCCAGAATTACGCCAGAAGTCGCCACACCTGGCGACTAGGTGTACGTGTGTATGTATTTAAATCTCAAATCTCAAAAACGATTAGCCGTAGAATGTTTGAATTTCATATATAAGATTGTTGTAACATATAGTTGTGCATCTCGATTTTTGGTTCCAATCTACTGGAGAGTTTATTTACAGGACCACCAAAAAGAATTTCAATACATTAATGTGTATGGGCATCTTCAATGTATTACATCTCTAGTCAGTCATTGTTTGGTCCATGCCCAAAATCTCGCCATTTGTCATCGACCTTGGCGAGTTTTGCCAAATTTGGCGATAGTCAGTCATTTGGCCCATGCCAAAATAACACCATTTGTCTTCATCCTTGGTGAGTTTTGGCGAAATAACGCCAAATTTGGCACCAAAAATAATTTTGCATTTCTCTAAAACTTTTTAACAGTAGAATGTTGAAATTTATTCATCCACTCAAGTTCAAATGCATTTTTTAAAACTTTTGGTGGATGACACTTGATGTTAATACAGTTTTTTCAAATATTAATTCATTAATTAAATTAAATTAATTAATGTAATAAAGAGTAACAAAAATAAAATTTTTCTTTGATGACCTGACTAGGAATTGACTTAATTTTTTTTTTATATATATTACTTGTTTCTCTTCAACACTCGTTTCTTTAACTGTCCAATTCCATAAGAGTAAATTGATTCTTATTTTGCATTTAAATTAAATTACTCCCCCCCCCCCTCCAGGGCAGGTTCAGATTTGCAATTCAATCTTTTTCCATCCCTCTTGAAAGTAAATATTTTCCCTTTAGTACCCCTTCATTTAAAGCTCCAATTCTATAAGTATAAAAACTGATTCCTATTTTAAATTTAGATTTTTTAACACCCCCCCCCCACAAAAAAAAAACCTTTCAGTCACTTTACTTTACTTTAAGTCATTTGGCAGCTCCTGTAAATAAATTACCCAGTAGATTGCAATCAAAAAAGAGATGCACAGTTACATGTTACAATAGTTCTAAATACAAAATTTCAAGATTCTACGGGTAAAAGTTTTCGAGTTACGCAAAATACGTAATAATTTTTGTCCCCAAATTTGGCGATATTTCGGAAAAACTCGCCGATAAATGGCGAGATTTTAGGCACGGACCAAACAATGACTGACTATCGCCAAATCTGGCGATGTTTCGCCAAAACTCGCCAAGGACGATGACAAATGGTGATATTTTGAGCTTGGACCAAATGACTGATTATCGCCAATTTGGCGATATTTGGGCAAAACTCGCCATGGTCGACGACATGCGAGATTTTAGGCATGGACCGAACAATGACTGTCTACAGATGTAATATATTGAAGATGTCCATAGACATCAATGTACTGAAATTCTTTTGGGTGGTCCTGTAAATAAACTCTCTAGTAGATTGGAACCAAAAACGAGATGCAAAACTAGATGTTACAACAATCTTATGAAATTTCAACATTCTACGACTAATAGTTTTTGAGAGTTAAATACATACACATGTACACCAAGCTTAGCGAGTTTTGGTGTATTTCTTGAGGGAGGCACGTAACCGCGGTCGGACCATTACCTAACTATATGGTTGGACGGTATCGCGCTTGAAATGGATCAAAAAGTCCTTAAAATTGCCATTGACGGTAATGTATTGGAAATCTTTTGAGTGTTCCTGTAGCAGAACTATAAATGATAAAGACACTTTTTTCGATGGAGAAATTCATTTTGTTACCCATAACAGCATATATCACTTCTGAGTCGTTTGAAATAGCCTAATACCTCTAAAATGCGCTTTAATTAATATCTGCCCATAGAGCGTAATGTGTTTAAAATCTTTTGGGCAGCCCTGTAGATAAACTATCCAGTTGAATGGGACCGAAAGGGGAGGTGTACTGTACAACTAGATATTATAACAATCCTAAATTTGATCATTCTACGACCAATAGTTTTTGGGATATGCGAGTTACATGCATACGTGCGTACAGATGGCATTGAAAAACTCGTCAAAGTAGACTCACCGTTGGTCAAAATGGGTTGCAGAAGCATTTATATGATCCTGCATGCTAGCTTACGATGAGATGCATCGAAAAAATTCTTAAAATTAAATTTAGCGGCAGTCAAAATCGGATTTTTCGTCGGAATTTGGTCCCCAAAATTCTTCGGGATCACATTACTTCCTTATAAACCGTACAAGGAAGTAAAAAATGTTACAATCGGTTCATTAGTTCCAGAGATCGTAATGTAAATCGAATGAGTATCACTGTAAAAGACCTATTTGTGATATATCCATGAAAGGTAGCCATAATACTCCGGACTAATGTAGCTTTCTATCAGTGAAAAAAGTTTTAGAATCGGTTCAGAAGAAATACCGATATAGGGTATTGCATTTAAATTATTTTGACAATTCCTGTAAAAGAAATATGTATGCTATATGCATGAACTTTAGCTTATGATACTCAGGAATAGTGCAGCTTTCTACCTGAGAAATTTTTATAGAATCTGGTCAATGGTTACAATTATGCCAATTTTATGTATTTCTTATGAGAGCCCCTGTAAAATTGTTATATATGTTGCAGAAGTACTCTGCTTGTTTCCGGGGTACGTCGTTCTAAAGTCCAGTTGGTGTAGAAAGTTCTAGTAAAAAGTTCACTGGTCAGGATGGAGCACAAATTTATTGCTTCTAGAATTTGTTGAACAATCAGCTGTACAAAATTCACAAGCACAATTAAACAGTAATGTGCTTTTAACAGTCCGCTTAGATCAGAAGCTCTCACAAAAGCTGTATTTCTCACACAAAATAAAATACTTTCACTGGCAAAAATTTAGTGAAAATATACGAGAGATAACACTAACAGTCTCTCAAGACTCAGCAATCAAGAATTTACACACAGCACTTATATTCAATGCTTCATAAACAGCGCGAAACACCGCTTCTATCACAGAGCAAAGCAAGCGTACTCACTCTCTCAAAGCTTGATCAACACTGAACTGGGGCTGACTGACTGACTGAAGTTATGGTTTTCATGGAGCGCCGTAGCGAGATCATGAACTGGGGCTTCAGAAACGCGCTTTTATTTATACTCAACGCAGAAGCTACAAGAATCTTCGAGAAAAGTCTATTTCTCGAGGATTCCACATAAAGTGGGAATGTTGATTACATCATAGAAGAGAAATGTTAGGTTATTATGCGTTTTTAATGCGGAAAAACCAACTTTCAGGCCCCATTGGGAAAATCGTGCCAAATAACCAAAATGTCGCCAAGCTTGGCGACTTTTGGCGAAATGTCGCCAAATTTGGCGCCAAAAATAAGTCCCCAAAAGTGAAGAGATCGAAGTCCTAGGACCCATATTTCTCGAGATTTCTAGAAATCCATAGAAAAACAATGGGGAAATCGAAACCTCCGTATTTCCGGTTCTAGTTGACCGATTTTGATGCAACAAAAAGCAAAATTTAACTATTGGACGCGTAAAATACTAATTTTGAACTATTTTAAGCCCCAGAACAGCGGGTTGCCCCGAAAATTCGTAACAATATGTATGAAAGGTACTCATATTACTCAGGAGTAGCATAGCTCTCTATCAGTGAAAAAAAAAAATTCAGATTCAGTTCGGTGGTTACAGAGACCGTAATGAATTAGAATTGTTTTGAGTGTCTTTATAAAACTACTTATGCTAATACATGAAAGGTTTTCTATGAGTTAATCCAGTATATAAGCACTTTAACACATACTTTTACATATATTTGAAACAATTACTTCCATCTGTTTAATTTTATTCTTTAAAAATTTAGCCCATTGTTTAGAAATATATTGACGAATTTTTTAAAAAGCATAGTTATACCGTATATTTTTGCCTTAAGTCTAACGATAATGTCCCTTTGTTCAAAGGCATTTTTAATATAACCCTTTGATTCTATGTCCATTATTGACACACATTATAATCAGCATTGTTATACGGTGTATTTCTGCATTATTTCCAACAATGAACGCCCCTTTGTTGAAAGTCATTTTAAATAAAGGTTCAATCCACTGTTTCAAAGTATATTATTGACACACATTTTTAAAGAGCATTGTTATACCGTATATTTTTGCATCATTTCCAACAATTACGTCCCTTTGTTAAAAGTCATTTTAAATAAAGGTTTAGTCCACTGTTTTAACGTATATTATTGAAACACATTCTTAAAGACCATTGTTACATCCTGTATTTTTGCATTATTACCAACAATTACGTCCCTTTGTTGAAAGTCATTTTAAATAAAGGTTCAGTCCACTGTTTCAAAGTATATTATTGATACACATTTTTAAAGAGCATTGTTATACAGAGTATTTTGCCTTATTTCCAACGATTACTTCCCTTTGTTGAAAATCATTTTAAATAAATGTACGTACACTGTTTCAAAGCATATTATTGTCGCACATTTTTAAAGAGCATTGTTATATCCTGTATTTTTGCCTTATTTCCAACAATTACGTTCCTTCGTTGAAAGTCATTTTAAATAAAAGTTTAGTCCACTGTTTCAAAGTATATAATTGACATACTTTCGTAAAGAGCATTGTTATGCAGTGTATTTCTGCCTTATTTCCAACAATTAACGTCCCTTTGTTGAAAGTCATTTTAATAAATGTTTAGTGCACTGTTTCAAATTATATTGACACACATTTTTAAGGAGCATTGCTATATCGTGTATTTTTGCCTTTCCAACAATTATGCCCTTTGTTGAAAGTCATTTAAATAAAGGTTTAGTCCACTGTTTTAACGTATATTTTTGACCCTCATTTTTAAAGAGCATTGTTATATCCCGTATTTTTGCCTTTTTTTCCAACAATTACGTCCCTTTGTTCAAAGTCATTTTTAATTAAGGTTTAGTGCACTGTTTTAACGTATATTATTTACACACATTCTTAAAGAGCATTGTTATACCGTACATATTTTAATTAATTCTAACGGTTTCGCCCCTTTGTTAAAAGCGATTTTTGATAAAGGTATAGTCTATTGTTCCAAAGTAAATTATAGCCACATTTTTAAAAAACATTATTATACCGTATTTTGTAGCATTGATTTAAAAAAATTATGTCCTACTAATATGATAAATGTAAAAGTTCGCATTTTTGTGTGTTTGAGTGTTTTTGACTCAATCACGCAAAAAGCGTAGAACGGATTTGCGTAAAATTTGGACTGAAAATAGCTTACGCCCTGGATTCATATGCAGTCTACCTTTTATGCATATAACATAAATGGTTCTTTGACAGGTACGCTCAAAATAATTCTAATACATTGCGTTATTTGTACATCCCTGTAAGTACTACACAAGTTCTAAAACCTTATCCCCTAATAGAAAGTTACACCATAACTGTATTTTATAGGCTACCTTTTATGCATATTTCACAAATAATTCTTTTACAGGGAGACTCATAAGAATTGAATTACGCTCTATGGCATCTCGGTAAATGTTGAACCAATTTTCAAACATTTTTCATGTTCAGAAAGCTACAATATTCCCGTGTATTATAAGGTACCTTTATCCATTATATCATATAGTTCTTTTGCAGCGACACTCATAAGAATTACATTACGCTTTGAAGGCACCTCTAATACTAAACGGAATATATATATATATATTGTTAAGAATTTTCGGTTTGTTCTGCCTCCCAGATATTAAAATTATTCTAAAATTCGTACCCTACGAGTTAAATATTTAAATTTTGCATTTTGTTGTATCAAAATCGGTTAACTAGAACGCGACGTACGGAGTTTTGGTTTTGCCGATTGGTTAACACAGGGTTTTCTATAAATCTCGAGAAATATTGATGCTAGAGCTTTGGGGATTTGACTTATGGGAACTTATTTTTGACTCCAAATTTGGCGATATTTCGCCAAAAAGTCCCCAAGCTTGGCGACATTTCGGTCATTTGGTGCGCTTTTACCAATGGGGCCAGTAATGCTTGTTTTCCTGCATTAATATTGCGCTGTAGCTTAGTATTACTAATTTCCATTTCCATGACATAATCAAAATTCGAGCTTTATGCGGGTTCTTCGAGAAATAGCTCCTACCAGAATTTTCGCTTAGCTTCTGCGAAACCTATAAATAGAGACAGGGCTGGCCACGAGAGATAGTTATATTCGAAGTCTAATTGAGTTCGATGCATTACTCTGTAAATTGTGCTATTGGAAGCAGTATTTTGCTTGTTTTTGAGTACAGAGTGTAAATTCTTCATTGCTGAGTCCTGGGGGACTGTTTATGATTTCCTTTGTAAGTTTCCATTGAATTTTTGTCAATGGAAGTGTTTTATTTTTTGTAAGAAATACAGCACCTGTGAAAGCTTCTGTACTGAGAAGACTCTTATAAGCAAGGTACTGGCCATTAGTGTCTGTGAATTTTGCACAGCTTATTGTTCGACGAAGTTCTAGAAGCAATAAAATTTGTGTTCCATCTTGACATTTGGACTTTTTCCTAGAACTTTCTACATACACTTGACTTTAGAACGACGAACCTGAGAATCGAATCCCGACGAAGCCAATATCTCTGTAACTATTGAACCGAATCAAAAACTTTTTCTATAATAGAAGTCTTCTATTCCTAAGTATTATAGTTTTACGAATTTTTGGCCCAATTGGCTGTTCTAGGGGTAAACTAGCTTAAAATTCGTATTCTACGCGCCAAATAATTAAATTTCATATTTTGTTGCATCAAAATCGGTTACCTAGACCGGGAGATATGGAGTTTTGGGTTTCCCCATTGGTTAGCATAGGGTTTTCTAAAATCTCGAGAAATATTGATGTTAGAGCTTAGCTGACGTCACTCTTGGGGTCACTTATTTTTGGCGCCAAACTTGGCGATATTTCGCCAAAAAGTTGCCAGGCTTGGCGATATTTCGGATATTTGGCGCGATTTTTCCAATGGGGCCTATGAATTTCATTTTCCTGCATTAATATTGCGTAATAATCTAATGATTCAAGTGTATTCCTATGACGTAATCAAAACTCGCTCTTTAAGAGGATCCTTCGAGAAATTTATAGCTTCTGCTGTGTGTGATTAAGGCAAACCTGCTCGATTGGTATCTGCCTGAGATGAGGGATGCCTTGGAAGGAGGATTTTCTAAGGGGGTTCTAACGCGTATTCACGTTACATCTGGAGAAAACCTACCCAAACTCCAGACCGTTAGATCGACGACCGCGCGATGGGACCCGAACCCGGGACCTTCACACTTCGGCCGTCTACCATTTTCAGTGATATAACCACTGTGCCATGGTGAGGCCTAATAGCTTCTGCATCCCCTATAAATACGACAGCGTGCTGCCGCGGTTGAGTCAGTCTGTTTTTGTTTGCTATGAGAAACAGACGTCCGTTCTGTTGAGAGCATAAAACTCTGTGTTAGCGCTTATAGAAGTAGTAATTTGCATGTTTTTAAAAGCGCATTTTTAAGCGCTGTGTAAATTCCTCATTGCTTAGTCTTGAGGGACTGTTCCTGC
Source organism: Cheiracanthium punctorium (assembly GCA_038373885.1). Lineage (NCBI taxonomy): Eukaryota > Metazoa > Arthropoda > Arachnida > Araneae > Cheiracanthiidae > Cheiracanthium > Cheiracanthium punctorium. The sequence goes on along the minus strand of JAWZYV010019825.1, from coordinate 182,091 downwards.
ATGCAATCCCTCATATAAGATTCCACTGAATATTTTACTTGTGGAAGTATGTTATTGGGTGTGAATTACAATATCTGTGAAAGCTTCGGTACTGAGCGGACTGTTAGAGTGAGCTACTGGCCGTTAGTGCCTTTGAATTTTGTACAGCTAGAAGCAATAAAGTTCGTGTTTCATCCTAACAAGTGGACTCTTTACTAGAACTTTCTATTCCTACTGGACTTTAGAAAGGTGGACCCAGAAATTAAACAGAGTTTTCTGCAACAATTGGCTACCTTTCATGAATTTCTTAAAAATAAAATAAAAGTTTAAATAGTTCTTTTACTGGGACACTCAAATTAATTCTAATGCATTAAGCTGCATGGGTATTTCTTTGACGTCTGTACTGATTCTAAAAATTTTTTTTTACTGATAGAAAGCTGCACTATACCTGAGTATTATATGGGCTACCTGTCATGCATATATCACAAATAGGTCATTTACAGGGATACTCATTCGATTTACATTACGATCTGTGGAACTAATGAACCGATTCTAAAACTTTTCACGGACAATACTCAGGAATAGCTGCAATATTCCTGAGTATTGTAGGCTACCTTTCTTGTATATAGCATACTTTAATTCTTTTACAGGGACACTCATAAAAATTACGTTACGCTCTATGTGTAACGTAATTTTTATGTAAACTATTGTAAACCTAAAACCTCTGTAACTATTAAGCCGATTTTGAAAATTTTCCCACTCATAGAAAATACGTTACTCCTGCGTATTAAAGGCTACCTTTAATGCATATAGAATAAATAGTTCTTTTACATGGACAATCAAAATAGTTCTAATACGTTACGCGCTAAGGATATCTCTATGACTATTGAACCGATTCCAAATATGTTTTCACTAACAGAAAGCTTCACTATTCCTGAGTATTATGGACTACCTTCTATTTCCCTCTATTCTAAAAAAAAGTAACGACCGCTGCCGCAAGCTTGTTCTGATATCTCCTTCGAAACCGTGAGGATTTGAGTTTCGACGAAGGTGCCCACGAATTCGGAAAATTCCGGGGAAGCCAATAAGTTGGGTTAGACTTCGAAATTCGAATTATTTTAGAAGATATTAATAAAAAACTGAAAAAATAAGCATAATGGTTACCAGGCTGCATAAAATCATTCATGCCTTTGCAGCAAAGCAATTCCAAGTGTGTAGAATTACGTGAAACTGACAAACATGAAGTAGAATGACACCAATTGTATGTCAGATTTAAAAGTTTGTGACATAAATAAGTCAAAGAGTGTTACACAAAGTTCCCTTAGATAACAGGAGTTTACAATTACCGATTATTCGTTTTCCCAAAACAGAATAACTAATTTTAGCTGATTTAAAAAGCCCCCTTTTGGCATCAGGTACAGGTACGATCTGGCAAAAGACTATTTCTCCAAGCAGGGTAACAGAAAGCTTCACTATTCCTGAGTATTATGGACTACCTTTTATTTCCCTCTATTCTAAAAAAAAGTAACGACCGCTGCCGCAAGCTTGTTCTGATATTTTCTTCGAAACCATGAGGATTCGAAGGAGAAGTCAAAAACGCGTTTTTCAAAAGCACCCAGTATCTTGAAAATGAAAAATAATTAAAATGCAGATTATAGTAAAACCGGTTAGGTTCAGCTTATTTGCTACAGTAAAAATGTTTGGCGGCGTTGACCATGCCATTATAGCAGTTACAGTACAGCTTGTATATTTGTCAGCGCGGCGAGATCATATATTTCGTGCTGCTAAATATGCCAACCTGCAAAGAATTATGTATATGAATACACGGATGACGATTTACACGGTAACCTTACATGAGCAGTAATTATTGGTCATGAGTTTGTGTAAATCGCCAAATAATGAAAAGTCGCCATGGGCGGCAAGCTATTGTAGCTGTTCCGTAGTTTTTATCAAGGAAAACATATAAAGTACTGTTTTCTTCGAACTATTAACTATACATGTACGTAAGTCACCAAATTTTGAAAAATTGCCATGGGTGGCAAATACGCAAGGTTTTCCAAAGCTTTTACATAATTAAAAATAGTGAGAAGTTTAAATTTTTATGTTCCAGAGAGCATGCATAACCAAGCGATGTGTAGCTCGGTAACATTCTATCTGATCCAATCTTAAGTTTTTTCTTTTGAAATTATGCTTTTTTTACGAATACGCCTTATTAGGGGCCGAATGCATTATACGGAAAGCGAGCGTAGCGAGTCCAGGGGCCTTGGCCCCTAGTCTCTCTATTCTAAAAAAAAAAAAAAGCAACGGCCGCTGACGCTGCATCCGCTGTCAAGAGCTTGTTCGACTATCTCCTTCTAAACCGTGGGGGTTTGAGTTCCGACAAAGGTATTCGCGGATTCGGAAAATTCCGAGGAACCTGATAAGCTGACTTAAATTTCGAAAATCGAATTATTTTAGAAGATATTAATGAAAAACTGAAAAAATAAACATAATGGTTGCCAGGTTTGGCATAAAATCATTCATTCCTTTGCAAAAAGCATTTCCGAGGATGTAGAATCGCGTGAAATTGACAAACATGAAGTAGAATGACACACATTTTATGCCAAATTAAAAAGCATATGAAATAAATAACTCAAAGTGTGTTGCACAAAGTTGACAATTTTCAAATAGTACGTTCGCTTAAACAACAGGAGTTTAGAATGAGCGATAATTCTTTTTCCAAAACAGAATAACTAATTGTAACTGATTTTAAAAGCGCCATCTTGGCTTTAGGTACGATCTAGCAAAATGGTATAGTTCCAAGCAGGGTGAATCTAAAGAGCGAGTTCCAAAATGTTAGAAACCAGTATCTTGAAAATGAAAAATAATTAAAATGCAGATTATTTTAAAGCCGGTTCTGTCCAGCTGGACTATTTGCTACCAGTAGAAATATTTGGTGGCGTTAACTATGTCATTATAGCAGTTATAGTACATTTTGGATATTTGCAGAGGGCGGCGAGATGATATAATTCGTGGTGCTAAATACTCCAATCTGCAAAGGATTATGTATATGAAAATATGGATAATGGTTTTCAGGGAACCTTTCATGAGCATTAATTATAGATTGTGAGCATGTGTAAATTGCCAAATAATGAAAAGTCGCCATAGGTGGGAAGCTATTCTGGCTATTCCGTTATTTTTATCAAAGAAAATATATGAAGCACTGTTTTCTTAGAGCTAATTATTAACTATACATATACGCAAGTCGCCAAATTATGCAAAATCGCCATAATTGGCTAATACGCAAGGTGTTCCATGGGTTTCACATAATTAAAAATACTGCGAAGTTTAAATTTTTATCTTCCAAGGAACATGCAAGAACCAAGCAATATGTAGTTCGGTAACATTCTATCTGATCCAACCTTTGGGGTTTTTTTGTTTAAATTATGCCTTTTTTACGAGTAAGCCTTATTAGGGGCCGAATGCCTCATACGAAAAGCGAGCATATCGAGTCTAGAGGCCTTGGCCTCTTGTATATAACAAAAATAGTTATTTAACACGGACTCTCATAGAATTGAGTTAGGCTCTACGGGTATCTCTGTAATTGCTAAGCCGATTCTAAAACTGTTTTCAGAGATAGAAAGCTACACTAACTCACATTTAACTATTTTAGAGATTTGTGGGGCCCTGACTTTTCGGGGGCCCCTTGCGTCGCGGGGTTTCTGGGATCCTCCGCTGCGTCACTGCGTAAGATTGCTGGAAAATAAATAATCAAATTACTCTTATTATGAAGTTGTATATCCACTTTTGAATGCCTCACCGGGGCCATCTTGGGGCCGGGGGCCATCATTGCGATCGCCGACCAGCCGACCTGGCCAGTCCGGACCTGATTTTTATACATAAGGATAGATACTGTAAAAACTTATTTAAAAAAAAATATTCCTGGTGCCTGTTAATTGCTCTGGGGGGGGGGGGCTTAGGTTTTTCCAGGGGGGGCTCAGTCGTCCATAGCGCCCCCCAGCGCTACGGCCCTGGTTAGGACCCCTCAGAAGGATCTCCACGGTGGGCACCACACCCCTCGGTCTACACCTAGACCTCGCGTATATATAATTGGCTGTAATCCCTCAACAACACAACAACCTCTATTAATGAACTTTTGAGAAGTTTAGTGCTGCCATCTCTTAGTCAATTTATAAAATTATGGTGCTGCCATCTTTTGCAATTTTATTATAATAAAACTAGCTGACCCGGCAAACGTTGTTTTGCCATATAAATTATTCCTAGGATTATTTTAGTAGAAAGAAATGACTAACTTATTGTAAGTGTGTGAGAATGTGATATATGAGTCGAAAAGGCATGGAGCGCTGTGAACCCCCCCCCTCCCCCCCAAAAAAAGGATGAAAATCTGAAACACTTTCAGATTTTAAATACGCACTATAGTGCTATATATTAAAATCGTATCATAATTTATACGTCGTCCCTATTTTTCGTCCTTATTCCATTAAGTTGGAAAGTGTTATCATTATTCATAACTGTGCTGTATTTTTCTTCCTTATTGTATAAAACCCATCTTTGGAATCGAAATCTATCTTAAAATCGCCTACTAAAACTCTTTTACAATCTTCGCCAAGTATATCACAACTATACTTCACCGTTTTATATATTGTTTCCTACTTTAACGCCTGGATTCTCACCAAGGAGGCGATGATTAAGTATATGCAGTTACCATGACGATTGTTTGCATTTATGTAGAAATCGTAATTTAGAATTAAAATGGCGATTTGGAACAACATGTAAGTACAGCATGCCGTTACATTTTTATTTATTTTGGATTACCAATTAATGTAGTTTTAATAATTAAATGTCTTCAAATTCCTTAACTGGCGTGTTTATCGCTAGTTTGTTTACTTTAGTTATCACCTAGTTCTTTTGGGTGCGTTGAAACGGTACTTACGTATTATCCCGGCGGTCACTTCCGCCAAACTACTTTTTCGTAGATTTTATATACGTTGCCAATCGTATTCCAAACCATCAACAATTTCATGTGCCCGGCATTTATCTTGGTGAAAAATTGCTTGTCTTGGCGGACCGCCGGAATAATACGTAAGTACCGTTGAAACTTGTGCATAACTCCCAGAGACCCATGACTGCAAAGCTCGCCTAAGTACGGGAATTTTTTAGGTTGGCGAGAGTGGGGGCGCTAAAATAGGAATCAACTCTTTCTTGTACCATAAAACACATCTTTGGAATCGAAATCTATCTTAAAATCGCCACCTGAAACTGTTTAGAATTTCCTCCAGGCATGTTCTTCCTGTAGGCATATTCCAACTATACCGCAAAGACATTTTAAATACTGTTTGGAATGGACATCATAATCCATGAGTGTACCGTGTTTTCCTTTCTTGTTCCACAGAGCACATCTTCGGAATAGAAATCTATATTAAAATCGCCTAATAAAACTCTTTTACAATATACGCCAGGCGTTTTCTAACTATACGCGAAATATATTTATAATAAATTGTCGCGTTTTGGCACCGCATTTAGCGATCAATTATCAAAAATTGCAAACCTTGTGCGACTTTCAACATTTTATTAACTTCCCCCCCCTCTCCACATTATCGGGCAAACACATTTGAAAAGTGATTCGACACGCTAATGTCTACACAGAAATCCTGATTGAAATTAATAGCTCTCGGGGGCTAAACATTTTGGGGTGGACCGCCCTTATGACTTAGGGGTATGAGACATAGTTAAAAACCTATTCTATGACCTAACGAATATACATAGAAAATTTCATTAAAATTGGTCGAGTGGTTTCGGAGGAGTTAGGTGACTAACATTGTGACAGGAGAATTTTATATATTAGACTATGACCTAACGAATATACATAGAAAATTTCATTAAAATTTGTCGAGTGGTTTCGGAGGAGTTAGGTGACTAACACTGTGACAGGAGAATTTTATATATTAGATGCTTTCTCTTATTTAAAAAGGTTTTCGTTCGGTCAGTATACGTATGTTGTTGTATCCAGGCCCGTAGCTAGGCCGTTTTTTTTGAAGGGGAAGGGGCTCTGCTCTAAAATTTCCAAGAGTCCTTTCAAATATACACAAATACATACATATATATTTATATATCTCTACTTATTATAAAAGAAGGTGTTTGTGTTTGTGTCTGTCGGCAGCGTTACGGACAAACGGCTACATGTAGAAACACCAAATTTGGTACTCGGGAAGATGTAAATATGTAGTGGTGCACCTCGAAGCGATTTTTTCAAAATTCCACCTAGATTTTTTTTTATTTTATGTTTTATGCGATTTTTGGCATTTTTTCGCACCTAATTCGTAATAACGGTGGAAATTACGCTCGCAGCAAAACGGCATTTGTATCATCGGATAGAGGAGAAAATTTTCTTTTAAAAACAGTTTGTTCTGAATAAGTAACATGATTTACCGTAGAATTTTTTTACTAAGCATCTGCTTCGGCGAATTTTTTCGTAAAATAATTTTAAAACTGTCGCATCTTGAATTCTATCCGCCATAACTTTTTGATATTTTGACAAATCGTGAAACATTCTTTTCTCCCTCTTTTAAAATAAAAACGGAAAAATTTTGTAAATTAGATGATTTTTTACGAATTTTAATGCAGCCTAATGTTTAGATTTTTTTTAAAATTTTTTTTATGTTTTTATTTCATAAAAGAAATGCATACTACAGTTTAAAATCCATTTACAGTGATGCATAAAAGGACAAATTACATAAGACAAAATTAAAAAAGATAAAATACATACATAAAATAAATACCAGTCATGACTGCAAAAGTTCAAAACACTTAACTCTAAAGACTTTATAAGACATGTTAAAAATATCCAAATCCAAAGAAAACTTGTTATAAATTTTATAAAATTTATATAACGAAAAGTATATGTAATTATATTTTATAATTGGATCCACAAATAAATGGCTATTACGAAGAGACCTGTTCGGTACATTTACACAAATACTTTGAAGAATATCACTGCAGTCTACCCTATTATTGACAACTTTATAAAAAAATAATAAACAAAAGAGATCACGACGAGAACTTAGTCTAGGAAGACCAAAAACACTTCTCAAGTAAGATGAAATATTCGGAATGTAAGTAGGATTACTTTTGTAATATAAATAACGAGTAAACTGAGTCTGCACCCGCTCAAGAATTTTCATTTTATTTTTATAATACGGATCCCAAACAAGACTACAATATTCAAGATTAGAGCGTTTCAAACTAAAGTATAAGATTTTTAATGCATGAAGGTTCGAAAATTCTTTAGTTTTGCACTTAAGGAAACCAAGTTTTTTGTAAGCTTTAGAGATAATGCTATTGATATGGATTGAAAACTCAAGTTTCCTGTCAAAAACAACGCCCAAATCAGTTATGGAATCCGAACGAAATAAAGGAAGATTATTAATATGATATGAATAAATTAAAGTTTGAGATTTAATAATGAGAAAATGAAAAAAACAAACAAACAATGGAACAGCTAGGATAACTTGGCACAGAAGTCTGCGCCGCCGCCGAGGAACGCTGATTTCATACCGCGGTCTGCAATCGGCTTCAAAACTTTAAAAAAAAAAAATTGTATCAAAATTTTCAACTGCCTATTTTTTTTTTTGGATACTTCTTAACGCTAGTAACTGGTAAAGATGCAATTTACATTTTTTTTAAGCCAATGGCGTAATTTGATTGCTTTAACAACTGTTTAAACATGGCATTATAAGGCTTTGAATGCTTTAACAACTGTTTAATAATGGCATTATAGGTTTGGAATAGCTCATGAGAAGGTTGTGGAGAAAAAACCCCACTTAAAAGCAACTAACGTATCAATCGTATATTGATAACTAAATCTAGTATCATTAATGTGTTATATAAACAACTTAAACTTTTGATTTTTAGCAGAATCTTTGTAGCTTTGATTTTTAGAATTTAATAGCATCAACGCGATCTTACGATTCATTACATTGCGATCACGGCACGAGAATTTATGTTCGGTTGTTGCCACAGGAAGGATTAGAAAAAAGGGTTTCTTCAACCAATCGAGTTTTTAAATGGGATATAGGAATTTCAATTCGCAAGTGAGGATCTATACTTACGCCATAATTTTAACGCCATAATTAAACTTACTTAATACTTACGCCATAATTAAAGACAGCCAGCTGTCGTCAAAAAAAGGTCTCTAGATCTGTGGCACACGATGAACGTTTCGATCGTCCGCCATCTTGCTGGTAGTTAAGTTGAGCGATGGCAACGGCTGCCCTTTTTTCAGCATTGGGCAATCTATCCATCTGTTCTCGCATTCTTCCATTTTTCGGCAGATGTCAGTGCTGTTAAAAATAATCGGGACCATTTTTTTACAGGAAATGGCGTGCTAAAGAGTAAAGGATTCTCGTGGAGCTATGTCACCCGCAACTATTTTTATAGAAATCCAATCTATTCTTCGTGACTGGCAACAGTCAAAACGTCAGAGTTGGTTGTTCCCAGAGCGGGAACACTGCGCGTAAAAGGGTTAATACTGTGTGCACTTTTTCCCGCCTCTCCCTAAATTATGATTGTGTTCTCTGAAAATTACGTGTTTTAAATCCTTCAGAATATCCATTTTAGGTCGGTGCTTTTGCCGAAAATAAAACTCGTTTCTCAAAAATAGGAGTCGGAAATTTCGCTGATTTTTCAAACCTATTTTGCAAGTAGTTGTTTGGTTCCATGAAGATAGCTTTTGCACCTATACTTTCTACGAGGAATTGCTTATCTAGATATTTTCTACAACCGCTTAAAATTTAGTGGAATTTTTCAGATTCATCGAATGTACAAATAACAAGGTTTGTGCCTATCTTTTAGTGACAAATTCATCTTCATGTTATAATTTTTTTTCCATGATCGAAAAGAAGTGAAAGAAAACACAATCTCGTAATTTAGATCAATGTAAGCAAAGTATTAAAAAGCAGTTTTTAATATAAGGACTCCTGTCCTGCGTGTATTAATTTTTTTTTCTAAAAATATATACTTGTAAAATTGTTTTAAATATTATGAGGTGGAGGTGAAGGGGTTGGAAATACTCCCCTAAAAGCACTTTTATTGGGGCACCCATATCAGACAGTCAGACATTTTAGTGCTAAAATCAAAAATTTCCCTAGACTACAAAAACTTTCAGTACAGTAAATACTAAGGGGGGGGGGGAGTCCTATACTTCACAAAAAAATTACATCTTAGACTGCTACTCTAAGGCGCTTTTTTCAGCCTCCACCTAAATTATGACTGCGCTCTCCGTAATTTTCATGTTTCAAAATGCAATAATATTTTTTTGAATATTTTAGGTCAGTGCTTATTCTGAAAATAAAACTCATTTTTCAAAAACGGAGTCCGAGTTTTCACTGATTTTTCAAACCTTTCAAAATGATTATTATTTGGTACACGAAGACAGCTCTTGCGTTTACACTTTCTACGAGGATTTGCTTATCTAGATAAGTTCTATCATGACCAAGGACGTATTTAAGGGGGAGGGTCCGGATTCCCCTCCGAAATTTTGATTTTTTTTACTAAAATGGTAATGATGTAGTCTGCGAAAAATTCTGCCTTTTTCATCGTTTGGACCCTCTCCAAAATGTTTTACTGGATACGTGCCTGATCACGCCGTAAAGTTTAGTCCAATTTTTCAGATTCACCATATGTATAAATAAAAAGGTTTGTGCCTATATTTTCGTGACATGTTTATCTTTACTGAAAAAACACTCAAAATTGTGTTAAACGTTAAAATAAATAAAAACTTTGTGAAAAAACACACATAAAATGATACTTATTAATAGATACGATCTTTTCGACTGAAAATTTATTCAGTCTTCATCAGTCAAAGCTCTTTGTCTCACAAAACAGTGGGACTGTTTTAATAACGCTATATTATTAAACGCAAAAAACGAAATAATTTTTGGCGATATTTCGGCAAAACTCGCCAAGGTTGATGACAAATGGCGAGAATTTAGGCATGGACCAAACAATGACTGACTATCGCCAAATTTTGCGACATTTCGCCAAAACTCGCCAAAGACGATGACAAATGGCAAGATTTTGGACACGGACCAAACAATGACTGTAGAATCTTGTGACTTTCCCCCTGGAAGAGAAAATTTCTGCGCGATTGCAGCGCCACTGTAAGTACGTTTTATTTTAGTATGTTTCACTAGAGATAAGAACCAGATGTAATGACGGACAGGCATATTCGACATGAATAACACGGCTAAACTTTTAAAACCTCTGTCTTAAATGTACAAATGTAAATTAAGCATAATAAATTAATCCAGAATGAATGCTTATGAACATTTATAGACAAATCACAGTCACTAAGGAAGTTTAGAAGGAATTACTCCAATATTTTGGTGCGTAAACCCCGGATCCAGACTCGGGATAACTTTAGATGAAGGTGAGTGAAACCTTTGCTCACTTATTGATTTATTGAAAATAAAGTTATCAAATAAAAACTGATTGTTAAAATTAACAAAATGGATCTTGAGAAGCTTAAGAAAACGCGAGCTACATTGCGAACAGTAACAACTAAAATTATAAACAAACTGGAAACCGAAATTAAAAAAGTCAAAGAGGACATAGACTCCTTGACAATTGAAGAACAATTGGCTCAGTTAATCGAAAAAGAAAAAAGTCTTATTGCACTCGATACTGACATAGAATCTGTTATAAAAATTACAGAGTTAGAGACTGAGATAGAAACTCGCGAAGAGTATCGCGAAAAAATAATTAGCATTAAAGTTAGAAGCAACAAATGTTTACAAAACATAAACGAAAAAACGCAACCGGCAATGATCTCCTCAAGTAACGGAGTAAATACTTCGAACGCAGGATACGCTAATAACAGTAACGTCCCAGGAAAAGCTAGCATTAAACTACCAAAACTGAACATTGAGCAATTTGACGGAGATATATGTTCTTGGCCTTCCTTTTGGGCCCAATATAAATCAGCATTTCATGAGAACGAAACTCTCAATAATGTAGAGAAGTTCAATTATCTAAAATCTGTTCTTATATCCGATGCCGCAACAGCTATACAAGGATTAAGTTTGACTTCGGAAAATTACGAAAAGGCTGTAGACATCTTAGAAAGTCGGTTCGGTAAAAAAGAAATTATAATCGATGCTCATATGAATAAATTACTTAATTTAAATCCGGTTAGAAAGTCCAGCGATCTAAAATGTCTAAGAAAACTTTACAATGAATGTTTAATACAAATTCGCGGACTCGAAAGTCTTGGAATTGAAACCAATACATATGGATGTTTACTATTTCCGGTGTTAATAAAAACAATCCCAAAAGACTTGGCTTTAGAATTTGCCCGTCAGGAAAAACAAAACGAAAGTGAGAAAATAACGGATTTGATGACATTCCTTAAAAGGGAAATAGAAAATAGAGAAAGAACGGAAAATCTGACAAAACCGAACAATTCGGAAATTAATCCAAGAGAAAATACCGACAATAAAATATCCAACTATAAAAACAGAGAAAACTCATATAACTATCATAAATATAAACCTAAACCCTTTCAAACCCCTACAGCTGCACTGAACGCGATATCCAGAGAAACCTGTGTATATTGTGAAAACGAAACACACACAAGTAATGATTGTACTAAATTTAAGATATCCGAAAAGAAAAACATTCTAAAACGTAAGGGTTTATGCTATTTCTGTTTAAAAAGGTCCCATGTTGTGAAATCCTGTCGCTCCAGAGCTGAACTATGTCCCAAATGTAACAAAAAACACCACAAGTCCATCTGTGACACATTAGAATCTAAATCCGACAACGAAACTACAATAACTACCATGTTTCACAATCAACACGAACCGAAAGTAGAAAGTGATATGTTGTTATTAACTTGTGACGTATTAATTAATTGTAATTCTAAATCGAAAATAGCGCGTATTTTGTTGGATACTGGGTCTCAAAGAAGTTTCGTTTCGGAAAATATAGTTAAAGAGCTAAAACTCCCTATAATTCGTGAAGAAAATTTGAGTGTTTATCCATTTGGTTCTTCTAAAGCAATTAAAAAATCCTACAAAGTTGTTAAATTGCTACTGCGAAATCTCACGAGCTCAGTGGAGGTCGAAATTGAGGCATTTCAGACAGAAATTATTTCAACGGCGCCAGTGGCAATTCCAAATGAAAAAATACGAGAGCTGATGAGAGAGAAGAATTACCCCCTGGCTTACGAAAAGCGCGGTCAAGGTCAGATCGGAATTCTAATAGGCATAGATAATTTCGCCCGAGTGGCATGTGGAAAGCTTCAAAATATAAACAATCTGCTTCTACTCGAAACGGTATTTGGATATACAGTCATGGGACAGGCTGAGAAAGATATAAACACCTCAGAGCAGTGTATTAATTCTCTGTTTATGCGTTGCGAAGCAGAATCAAGTGAAATATGTAATGAACTCCGAAAGTTCTTTGAGTTGGATTCTTTAGGCATAAATGAAAAGGAAAATTTATGCGCGTCTAACGAAGTCTTAAAAAACTTTGAGGAAAATATAAAATATGAGAAGGGAAGATACGAGGTAAAATTACCGTGGAAGGATGAGGCGCAAGTACCTCATAATAATTTTGACCTTGCAAAACGTCGATTTAATAAACTAATATACAGATTAAAAGAAGATCCTTGGCTGTATGAAAATTATAAGAATGTTATTTCAGAACAACTTAGGGAAGGGATTATTGAGGAATGTCAGGATGCTGAAATAAAATTGGAAAACTGTTACTATATGCCTCACTCTGCAGTTGTTAGAAAAAATAAAACCACAAGCAAAGTTAGAATTGTATACGATGCATCTTCCAAAGAAAATAAACAAAAATCCCTAAATGAATATTTACATCAAGGACCGAATTTAAACCCCAATTTATTGACTTTAATTTTAAAGTTTCGAGAACATAAAATTGCATTTTCATCGGACATTGAGAAGGCATTTTTGCAGATTGCAGTTGCGCCTTCTGATAGAGATTATCTTCGTTTTCTCTGGACAGATAGAGATTTATTTGACACAAACAACATTAAAATTTTCCGATTCAGGAGGGTTCCGTTTGGAGTTACTTCAAGCCCTTTCCTCTTAGCTGCAACGATTAAACACCACATACAAAGATACAAAACAGAATTACCAACGATAGTTGAAATGTTAGACAAAAATTTATACGTTGATGATTTGTTCTTCGGAGGTAAAGATGCCAGTGAAGCGTACAATTTGTCAGTGAAGGCAGATAAACTATTAATGGATGCAGGAATGAAATTAAGAAAATGGAGAACAAATTCCAAAGATTTGAGCAAACTCTGGTCTGAAAATAACATGGAGATCGAAGATAATGAAGAGCCATCTAAGGTGTTAGGAATAAAGTGGGATGACAAATTAGATGTTTTACAATTAGAGATTAATCCCCTCTTAGACTCAATTAAGAATGCTAAAAACACAAAACAGTTCATTTTACAAACAGTAGCTAAAATCTTCGACCCATTGGGAATTTTATCGCCATATACAATCAGAGTAAAATGTCTCCTTCAAGATATGTGGGAAAGAGGAACAAGATGGGATGAGAAACTTCCTCAAGAATTGCAAGAAAAGTGGGTCAGCTGGTACTCCGAAATTGAAGATATTAAAGATCTTTCTGTCGAGAGAAGATACTTTCCAGACAAAGTTCAAATGAATACGGATGCACTACAACTTCACGTGTTCTCAGACGCCAGTCCCAGGGCTTACGGTGCAATCGCGTACTTTAGGCAAAGGGATGCGAAGGGATTTAATACTACTTTTGTAATGTCAAAGGCGCGAGTCGCCCCATTGAAACGACTGACCGTACCCAGGTTGGAACTCCTAGGAGCAGTAATTGCAGCTAGAATTGCCAAATACCTTGAAGATATTTTCAAAATAGAGAAATGCAACATCTATCTTTACACGGATTCGTCAATAGTTCTGCACTGGATTAAAGGCACTTCGAGAGAATGGAAACCATTTGTAGCTAACAGGGTCATCGAAATAAAAACGAATTCTGATCCACAGAACTGGAACTACTGTAAAGGAAAAGAAAACCCAGCAGATTTGCTCACAAGAGGTGAATCAGTTCAAAGATTGAGGAACAGTAACAGGTGGTTCAGAGGACCAGACTGGTTGACATTATCGGAAGAACTTTGGCCATCAAGCATAGCAGATAAAGTAACATCAGAAGAAGTGCTAGCAGAAAAGAAAACGGTCAAAACAGAAACCTGCCATCAGTTAGTCTGCAACACCATCCCTAACAATGACCCAATCCTAAATATTGAAAACTACAGTAAACTGTCAAAGATGTATCGAATCACTGCTTGGATCAACAGATTTGTTTACAATGCGAGAAATGATACCAAAAAATCCGGTCCATTAACTGCAGATGAACTGCGTATCGCTGAAATTTATTGGGTAAAACACGCTCAGTCAATACATTTTAAGAGTGAGATTAACTCATTGAAAGAAGGAAATTCAGTTGACAAGTCATCATGTCTATACAATTTAAATCCAATTTTAGATTCGAATGAAATTATAAGCTTAGGCGGAAGACTGCAAAACTCCGATCTGGAATTACACGAAAAACATCCATGGATAATTCCCAGCAAGTCAAAATACACCGAATTACTAGTAATGAACGCTCATTTAAAGGTCTATCATTCGGGAGTAGCTGATACTTTGGCGGAAGCAAGAAGTAAATTTTGGATCCTTAGAGGAAGACAAGTAGTTAAATCTATCTTGAACAAATGCTTAACTTGCAAACGATTTAGAATACGTTCTGGTACACAAGTGATTGCACCTCTGCCAGCGGACAGGATCCAGAAATCCTTTCCATTCGAGATCACAGGAATCGATTTCGCTGGTCCCCTCTTTACAAGAGATGATAACAGGAAGCATTATATATTACTGTGTACATGCGCAGTCACACGTGCAATTCACTTAGAATTAGTATCTAATTTGACCACTGAAACATTCTTATTAGCTTTACGAAGATTCATCGCCAGACGTGGATTGTGTTCAACTATCTACTCCGATAACGCGAAGACGTTTAAGAGATCAAACCTTGATTTAAAAGAGATATGGAGTAACATCAATTCATCGGAAGTAAGCGATTTTTTCGGAAAAACAGGTATAAATTGGAAATTTATCGTGGAAAGAGCTCCCTGGTGGGGCGGGTTCTGGGAGAGATTAGTAAGATCAGTCAAAACAATCCTACGCAAAGTTATCGGAAAATCGTCCCTATCTGTCGCAGAACTAGAAACCATATTAACAGAGATAGAATCTATAATTAATTCCCGACCAATCACATATTTATATGAAGATCCTGCAGAACCATCACCATTGACGCCAGCTCATTTTTTAATAGGAAGACGAGTAACGTCATTACCACCAGTAAAACTGAATGAAAACTTCATGACAACCAGAAAGACATTAACTAAACGCTATAACTACCGACAAAGACTGTTGGATCATTACTGGGAAAGATGGAGAAAATAATACTTAATGAACTTAAAATCGGCCAATTGTGCACCTTCTGCTGCAGCATCACGAGACTTCAAAGAAGGTGATGTGGTACTTTTGGGAGACACTAAGCTACCCAGAAACATGTGGAGCATGGGTAGAATCCTTGAAGTGTTTCCAGGTAGAGACGGAAAGGTAAGAGCATGCAGCGTAAAAATCAAATCAGGAACAATTAAAAGACCTGTACAGTTGCTGTTTCCATTAGAGCTAAGAGACTGATTGAACTGCGAACTTTAATTGTGTTTTATATATATTAGAGTGTAATTTGTGTAACCATTATTTCATTATTTGTATTTTAACTTTTATTTAGTATTTAGATGAAACTTAATTTCATCGGGGGGGAAGATGTAGAATCTTGTGACTTTCCCCCTGGAAGAGAAAATTTCTGCGCGATTGCAGCGCCACTGTAAGTACGTTTTATTTTAGTATGTTTCACTAGAGATAAGAACCAGATGTAATGACGGACAGGCATATTCGACATGAATAACACGGCTAAACTTTTAAAACCTCTGTCTTAAATGTACAAATGTAAATTAAGCATAATAAATTAATCCAGAATGAATGCTTATGAACATTTATAGACAAATCACAGTCACTAAGGAAGTTTAGAAGGAATTACTCCAATAATGACTGACTACAGATGTAATAAAGATGTCCATAAACATTAATGTATTCAAATTCTGTTGGGTGGTCCTGTAAATAAACTCTCCAGTAGATTGGAACCAAAAATCGAGATGCTCAACTAGATGTTACAACAATCTTATATATGAAATTTAAACATTTTGCGATGAAAGTTTTTGAGATTTGATAGTTAAATACATACACACGTACACCAAAAGTCGCCAAACTCTGCGACTTGAGGAGGTACGTGACCATGGTCGGACCATTACCTAACTATATGGTAGGACGATATTGTGCTTGAAATGGATAAATGTCCCTAAAATATCCCTTGACTATAATGTACTGGAAATCCTTCAAATGTGCTTCCTGTAGCAGAACTATAAATGATAAACACACTTTTTTTGATGGAGAAATTCATTTTATAACCCTAAACAGCATATATCACCTCTGAGTCGTTTGAAGTAACCTAATGCCTCTAAAATACGCTTTAATGAATTTCGGCCCATACAGGGTAATGTATTTAGAATCTTTTGGGCTGCCCTGTAGATAAACTATCCAGTTTAATGAGACCGAAAGGGGAGGTGCACAACTAGATGTTACAACAATCCTAAGTATAAAGTTTCAAAATTCTACGACCAATAGTTTTTGAGCTATGCGAGTTTAATGAATTTCGGCCCATAGAGCGTAATGTTTTTAGAAACTTTTGAGCGGTCCTGTAGATAAACTATCCAGTCGATTGGAACCGAAAAGGGAGATGCACAACTACATCCCTACAAGCAACAATTCCCAGTTTCTGCTCGGCCAACCACCCACATTCATCGCAACTCATCGCTCACCGAAATTCGGTACTCGGCCCAGACACGGAATTCCATCTAAAAACGATGATTGTTATGTGTGCGGCAGACACTGATCGGTCCGGTACCCATAAAACGATGCTCGGAACTGAGTTATCGGGCCATATGCCTAAATTTGATCAAAATACGCTGAACTGAAAAGAAATTTCGGCCCGCAATGTGCTAATATTAATGAGTTGAAATCGTCTGCTCCTATTAATACGTACCGATATGAAAATACAACAGGAATTGGTTGATTCCTACTTTAGGACATACGGATCTATACGGAGTACCTATCTTTACACGGCGTACAGTATGTAATTACACTAGTTCATACAGTTAATCGCTTTATAGTTTTAAAATATACGGGTAAATTCTTCATTGAATCTAATAAAAAAATCATACTTCCGACCAAAACAAGCTTATTTGGTACTTATGTATTTTACAGTCAGTCAGCCAAAAAGAGCGATTTCGTGTGCGTGTGGAATACGTCAGATTCATTGTTACAATGTAGTGCATTGCAATCCTTTGGCGAAAAAACTTGTTGGCGTGAATTATCGACGGTAAAATAAGTACCGATTATTTGCATCCGTTGACCATAAAAAAAAAGAAAAAAAAATACAAACGATGCGATTACTCGCCAAGATAGTTTCCAAAGGCATAAAGCGCAGATTCTTAGGGTTATGGAAATGAGAAGCTGTACAGCATTGATTTGATATTCAAACGGCTGTTTTGTTTCGCTTTATAAACTTCGAAACCCGCGTTGATGAATTTAGATTAGCTTAGAAATAGTATACGTAAATACAGTGATTTTTTTTCTTTTTTAAAGCAGACCAAGTTTTTTTTTTTTTTTTTTTTTTTTTTTTTTTTTTTGAAGCGGAACACTGGTTAATGATGATTTCAGAACCTGTGGATTCTATAAACCAGACTGATACAGGGTGTCCCAAAAAGGTGGTAACGAGCTTTAATTCTTTATCTATTAGAGATAAGTGGACAGCGTAAATTGAGAAAAGTGTTCAAAATGAGGTCGGAAGTAAGACTCCGTTAAAAAAATTCCTCGCGTTAATTTTCAAAAAGTTACACTTCCTACATTTCTATATGACCCTCGTACAAAAGCATTCCCATACACTAATGAGGTGATGTACAAAATTTGGGAATTATATTTTTAAAAATTAAATTTTAGATAACCCCTCATCCTAGGATGATCGTCCACCCTTAGCATTGCCATCACAACACAAACAAACAAACTGACATGAAATAAGACTTCAGAGGGTTCAAAAGTTGAAAAAAGAAGGGATATGTAAAAATCCGTCTTTGGGGTCATTTTCTGCATCCCGCAGTCTGAATCATGATAAATTCTGCAAACGCAGAGCATGAAAATTGTTATTGTTGCTTCGAAACCCTCTGACCAACTGCAGAGCGGGATCAGATCCTTTATATAAAACGAAAATGGCCTTAATTGGGCAGCTTCCTTTTTGCTAATCCCCAGTGAGGGGAATACCGACTTATCCCGGGTCTCCCTCCTAAATTTTGAACCAATTTCAGATGACAGCTGGATGACCTAAGAGCTGGATTGGTACCCCAAAGAGAGATATGGATTGAACATGGAAAACATTGAAGTCATAACACATTTTTCGTGCATTAATTCCCTACAGCGTACACAGTTTACATCAGCCTCGGTCGAGAAAGGAGTTTACCCTTCTAGGCACTTGGCCAAGCAGGTGCTGCTTCCCTTTCGGAGTTCCAATGGGAACCGAGCTTAACCAACTGTTCTACTGCCGGACACATGAAAAATTTCTTTCACCTAATGTTTTGCTGTCTTTGTGAGTGCATTGGGAAAAATTTTTCGAGATACCTATGTGTTGGGGAAAACGTAGGGGTCTATTCAGAAAAAAACGTTTTCTAGGGAGTTGTTGTAATATAAAGGTTGGAAATCCCTGATATAGAAATTATGTAAAAAAATGTAAAAAAATATGAAGCAGACTTACTCTGCATTTCCTATTATTGTGTAAATTAAGTTCTAAAAATTTTCTTTTTTTCTCCTAGAAGCTGCTCATAAAATAAGATGTTTAAGATGCTGCTGCAAAACTCAAAGAAAATACTTCTTTTGCAAATTATGTGTATGATATATTTTGTGTAGAATAATTTCAATAAAAATTTTTGGAATTTATTTTAAAAATTATTATAGCGATCTTATGTCTTATGGTCTATGCTTAAAAAAAAAAAAACCTATTTTACAAAACTGTAAGCTAGTTCCATAAGTTCCAGTGGCCAATAATCTTTTTTAAATTGTAAGCTAATTCAAGAAAGTTCGGAAAGTCGATTTCCTATCACAAAAAAAAGTCCTGATGTGAACTACACAATTTTCTTGTATGGCTGTTAAACTTTACGCATTCTTGATGCACGCTATTTAAATATATTGGAAACTGAAATGCGATACTTCAGTATCTCGTTAAGCGTAAGAGATATCACCGGTATGAGATTTCAGCATTGAAAACTTATTCCTGGCTGAAAAATTGGCATTTTTCTTTTCTTCGTCATCTTGGCGACAAACGGCGAGATTTTAAGCATGACCCTACACGCTTAAACCGAACGAGCAAAATTTGATCAGTTGGAGCGACTTTTGGGCCAGTTTTCAAAAGTGCGCTTCTCCTTTGGGAGCGTTTTTCGATCACAAGAGCAGAGCGAAATATAACAATAAGCGAGGAGGGGAGTTCTCAGAAAAAAGAGGAAGCGAGGACGGGAATTCTCTGAAAAAAGACCACTCAAAGAGCACTTTCGCGGAAATATCGGTAGGTTTCCATGGAAACGGATCGCTCCGCAATGTATCGTTTTTTTCGCTCTTTGGGTTTAAGCGTGTAGCCTCGGATTGTAATCAAAAATAAAAGTGCAGAACCAAATATTACGGCAGTCTTAAATACAAAATTTCAATATTCTATGTCTAATAGTTTTTATTTTTATTCGAGATACGTACTTATTTTTAGTGCCAAAATTTGTAATATTGCCCCTAAATTTACCAAGCTTGGGGACAGTTGGCAATATTTTGGGCATGAGCTAAACAGAGATAGTTCAGGGATTTTTAATGTGAAAGGCATGTCCATCGACTTTAATGCATCGAAAGTATTTCATATAACTCTGTAAATAAACTACTCAGCCAATTGGAATCAAAAAGGGACATGTACAACTATGTTTTAAGGCAATCCTAAATTTGAAATTTCTTCGGCTATTCCTCTTTGAGTTAATCGAATTACACAAGGACATATGTATATCAATACATGCATACGAGCAGACGTCCCTCAAATTTAATCAAACTAGATCGAAAATGCAACATGCGTACGTACAGACATTACCAAAATACTACTTAAAGCGAGTTCTGGGATTAAGGCCAATTATCTACACGAAGGATCTAGGCCTGTGGATGGGGTGCCCTCCGTGGGGGATCTTTCTAAGGTGTCCTAACCCGCATTTACGCTAAATTTCGGTAGAAACCACGGAAAACTCCGAACGGTTAGGTCGGCGGACGCGATCTGGTTTTGAACCAGATACCTTCCGTCTTCCAGTTCAGAGCGCTATGCGCTCGGACTAGTTAAAAGAAATCGAACAGTTGTTGTTCTTGTTGTCGTGTCCATGATAGACGACGCTATCCTTTGAAAGAGGGTGCCAGTGCCCCCGAGGGGGTTGGACTTCTACTTATTGGTCCCTAATTTTGAACCGATTCCAGATGAGGGACCAACCACCACCTGAAATCGGCACCCCCAGAGGTATCGCTTAATAACTTGGAGGACATTGGAGCCACGACAGATTTTACGTGCACCAGTTCCCATGAGCGTACACGGTTCCACAGCGGACGAGCCGAGAGGGAGATGACCCTCCCAAGCACTGGCCAAGCCGGATGGTGCTTCACTTACCGTGTTCTTATGGGAACGGAGTTTAGCGCCCAGACCACTGCGGGACTATCGAACATGTAACATACGTATATAATTTCATACGTAGATGGAGTATACGACTATAGTACGTTAACGTATAGTATAGTTACGTATATAGTACGACTATATATGTAAATAGATGGAGTATACGACGTACCTACATGCATGCATATGCGTCGCGTAGTGAAAGTGTATTTCTTCTATACTGTATTGCTTCTGCACTGCATTATCATATAAGAAAAAAGCGATTACAAATACATTTCAAATATAAAAGAAATCTGTAAAACACTTGTGAATGTTATCATTCGGATTGCATCGTAGGGACGGAAAGGGTTAAATGCATGTCAATATCACATAAGAACTTATCGAAAAGTGATACTCACCCTGGTGATTGGCCAACCTCACGCATAAAGTGAACGGGGCAGTTCCTTAAATCCGTGTTCAACCCGATGAAAACTCATCGGTTAGACTACTTCGGACGTTTCCACGTCCGAGGGGACGTGAACTGCGTGTATCCGAGCACTTTCACAGTGGACGGCCCGATTTCTTCTCATCGGCTCAAGGCTACGTGGCCGGTGAAGGCCCGAGCAAAATTGCTAGTAGGGATGTTACAACATTCCTAACTATAAAGTTTCAAGATTCTACGACCGATAGTTTTTGAGATATGCGAGTTACAGACGTAAGTACAGACGGCATGGAAAATCTGGTCAAAACAGACTCGCCGTCCGTCAAAATGAGTTGCAGACGCATTTATATGAACGTGATTTTGACTACCTCTAAATTTAATTTTAAGAATTTTTTCGAAGCATCTCATCGTACGCTAGCATACACTGTCTGTAACTCGCATATCTCAAAAACTATTGGTCGTAGAATGTTGAAACTTTATAGTTAGGATTGTTGTAACATGTAGTTGTGCACCTCCCCTTTCTGTTCCAATCGACTGGATAGTTTATCTACAGGACCGCTCAAAAATTTCTAAATACGTTTTTCGTCGAAATTTAGCCCCCCGAAATTTTTCGGGATCACATTAGTTCCTTATACACCTCCCTACAAGGAAGTAAAAATCTCCTTGCAGTAGGTTGAAGCACATTTTAGCCATTTAATGTTTCTTTGATATTTTTGTAACCAAGGATACGTATTAAATAATGCAACCGTACTATAAAACACCAGGTTGCTAACTTTGGCAGATTAACCCTACAGTTCCTGCAATCAAAAAGCCTTTCTGTAGGAATTTGTACACCACGTTATCACCCAATAGAGTATTTTTATAATAATTTTATGAATGGAAATATCACCAGTTATATCTTTTCATACATCTTGCAGTACATGTTAGTACTTGGCTTTACTCCCATAGCCACCCACAATCAGCTTTTATCATGTCACCCAAAAGTTGTAGCAACCCCAACCTAAATAATTTTAACGTCAAATACTGTTTAAAACAAAGAAACATGATTTTCGTTGAAATGACTCTGATAGTTTGGCCCAAACTGCACTGGGTATATAGAACAGTAAGATATAGAGCGGCGAAGCTGGCCACCTTGGCGGGTAGTAATTTTTAAAACTCATGTAAAATAATGACTATTTATTTCATAATATGTATTTTTCTAAGCTAGGAACTCTAAAAATCCCTTAAAGCTTCAAACTAAGGGAGGTTTCATGATTTATTAAATATCTATACCAGTTTGATTGCTAGAAGGAAGAGAGAGGAGAGGGGGAGGGGAGACGGTTACGGTACAAGGTATCCCCCAATCCCTTTTCAACCCAAAAATGTGGGACTGTTTAGAGTTTTTATACCACCGTTGCTTCTCTGCTTGGGCCTTTGAATGCTTCGCTTGGAAGCAACATTGATCGCAGAAGGGGAACTGTCATCGCTGCATCTTCTATTGGCCTTATTATTAGCTATGTTCTTGTTTATATACATGGCAAGCAGTCGTCTATCAAAGTATTTTATAACAACATTTATATATATATATTTTCTCTCTGTACTTTATAGTGTTTCTTTCATTTTACTTTCTCTCCGTACATCATACTGTTTCTCGAATTTTTCTTTTGTATTTTTTTTAGCTTGCTTACCTTTAAAGCACACCCCTGCCCGGCCCATTTTGTCAAAAAATCCCCTGCATCGTATATTGCGTGAAATTTTTCTGAGCGGCTCAGTCAGGCTTGGGCACCATTTTCATATCCTCTCAAATCCCGTTTAGACAGAGTCTCTTTCGAAGCAATATTTCTGAGCTATCTTATATGTTCTTCTCGAAAAGTTATGAGGCTTTGCCTTCTGGGCGGGAGGGAGGTATAGGGTCACTACTCTTCTTTTCTACAAGCCTCCCCCCCTTTCGACAGAGTTAACATTTTCCCTTCCACTCGGAATAAAAGTGTCGAAAATATCAAATCTTTTGTCATTTTCTTCCACGCACACTTTATATATCTGTAGTTGACAATCTGAGCTTTGGCCATTCGGAGAGTAAACTAGTCTGAGAGTCTTAAATCATAAGGGCATTTTCTGAAATCTTATTTCTCACTTTGCAAAAAGCGGTCACTGGAGATTGGGAAGTATAAGGCACAAACCTCAATGTTTAAGAAATAGATGCGTGTTTCAATGGAAAAGCATTTGTTTTCAGTGCAAATGAGTTAGAAAACTAAAGGCACTTGTTTAACGCTTTATTCTGTTACTAGTGGAAATTTAGTTATTAGTGGAAAGCTTAGTGTTCAGTGGAAATGTATTTTTACCACAGATTTGGTTAACAAGAGATGATGAATAAATCTATCTTTAATGCTTATGCTTTTGAAATACAAACGTACTAAAACAAGTGAAGTTTTAAACACTGGTCTCGCCGCCACACTTTACTGTTCTTAGTACAATTTTGGCCAAATTATCCGCCTCATTTCAACGAATATTCCTTTGCTTTACAGTATTCGTCATTTAATTTATTTAGGTTAAGGTTGCTAGGAATTTTGAGTGTCATCATTAAAAGCTGATGGTGGTCATTCCAAGAACTCATTGCAAAATGAATGAAAATAGATAATTGGTGTCATTTCCATATATAGAATGATTATTAAAATATTGTAGGGTAATAATTTGTTGTAAAAATTCCCACAAAACTATTTCTTACA
Source organism: Cheiracanthium punctorium (assembly GCA_038373885.1). Taxonomy (NCBI): domain Eukaryota; kingdom Metazoa; phylum Arthropoda; class Arachnida; order Araneae; family Cheiracanthiidae; genus Cheiracanthium; species Cheiracanthium punctorium. The sequence continues at coordinate 158,067 of JAWZYV010019825.1, read as the reverse complement.
TTACAGCAGCTGCTGGCTTTCTCAAATTAGTGCGCTGCTGTTCCGTTCATGAGCTCCATGGTTCTGCTAATAGATACTTTTCCATTTTAATAACACCAGTGTTAATGCGTTAAGTTAGCAGCCTGGTGTTCTTATCATATTCTTACATTTTTCAATACGTATCCCTTTGATTGTATTTTATAAAATACGACGAAGAGCCATTACATTATGACCACCTACTCAATAAAGCTTTGCGTATCCTTTATCCTTCAAAACAGATGCAACCTGGGCATGGATGCCACGAATTCTTGGCAGATACTGGAGAAAGTTGTACCAAATATTTAAGTAACAGCCTCACTACAAAGTCGAGATATTAAAACATGGTGGTGTCTGAACTCTGAGCTGTGTGTGTGTGCTGGAGAGAGGGGAGCAGCTGTTCTCCTGGAAGACGGCGTACCCTGACACGACCTCCGACGTGATGAAAACGAAACCGGAATTCATTCTACCAGGCAAATCTTTTCTACATATCTGTGGTCCAGTCTCGATGTTAACGTGCCCATTATAGGGTATTTGACAATGACGCTTGGTAAGCAGAGGTACACGAGTGGGACGTTTGCTCCGCAGTCTCATATCCAATAGAATCCGCTCAATTGTGTGTTCCGAAACTGCAGGTACTTGGAGCTGCATTGTATTGGGCTGTCAGCTGAGTAACTGTCTGCCACCGATTTTGCTGTACCAAGCGGGAAGTCTCCGGCGTTCTCTTTCTTTGATGATGCGTGGACACCCAAAATTTTGGCGTCTGCTGGTTTCACAGACATTAATTCTCCTTTTTATGATTACTAACAACGGCAGATCGTGAACAACCGACCAGTCGTGCAGTTTTGAGATACTCGTTCCGAGTCTTCGGGCCATTACAATCTGCCCTCTATCCATTTCGCTTAGATCATCAGTCTTTCTCATCGCTCACAAACGTAAGTGCAAGAATGGTTCCTTACTTTCTCGAGCAACAAGTTAAATACCATTGCCACTTAATTACATGCTCTCCATGCCATCCAGACGAGTTTATTGAAAAATGTGAGGGTGGTTATAACGGCTCTTCGGTGTAAATGGATTTAACAATCAGGGACTTACCTACTACTGAAAAGGACGAGATTGAATTTCTCCTAGAAAAGGGAATGTATTGCACAATAAAAGATTTTGCTCAAATAACTAAAGACAGAAGAATTGAAAAAGCTTGAGTTTCGACCATCTAACTGTCAATCATCGATATAATTTCTCAGACCCAGGTAAGGATGTTATTCACAATGAGTGCAGCGAATGTGGGGTAGCGCAAAATTTGCTGAATAAACTTGGCACAGCACGTCACCATCTAGAATCCTATCTATTGGAATTTATACGTCGGGAAGAATATTCCCCAAATAAACTGTTTTCAGAAATGTTCATGGACATTTCAAATTTTCTTCCTCCTTTGTAGATTTGTATTTCACCTATTTCCTGGCTTATATATATCGTCATAGTTAAAAAAACACTAGCTACGTGCTCGCTCTTCGCAAGGAAGGAAAAGAAAATTTTTCTTACATGTGCAATTCGAAATGATTTTAGTGATGCGGAATCTAAATAAGCATAATTATTTTACCCGCTTGACGTAAAGTTACTCATTAGTTACTCGTACTAACCTGAGACCATTACAATATTATGTCACAAAAAACTATGTCAGTTTTATTTGCGATCAGGAAAAGAGATGCTTGGTGGTTTGCAGTGAAAAATCCTCACTTTCAAAATATCTTATATCTACATCATACTGTTTTTTAGAGTTATAAAGCATTAACTCTCTCGTCACCGAATTATGAAAAATCAGAGAAAAAAAATCTGTCTAGCATTTAATGCATCTGAAATACATATTATAAATCATGCAAAAATATTTTTTTCTAATGTCGATTAATATTAGATTTTTCTAATATTAATTTCTTCATTTTCGAAGCATTTTGTTATGCTAAAATTAATTTAAAAGGATGCACATATTAGGTATTAACTTTTAAGAGGCGAAGGAACGGTTTCCTAAAAAAGATAATTTTCGTCATCTTTCCCAGCCATGGGGTGATTAATGGGATAGGGTAAGAGGACGAACTAACCCCTGAATGTGAATTAACATTCATGAACACTTTTTTAGCAAATAATTTTAATGGGGAAACGTGCCAAAGCTGCTAATTTTAAAATTGTGCCAAGTGGAGTCCGGTTGATTCCTACTTAAACTCCCCCACTCTCACCAAGGTGGCGATAACAATACATAAGCAGTCACCATTTTTTGTATTTATGTGGCAGCCGAAACTTAAAATTAACCCGCCGGTTTGGAATAACATGTAATTTCATTACTTTATAGATATTTTTATTATTATTCTTTTTTTTTGGGGGGGGGTTGCCCTAGTTCTTTTGGGAGCATTGTCACATGTGCATAACTCCTCAAACCCATGACTGCAAAACTTCCAAAGTGCTGCCCTTTTTTAGGTTGGCTACAGTGGAGGCTAAACTTATTGGCGATTGTGCTCAATTGATTCAGCATCCGACATCGTCAAATTGATGTTTTCCGAAGAAAACTGCCAAATGAATACAGCTATTTATATCATTTTGTACGCATCATCTGAACTTTTAAACTTCTGTTATCCACGCGATCGTATTAGCAATTTTAAAATTTATGAACTTAAATTACCTTTCGACTTAATTATTTCTTATGTTTTATCATGTGACGTGAAACTAACGTAATGTCTTATGAAGTGCCATATGTGTGAAGACAGGCTTTTATTCTGGTTACTGATTGCTCAAGGAGAGTATCATGGTCAAAGCGCATGGTCATACTGCATGAAATGCGACTTCAAGAATCTGCCTCGAGCTGCCTTAGTGTTTTTATATATAAATATAAATAAATGCTAAAACGTGCCAGAGATAACAACCTCGTATCTCTACTTTAAATGTTTACTTTATTACTTCGTTTATTTTTTATGGCAACAGGTGCAAATAATATAACTCGGTGGAGTTGGCAATGAGTGTCGAAGTTAAACTTTGAGGAGGCTACATTTCCCTTAGAAAGTTGGATAACGCAATTTGTGCATACAGATGGCGCAACACCTCACAATTCCTTGTGTAGCCAACAAGAGAAGATAATATTCAGAAAATGTTTATTTACAATGACGATGACACGCAAACAAACAGTATTTACTTTTATTTCATGCAATGAAAAATTTTAACATAGTTTTAAATTCCCGCTAAAGTTACTCTTAGTGAAATCTCAAACTCATATAAAAATATTAAACTCATGTTACATAAAAAGACTCTGTAATGAATCAGTCATTTTCTGGGGTAAATATACACACTCGTCACAAATATTAACTAAATATTTTAATCATCACAAGATAGAACATCTTTTACCTTTATTTATTGATTTGTTACTAAGCTAACCACATAAACTGCACCATCGCAAAGGGAAAAAGAAAGGAAGAAAATCTGAAACACTTTCAGACTTTAAATACGCACTGAAGTGCTATATATTAAAAGCGTATCATACAGCATACCATGCGTCTTCCCTATTTTCTTTTCCTTATTCCATTCAGGCGCGTAGCCAGGAAAATTTTTCGGGGGGGGATATGAAGTTATATGTGTATAAATAGACGAAATTTCATCACTAATCCAAAAATTTCGGGGGGGGGGATATATCCCGATATCCCCCCCTGGCTACGCCCCTGATTCCATTAATTTGGAAAGTGTATCATTATTCATGAGTGTGCCGTATTTTTCTTCCTTGTTTCATAAAACCCATCTTTGGAATCGAAATCTATCTTAAAATCGCCTACTAAAACTATTTTACAATCTTCGCCAAGTATATTCCAATCATACGTCACCGTTTTAAATATTGTTTCGAATGTGCATCCTAATCCAATGAGTGTACCGTGTTTGTCTTGCTTGGGTTGATTCCTACTTTAATAACTGCGTACGTATGCTTGGGTACGTATCATAATCGCCTACTAAAACTATTGTGTAATTTTCGCCAAGTATATTACAACTGTACTTCACCGTTTTAAATATTGTTTCGAATGTGTATCATAATCCACGAGCGTGCCGTGTTTGTTTTTTCTTTAGTTGATTCCTTCTTTAACGCACCGACTCTTGCCAAAGTGGCGATCATTACAAATATGCAGTTACCATGACAATTTTTTGTATTTATGTGGCAATCGTAATTTAGAATTAAAATGCTGATTTGAAACAACATGTAAGTACAGAATTCCGTTACATTTTTATTTATTTTGGGTTGCCTATTAATGTAGTTTTAATAATGAAGTGTCTTCAAATTCCTTAACTGGTGCGTTTATCGCTCATTTGTTCACTTTAGTTTTCATCTAGTTCTTTTTGGAGCGTTGAAACTTGTGCATAACTCCTAAAGATCCATGACTGCAAAGCTCGACAAAGTGCGGGGATTTTTTTAGGTTGGCCAGAGTGGGGGCGATAAAATAGGAATCAACTCTTTCTTCTACCATAAAACACATCTCTGGACTCTAAATCTATCTTAAAATCGCCAACCGAAACTGCTTTACAATCTTCGCCAGGCATATTCGAACTATAGGCATATTCCAACTGTTTCGCGTAGACATTTTAAACACTGTTTGAAATGGGCATCATAATCCATGAGTGTACCGTGTTTTCCTTCCTTGTTCCATAAAACACTTCTTCGGAATAGAAATCTATATTAAAATCGCCCACTAAAACCGTTCAACAATTTTTGACAGGCTTATATAATCAAGCTATACTTCACCTTTATAAATACCACTTGGAAAGTGTATCATAATCTATGAGTATACCGTATTTGTCTTCTCTATTCTTTAAAACACTTCTTCGCAATTAAAATCTATATTAAAATCTTCTACTAAAACTATTTTACAATATTCGCTTTGCGTTTTCTAACTATACTCGAAATATATTTATAATAGTATAAATTGTCCCGTTTTGGCACCAAATTTAGCGATCCATTATCAAAAATTGCAAACCTTGTGTGACTTTCAACACTAACACCTCCCCCTCTCCCCTCTCCACGTTATCTGGCAAACACATTTGAAAATATTCTCACCGTGCCAGTTCATATCTACAAAATCTGTCGACAAGATCGCGTAGACAAAACAGTGTAGACAAAATTCTCGTATCGAACGAAATAGCAGCCTAGTGCTAAAAAAATAATTAAATAAATAAAATTTAGTGTTCGTCTTCATAATCTCGTTCACATATACTAGATTGGGAAATTAAAAACGTGTAAAACTAACTAGCAGTCAGTGCGGAAAATGTTACATTCTTCATGCCAAGAACTCATTGCAAAATGAATGGAAATTGATAATTGGTGTCATTTCCATGTATAGAATGATTATAAAAATAACTTGAGGAACATGTGATGACATTGCGCTATGATCGCTGCACGTCACTCGATTTCCAATGTTTTTGTATCTGAAAGGTAGTTTGGGGACCACAAATCCCAGCAAGCAGCTACGAAGAGTACTGGCTCCTAGTGTCTACCTTCAGTCAAAACGGGCTGTTTTGGAACATGTATTCGGATTTGTGTGCTTATTCACGAGGAACCGCTTATAAATCCACGCGAGAGAAAGGACAAACACAATGGGGAAGGGGGGGGGAATGCTTTGGGGGAGGACTTTTTCGGGTATCTAGCGCGTATACACGTTACATCTGGAGAAAACCGCCCAAAACTCCAGACCGCTAGACCGACGGCCCCGCGAGAGGACAGAACCCTGTTCCTCCACTTGAGCCATCTCCCAATGTCAGTGGCTTTAATCACTGTGCTACACATTGGTCAGTCAAAAGATAAAGTATTCGCAAATGTTTACTTTTAATTGTTGCCATTCGTAGTTTAGAAATATCGTCTATTTTGATACCGCATACATTAGATTACGTACGTATTTATCTATTTACATATGTGTAATATATAAATAGATTACTAGCTGGAACCCGTCGAATTCGACGGTCACTTGATTGACCGTAATGTTTCAAAAATAAATGGGAAATATCACCGAGGTCTTGAACAAAACGGGCAGGAAAAATCGAAGTGCAACTTGGACGTGACATGACGTATAACAGAAATTAAACAAAAAGTTTCGGGCCAGTTCTTACTTTAGCGACAGAAATATGGTGGTGAAATGATTGAAATCTTTAAAATTTGTTCCTAAGTATCTTTATTGAGTAAAAAAAGAAGAGTACATATTAAATGACGAATGAGCCTGATTACAGCCACAAATTCTAATTGAGTATTTCTTTGAAGACGATATTTTGGGTAAAGCCATCGATCACGGAACGTCCAGGTGAATTATCGTGAGTGATCTTGACTGCTGCGGCATGGCTTGATCTAAACATTGAAAGAGCGACCAACAACATTCCATGAGAAAATACGGGTTCAGGAAAGTAAACGCCAACAATATGAAGTGAAAATTGTAAAAAATGTCGGAGTTCTGCAAGAGACAAAAAAATCTAATCCTCCAAATGGTGATCTTGCGCTCCGTGCTTTATTTACTTTTTCTCACGCTACCCTCGATGGTAAGGATCCAATATCAGATAGAAAACTGAAAAGTTAAAGAAATAAGAGATAAAGCGCCAAAATAAAGAAGGAGTTTATAACTGCGGTCAATGGGGTTAATAAATCACAATGTATTTTCATATCTAGAAAAATATGAAGGAAAAAAATATCTGAAAAACATTCATAGCTTAAATACGCACTAATATGCCATATATTAAAAAGCGTATCATAATACGCGCCGTCCTACATGCACGTCCCTATTTTTCTTCCTTATTTCATTAGGTTGAAAAGTGTATCATTACTCATGAGCTGCCGTATTTTTTATTCCATAAAACACTTCTTTGGAACCGAAATCTATCTTAAAATCGCCACCTACTAAAACTGTTTTACAATATTCGCCAAGCACATTCTAACTACACTTCACCTTTAAAAATGCTGTTTTGAATGTGCATTATAATCCATGTGTACCGTGTTTGTCTTCTTTGTTCCTTAAAATACTTTTCCGAATTGAAATCTATATTAAAATTGCCTACCAAAGCCACCAGTTGAGCCAGACGCGAAGCTCCCAGTTTTTAACTCCAGCAAGCTTGGTACTACTTGCTTGGTACTACAAGCTTGGTACTCATCTGAACTACTAAATCTTCAACAAATGAATGATTTAGTTTTTAAATCGAATGAGGTTTGATTTTAAAATGTTTAAATATATTTTTTTCAAAAATAATTTTTAAACAAATAAATAAAATAAAAACAAATAAAATAATGCAAAAACAATTTCTTGCAATTTGTCTTAAAAGTGCGGAGGAAAGGGAGCGAGAATATTTGACGTAGGTTACGTGCCTGTTTTTGCAGACATTGTTTAAAGTGCTTTTCAAAGAAGTTCAGCTGTTTCAAACAAAATAAAATGATACGCATTATTTTGAGTTGTGAAAAAGAATGGTTTAAAAAATACTTTAGTGCCTTATTTGCTTGTGTTCAAGCAGTAGTATGGGCTTAACTAAGGTATTGCTTTTTAATCGTCCCTTCCTTTTTGCTATCTTGAATATTGATTCGTCTGAAATGAAAAGATTTCCTTCCGTAGATAAAATATTCAACAGACATACATATTTTATTCACATTGCTCGCAATTTCAAAGCCTACAAAAAAAAAAAAAAAAAAAAAAAAAGGGGCAACTACAAACAACTCATGTACACCTAAAGAACGCACACTCTGATCCGATGTATGAACCTATAGTTTTCGGTATTCGCAGCAAAGCCTGTCGAATACATTTTATGGGCGGAAGCAAAAGCTTAGGATACCTCTCTGTATTCGTTGCTTGGAAATAGGATAGGATCAATAGCTTTTGTACCGTTTTCATTCCTTTTTTCTTAAATTTTTATTTTAAAGCTCTTTTAAAACATCCAACTGAAGAGAAACACCAAAAAGCAGAAAAGAATTCTAGAGAAATGATATTCTAGAGAAATGTTCTTTCCCCCCCCCATGTTTTGTGAGTGCGTCTGAGGGATAGTTTGAAAAACAAGTTGCTTTTTGTATTGTATATAGCAGACGAGAGATATGCTGTGCTTACTTTGAGTTAGACACAACAAAGCGAAACAAAACATGGACACATTCTAATCCAGGTATGGGCAACCTTTGTACAGCTGAGGGCCAAACTTTAGAAGTCACGGTCGGTATTATTGCTATTTATATGGGATTTTGAATGGTTTATATGGGTTTTGATAGGGTCCGCTGGCCGGATCAGAAACCAGGGCGGGCCACATCCGGCCCGAGGACCGGAGATTGTCCATGTGTGCTAAAGCCATCGTTTCCCAACCGGTTGTTGGCGAGTCCCCAGGGAAACGCACGATGAATAAGGGGGTACGCGTAAAAACTATACCAGCATACAGCGACTACACAAGGGTGATATAAATAAAAAATTGTATAAAAATACACATAACTCTTTAACCCTTTAACGCGCGGTGTTCCCGCTCTGGGAACACCAAACTCTGAGGTTTTGACTGTTGCCAGTCACGAAGAATAGATTGGATTTCTATAAAAAGAGTTGCGGGTGACATAGCTCCTCGAGAATCCTTTACTTTTTAGCACGTCATTTCCCGTAAAAAAATGGCCACGATTATTTTTAACAGCACTGGCATCTCCTGAAAAATGGAAGAATGCGAGAACAGCTAAACAGATTGCCCAATGCTGAAAAAAGGACAGCCGTTGTCATCGCTCGACTTAACTACCAGCAAGATGGCGGACGATCGAAACGTTCATCGCGTGCCACAGATCTAGAGAGCCTTTTTTGACGACAGTTGGCTATGTCGGCACAGCCAGCTGTCGTCAAAAAAGGGTCTCTAGATCTGTGGCACGCGATGAACGTTTCGATCGTCCGCCATCTTGCTGGTAGTGAAGTCGAGCGATGACAACGGCTGCCCTTTTTTCAGCATTGGGAAAGGGTTGCGCCTCAAGGGGTTAAAACGCAACCATTTCTCGATGATAAAAAGGTGCAGCCGTTGCCACTGCTTAATTTAACTATCAGCAACATGGGGTTGATCAAATCGCCCATCCAGTGGCACAGAGTTGAACATTTTTGACACAGCTGGCTGTTCGGTTGACTTTTTTGGCACTGGGCCTTCTATCTAGTTTTTCATCTATATGGATGTATATTTTCATCACATTCTCCTGTTCTCAGCAGATGTTGTTACTGATAAAAATAATTGGGACATCCATTTTACAAATAATCGATCGTTTTTACGGGAAATGATGTGCTCAGTAGAAAAGGATTTTGAGTAACTACGTCCTCCTTCAGTATTTTATCAGATTTATTCTTCGTGAATCAAAGCAGTCAAAATGTCAGAAATGTGTTTTCACGGTGAGAAAGAGTTTAGGCTGATAGAATGGGAAAGAAGGCTTTGTCCATCTATTAGAATTGAAAGCGTAAAGGGAAACATTATTATTGTTATTATTTTGAAATTTTAATATAGTAATGATTTAAGTTATTTATTATTTATTTTGGATAAGTACTGCTGTATAAAGACAAAAAAAAAAAAAAAAAAAAAAAAAAAAAAGAAAAGAAAAGAAGAAGAAGAAGAAGAAGAAAGAGAAATTAGGTGTGTTTAAGAACCAATGCCAAAATTCTTGGGCATTTTGTTTTTCGAAATCTACATTTCACGAGTTCCAGAAACTTTCATTAAAAGTTCTGCTACAACCAAAAGCGTTAGGCTGTACAAAAATGCAAAATTCGTACATGATATTTGTCGTGGACTTTAATCTTTTAAATATTCAGTGACTATTATTCAGTTTAAATTTTTCATTTTATTTTTGCTTGGCTTAAATATTTACTTCCTTGTACGAAGTAAAAGTCCCTATTAATGTCCGTGGTCAATGTTCGTACGGCATCATTTGGTCTATGTCGGTGAGTTTTTTAACTACATACGATTATAATCATAGAGAAATTTTTCGATCAAAACTAACTCCAATGCACTAGAAAGTGTCAAAGTTTGTTTTCTCAGGAATAGTTCTTAAAATTTCTATGACTTCAGGTCGCAGGGATACAGTCAACTAGTGAACTTTGGTGATACAGTCCCAGCCATTTACTTCTGCTGTCATGGAGGCTGTTTTGCTAACTTTTATTTCTTTCTAATGTCCGTATCAGCGGCTTATTGGAGGCTTGACCACTACGAGGGCAGCAGATGTTAGTCATTTCATTATGGGGGTGCCTATTAGGCAGACCAACGTTGCCGCCTATGAGTGGTATACTAATTTCGAACCAATTCCAGATGAGAGACCTAGCTCCTAAAATCGACACCCCAGAGGTATCGTTTGAACATGAAGGACATTGGAGTCACGAACAGATTTTACGTGCACCAGCTCCTGTTTTGTTGACTTGCCAGGATGATTTTTGCTATATATTGAAAATGCAATGCATAGCTCTTCACAATTCAGTTCCTCTTTTAAGGCCCATTTCGTAATGCACTCGTTTGTAAATTGAATAGCTTTTAGACGCGAGTGGCTTTATTTGCTCTTAGTGGTTTCTAGAACTTTGAGATATTGTTAGCAATCTCCACGTCTTTGCAATGTTGACATTAAGGTGAATATATCGCGAACTTCCCACATTTAGTCGTCCAAAAGTTTAGGATATTTTGCTAAATTCAGTCATTATATTGCTATGATTGGCATAAAAAAAATATGTCAGAAATCTTGCGAAGAAGCCAAAATCTGCATTATTTACAAAGATTGTAACCATATGTAGTCGTTAAATTGAATTTTGAAAAATTAATTGATACGCTTTAGCAACTTTTTCAACTGAACTCAACTATTCTTCCAAAAAACATTTGACAATACTGGAAGAAGTTGTATGTGCATGAAAAAGTAAGTAAAAAAAAAAAAAAGCATTTGAAATAATTTCATAATCGATGTGTATGGCACAATATATATTTCTTGTTCAAAATAATTTCCTATACCTAAAAAAATTCTAAAAGAAATTGCATTTTCCCCACTTTTAGAACATTGTTCATAATTAAAATAATTATGTAATTGAAGACCTCAAGTTTGTATAAGAAACATTTTCTGTAAAAATGTCGTTCATACTGCATTGAAAAACATATCATTTTTCACGTATAAAAATACATAGATTTAACACAAATATCTTTTCTGTTTTTTTTTTTTCCCGTATGAAAAATTGGATCTCGAAAAATATTTTCCCCAAGGAAATAAAAGAGAATGGAGAAAGCTTTACGAAAACGTCTGGACAATGTCTAGACTAGAAGGCATTGTAAAGAAGGAGATTTCACAACATTCAAATGAAGCAAAATTTAGAACATACTATACTTTCTATTGAAAGCAGATATATTAAAAATGGAGTCTTAAATTAATGAAATTTTACATTTTCTTTCATAATGGTAATTGGCTGAAATCAGTTGGATATTTTTTCCTACTATTAGAATATTTCCTATAATTTCCTATTATAGATTCTAAATTTCATTAGAACGCAATAAGGAGAGAGAGAGAGAGAGAGAGAGAGAGATTTCATGTAAACATTGAACAGAAGTGATTAATGAACTATACCGTGACGGATCATATAAATTAGTTTTGTATATTTTTTGATTAATTAAAAGATAAAAATATTTTTATTTAGTGAAAACATTTCTTAAAAACTGCTTTCCTTCGCTTCATAAATATTTTATTCAAAGTAAAAATAATGTACAAACCAGAAAACTTTACTAATTTTAAAAATCTATTAAATAAATGAACATTTAATTAATATTTTTAGTGAGATAGTTTTATTACTGTTTTCTGTTTTATTTTAAATGAAATGTCTGGGTAAAATTTAATTTCGTATTTAAAAGTGTAGATTACGAAAAACAGAATATTTCAAGCTATTTTTAAATTTACATACAAGGTACAGGGAAAATGATAAAAAAAGGAAGAAAATCTGAAACACTTTCAGATTTCAAATACGAACCAAAGTGCTATATATTAAAAGTGTATCGTAGTTTATGCGTCGTCCCTATTTTTCTTCCTTATTCCATTAAGTCGGAGAGTGTATCATTATTCATGACTGTGCCGTGTTTTTCTTCTTTCTTTCATAAAACCCATCCTTGGAATCGAAATCTATCTTAAAATCGCCTATTTAAACTATTTTACAATCGTTACCAAGTATATTAAAACTATACTTCACCGTCTTAAATATTGTTTCGAATGCCCATCAGAATCCATGAGTGTGCCGTGTTTCTCTTTCTGTGTTGATACTTACTTTAACGCCCCGACTCTCGCCAAGGTGGCGATCTTTAAACATATGGAGGTACCACGACGATTTTTTGTATTTATGTGGCAATCGTAATTTAGAATTAAAATGGCGATTTGGCACATGTAAGTAAAGCATTCCGTTACATTTTTATTCATTTTGGGTTGCCAATTAATGTAGTTTTAATAATTAAGTGTCTTCAAATTCCTTAACAGGTACGTTTATCGCTAATTTGTTCACTTTAGTTTACATATAGTTCTTTTGGGAGCGTTAAAACTTGTCCATAAATCTCCTAGAGATCCATGACTGCAAAGCTCGCCAAAGTGCGTGATGTTTTAGGTTTCCTAGAGCCGGGGCGTTAAAATAGGAATCAACTCTTACTTGTACCGTAAAACACATCTTTGGAATCGAAATCTATCTTGAAATCGACTACTGAAACTGTTTTACAATCTTCTCCAGGCATATTCCAACTATATCCCGTAGACATTTTAAATACTGTTTGGAATGGTCATCATAATCCATGAGTGTACCGTGTTTTCCTTCCTTGTTCCATAAAACATTTCTTCGGAATAGAAATCTACATTGAAATCGCCTACCAAAACTGTTTAACAATTTTCGCCAGGCGTAGTCACACCATACTTCACCTTTATAAATACCATTTGGAAAGTGTATCACAATCTATGAGTGTACCGTATTTGTCTTCTCTGTTCTATAAAACACTTTTTTTGGAATTAAAATCTACATTAAAATCGCCTACTAAAACTATTTTACAATATTCTCCCGGCGTTTTCGAACTATACTCGGAATATATTTATAATAAATTGTCGCATTTTGGCACTAAATTTAGCGATCAATTATCAAAAATTGTAAACCTTGTGCGACATTCAACAGTTTATTAACGCCCCCTCCTCTACACGTTATCTGCCAAACGCATTTCAAAAGTGACTCGACGCGAAAATTGTACCAAAATCGTGTCTACACAAAAAGCAAGGTTGAAATTAATAGCACTCTGGTGCTAAAAAGATTTAATTAATTATTTTTCGTTTCAATGAAAATTATATGTTTAATTAAAATAATAAAGATTTTTTAAGTATACAATTTTATACCTAAAAATAAGTTACATATGTTTAAATTTAAGTACAAGGTACAAGGAAAATAACGATTTAAAAAAGATTTCATTGATTATTTTTTGTTTTAATCTAAATTATATATTTAATGAAAGTTTTTTTCAGTATTAAAAATTTTGTACCTAAAAATAATTTCCATATGTACTATGCATGTATTTAATATATTTTTAAGAATTATCTAAATTTCTTTCAATTTTTGCAACACCGAGTGAGAGCAAATTCTTAAATTTATATTCACACGAAAGATATTTTACTTCTCTGTCGATTCCTATTATCTGCTTATTAAATGATGTATTCTTTTGATCCCCTTTTCAGTGATGGAAAAATAAGAACCGCCTATTTCGGACCTGCGCTACTCCTTGAGTGACTTAATATCTCCAAGAATACTGGAGTGGATTAACCAACTACTATTCTAGCACCTTGTTAAGTGTTTGGTTGGGAAGGAAACGATAAACAAAGCAATTCAATGGTAACAGGACTTTCATCGAAAAAGGATACCTTATGTATATGAAATAAAAATGGTATCACGTACAGTACATAGAACTTCCTTTTACTTTCCGAACATGTACCATGTATTGTAATCATGAAAAACTTCGACTTCGAGATTTTGGTATATTGACACGTATTGAGGTCTTCTGAGATCATTTATGCTATTTTTACGAGATGTATGTATGTATGTATATATTTGTGTGTGTGTGTGTGAACACGATAGCTCCAAAACGGGGCATTCGATTGAGGTCAAATTGGGTATATATACTATAAACCACCGTCGCAAGACTGTTATTAATTTTGGTATGTATAGGACTTATAGTTTTCCTACAGGGTTACGACAAAGATTTCTTTTACATTATGGCCTATGGGGGGAAATTCTTGAAAGTGCGCTAGCGTTTAAACGGTACATTCGATTGAGCTAAAATTGGGTATATATGTTATAAAGCACCATTATAAGACCGGTATAAATTTTAATGTGTATAGGACTTATGGTTTTTCTACAGGGCTACGACAAAGATTTCTTTTACATTATGGCTAATGGGGAGAAATTCTTGAAAATGCGCTAGCGTTTAAATGGCGCATTCGATTGAGCTTCAATTTGGTATGTATGTTTGAATTATTCATGAATTAAAATTTATTTAAATGCTTGGTAATGATCTTAATCTCAAGTGTTAGGAAAGTCGAGTGGAGTCACTCCAGATTTTTTTTAGTTATTATTGCAAAGAAACACTTGATTACACATCCTTGGCCCCATGCATCTTCGACCCATGAGATTGGAGCATGAAATGAGTACAAAAACAGAATTATAAAAAAGAAAAAAAAATAATCTCATTACAACAGAAAAACGGCGAAAGTACTGGAAAATCGAATAATATATGAGTACTATAAACTGGAAAATAAGTAAAAAAGAAATTAAATCTCTGGGGATGTCAACTCTAGCCCGCCAATATCAATTGCAAAAAGTTTCCTCCTTCAAGGAAGAACATGATCAAGGAAGATAATTTAACAAATGATCTCTGTCCATCTCAAATTTATGGTTAAAAAAAGTTTAAATGCGCGAAATATTATATGGTGGTTTCATAACAATAGGAAATAAGTGAGGAAATGATGTAGCTGATGCCAAAAGTAATTTTAGATACGTCTTTATTATTTTAACTATTAGAATTTTAAGTTTTTGTATCAGGATTGTAGCGTTGTGGGATAAATTATCAAAGTTTCTGTTAGCTTCTGCCATTAAAAATAATGCTTCATCACTCATTGGGCTCAACCATAGCAGAGTGGCTAAGACACTCAACATTGTAGATGATTGAAGTGTGGAGGTCCAAAAGTTCTGGCCTACCGCACAGCTGTCGATCTAAAGGTCCACAATTTTGGTAGGTTTTCTCCCGATGTAACTTGAATACGCGTTAGACTCCCTTAAAATGTCCTCTGCCTAAGGCAGCCACAATGGCATAAATACCCCAGGTCCCACATGTCTTAATATAACGCACTCATTGCTCTGTGTCTTAAAATAACACAGCCAGCTATCGTCAAAAAAGGGTCTCTAGATCTGTGTCACGCGATGAACGTTTCGATCGTCCGCCATCTTGCTGGTAGTTAAGTTGAGCGATGGCAACGGCTGCCCTTTTTTCAGCATTGGGAAGGGATTGCGTCTCAAAGGGTTAAAGAAAAGGAACAACGTATTTTGTTATGGCCAGAACCAGATTCTCTTATCTTAGAGAGTTCAAACGTCAAATCCTCTCACAAATTCGCGAATTCCTCTGCAATGCTGTTTTCCCCCTTTTGCACCTCCGGAAAGACTTGAGTTCATTCCTCCCCCCCCCCCCCCGCGCTTTCTTTTATTGGGAGTATTTGTCCAAAACATACATCAACGTCTCCGAGATTCAACATTCAGCTTCGTCAGTTCTCATTCTAACCCATACATCTTTAATAATACAACAAATAAAATCAAAAGTTGAAAATCCGACTAGTTAATAACAGACCTATCTGAATCTTTTCTCAAGCTACATCGTTTGTCGCATTTTTTTTTTTTCTTTTAAGTCATTTTTCAACGAATACTCATCCAAAAAGACTTTTGATATGAATTGCAGATGAAGCTTCCTACAATTTCTCCATCCCCTCCCCCCACCCACTGCCCGGCTCTTGCAGTTAATGGCCGATCTCTGCATCAGAAGACGAATTGAGAAATATATTACTTTTTCTTTCTTTTCAAACTCCTGTAAGGGTCATTTGGAGTCCGGACAGTATGCAAATTGAAAAATATCTAGTTTTCAAATCTGGAGGCAGATGATAAATAATCGAACTTAACTAACTTCTTTCTTTGTGAACATTGTTTTATTCCTCAGGAAATCATGGGAAATGCAATTTTGGAAACTTCAATTTAATTTTTTTTTAAATATTCAAACTAAAGCTGTACTTTAAGAACAAAATGCATGAATGGGCTTGCGAGGAGTGGGGAAAATATTGGGAAGCATAAAATGTACTGAAAGCTCGAAAGCATCAAGCATGCTTCCATATTTAAAATCTTGAATGTTTTCATTTTAGTAACTAGGGGCCAAGGCCCCCAGACTCGCTACGCTCGCTTTTCGTATGAGGCATTCGGCCCCTAATAAGGCTTATTCGTAAAAAGACATAATTTCAACAGACAAAACCCGAAGATTGGATCAGATAGAATGTTACTGAGCTACACATTGCTTGGTTCTTGCAGGTTCATTCGTACATAAAAATTTAAACTTCACACTACAGTAGATCCCCTCCCCTCATAACACGGAAGATATTTTGTTATGGGATTCCGTGTTGTACGGGTCCTGAGCTATACTTCACCTGGTGTGCGGACTCCGCTTATAATCGCTGGAGAAATTATTTGCACTCCTCAGAAACACAATGATATTTAATGTTGCCATTCAAAAGTTATATTAATTAGGAGCTAAAGCATAATAAAATCAGAACATCTGTTTCAGCTGTATTTTTAATAATGTAAAACCTATTGGACACCTTGCGAATTTGCCACCCATGGCGATTTTTCATTATTTGGCGATTTACACATGCTCACAACCTATAATTACTGTTTGTTCATTTAAGATTACCGGAAAACCGTTATCCATATTTTCATTTACATAATCGTTTGCAGATTGGCGTACTTAGCACCACGAATTATACCATCTCGTCGCGCTAGCAAATATCCAAAGTGTACTGTAACTGCTATAATGGCATAGCCATTATAGCAGTACGCCCGCCAAATATTTCTACGCCGCCAAATACGCCCGCCAAATATTTCTACTGGTAGCAAATAATCCAGCTGGACCGAACCGACTTTAAAATAATCTGCATTTTAATTATTTTTCATTTTCAAGATATTAATTATTCTGTTTTGGAAAAACGGATAATCGCTAATTCTAAACTCCTGTTGTCTAAGCGAACTTACTATTTGAAAATTGTCAACTTTGTGTAACACATTTTCAGTTACTTATTTCCTGTAGTTTTTATTTTGGCGTAAAATGTGTGTATTTCTACTTCATGTTTGACAATTTCACGTGATACTACATACTTGGAAACGCTTTGTTGCAAAGGAATGAATGATTTTATGCCAAATCTGGCAACCATTCTGTTTATTTTTTCAGTTTTTTATTAATATCTTCTAAAATAATTCGATTTTCGAAATTTAAGTCAGCTCATCAGGTTCCTCGGAATTTTTCGAATCTGTGGGCACCTTAGTTGAAACTTAAATGCCAACGGTTTAGGAGGAGATAGGCCAACAAGCTTTGACAGCGCCAGCGGCCTTTACTTTTTTTTAGAATAGAGATATACCCAAATTAAATTTCATGCTGTTCTGGAAACTCGAGGAATCTTTTCGCAATTGAAAGATTTCGTTTTGTGTACACAGCTATTCTCATGTCCATCTAAACGATTTATTTGTGGAAAAAAAAATTATAATAAACTGTGTAATCTGGAAAAGCTTTTTAAAACGAATTTGAATCCCAATTGTATGACGTCATATTCACTTGAAAAGGGTAATTTTGTCATGCAAATGATTTACTTTTTTGACTCTCGGAAATAAAATGGTGCTGAAAATAGAGAAAAATCGCTTAAAAAGGAGGGAACGGGTGGATTTTCAGATTTTTTAAGAAGCGCAGATTGTTTTCTATATTTTTATACATGATCATGAAAATTTTCAAGCGGATCGTGCAAACGGTGAAGAAGTTATTAGGCTTTTTGTGTTAACTTTGTAAATTTCACGCGATTCTAGATACTTGGAAACGCTTTGTTGCAAAGGAATGAATGATTTTAAGCCAAATCTGGCAACCATTCTGCTTATTTTTTCAGTTTTTTTATTAATATCTTCTAAAATAATTCGATTTTCGAAATTTAAGTCAGCTTAGCAGGTTCCTCGGAATTTTTCGAATCTGTGGGCACCTTAGTCGAAACTCAAATCCCCACGGTTTAGGAGGAGATAGGTCCATAAGCTATTGACAGCGCCAGCGGCCTTTACTTTTTTTTAGAATAGAGAGAAACTTGTTGTGTTAAATAGAAAATACAATGTTGCATTGCATTTGATGTAAAAATATCGTATCTGTTCATCACCTGCGTTATCACAAATGGGTGTGCTTAAAAAAAAAAACACAAATAAAAAGGTTTTCCTTAGGACTGTATTTTAGGCAACTTTTGGAAAAGAGAAAAATCAAATTACGTTATTCTCAAATTCCTGAGAAAAAAAAGAAAAGAAAAAAAAAATCTCTTTAGAAGATATACTGTGTTCTCAAAACTGAAAACCTACAAAAGTTGTGAAACTCTTTTTCTGTAAAATAAAATGAATAAGATTCTGTATACGAACGGCCCCATACAACTCTGTTTTGCTCAACTCAATAAGGCAGAATAGGGGAAAAAGGTGATAAAATTTGCATTTTAATAGTTTTTGTTTTTTTGACGTGGAACGTCTTTAAAATCACACACGGGTACCAGGCCAGAAACGTAGACTGTAACGAAAAGATCTATATCGTCTGATTGTGATATGCCCATAGTAATGTTAAACATGCAACATTTTGTGTTACTTTAGGCAGTTCATTCATCTCCTTCACACCTGATAAGATTTTATATAACTGTATATTAGTTTTAAATGTAAAAATACTAAACTTAACTTTATTAAGAGGTGTTTTTCCATAAAGGTGGGACAAAAGGGGCAGTAGGTGGGGTAAATTGGGTAATAGATTAAAAAAAAGCGAATATATTAATACGTTTTTATTTCCTATCGTGTCTCAGAAACTATTAAAATTTAAAAATATCATGGCCAGGGCTGTTAAGACTTAAATTCTAGATACTAAATATTGTATTCTTCCACCAAAAAATATTGTTGCAGGGTAAAAGGGGGGGGGGGTAAAATGAGTAGGAATGCCTTTTTGAAAACAATATAGTTTGTTTATAATCCTCCCCCACCCTTATATTTTAGACATTAGCAAGCAACATGGAAACTCGTTAGAAAGTTTATTAGGGGCATTTGACATAATTTTAACAAAGCCTAAATGTGCACCCATTTTACCCCACTACACTCCAGCATAAATAGAAAGAAAAATATTTTTTAAAATTCTTCCTTTCCCCCGATAATAAGCTGTTTAGACCTTTTGAAAGTAATGCGATAACTTTTCAAAATTTTAGTAATGTACTAGTTTCTTGACAGATTTTTAGAGACACAAGAAAAGAACATGGATTCAGTAAGCAGATAAAAGCTAATATTATGTTTTCAAATGCAATTAATGAAATTTTTAGAAAGTATATAAATATTGCCAACTAATTTCTGAAAATATAAGCTAAAAAACAAACGTTTACAAACAATATACCACCACCCCTTTTACCTCAACATACCCTACTCTTAAAACAAGTTAGCTGATATATTAATATCGATGCAATTTTAGGAAATATGACGAATACATGATACAACTAGATATTTTGTGTTTTGTATCTTTGAATATTGTTTTTGCAGAATAACTTTCAGCACGTGAGTGTTTCGGAAAAATAAATTTTACTGTACCAGCGCCTTTCCCATAAACTTACCACCGAAAGATAAGCTAACCCTCGTTTAGCTGGATTTTCCTTCAAAATCTAGCCAGGAAAAGTTCTCACTTCCAATACAAGCAATATTCTAAAAACTTTCTCACTCAATTTTTACACCTTGTTAAACCAAATTTTGTCATTTGTAAGCAGCTTTCCCTTTATCCCGACTCTGCCCATTCTATTTGTCCCCACGGACAGCTTTTATAACGCAGCTTTACGAGTGTTTGCTGGTTCTGCGAAAAAAAAGAAAAAAATTCAATTACTCGGTCCTTTAGTCCCTGTTTATGGGAATTTCTCGCGCAGGTCCCGCCTGTTTACGATACGTCCAAGTTCAGATACGAATTTAGAATCATTTCTTGTTCCCGATGATTTATTTATTGCCGGTATAAAAAATATGTGTTGTCGGCTGTTTTTGGATCCTTTTTATTACTGATAAAATACGCAGAAAAAATTGTAGTAAATATTATTATTATCATCTGCTTCGTAATATGAAATTATACAATCTCCATGCTTCAGTTGCTATACTTACTGTTTTGTGATGTGAATATTAACTGTTTATATGTAATTTTTTTAAGTAACAAAGATATGCCTTTATACAGGGTTTAATTTCTAATAAAAAAATGTGCGGGATCCCTAATTTGTCGTATTAAGCATTTCAACAATTATTAGCTTATTTATTGAAAAAATTGTAGTAAATTTTTGCTTATCAGAGATCGTATCCAGAGTAATAAAATTAATATGAATAAAACATTTATGAAGGCTATTAATATTTTTAATTTAATATCAAAATTCACTGAAAGAAAAAGAAGTACAGAAGCTGAGCTCCTGTGAAAATTAAGCCTTGATTTTAAAACTGTTAAGTAATTTGCTTACTTATTTTCTATATGAAGGATATTTTCTAATCTTTTTCCTAACTATCTTTTGCAAATTAATGGTACGCTATAAGTTGTAAAAGATGGTTGCAACTTACTGGTTTCCTCCATTTTCCATACCAACAGCACACCCGGGCATTTGTCCTATTTACCCCCTCTACTTGCCATTCTGGTAGCGGAAATTAATCATTATGTTAAATTTAATTCGAAATAGAGACAGGGAAGTTAGAGAAAAATTGATAAGACGATTTGAAGCAGACATAGTGGGAATTAAATAAAAGTCATAAAAATAAAAATAACGTCTTTTTAATCAAACGATTTCGTAAATTTCCGAGTTGGTGTTCGTCATCTTCAATAATTATGCAATTTAATTCCATCAAACATGCTTTTCAAAAATTCTTCTTTCAAATGTCTCCTTATCTTTGTCAGTCATTACCTGAGTTCAGTGCCGGATTAACAATATAGCAGATTTAGCAAATGCTACGGGCCCCGCGCTTTTGGGGGCCCCGCGCCTTTACCTTGAAAGTTTTCGTCTTTCCCCCTCAAGATCTAGCTTTTTTGACACTTTCCAACAAGGTAGAAAAGTTAAGATTTCGGTTTGTCTGTCTGCCCGTCCTTGACTCGCGTCAATAGGCATTGATTTCTACGAAATTTATATATGTTATTCTTATCTGCAGTACCATGTACCCTATTGTAAAGGATCTATGTAGCATTTATAGATTTTTTTCTACAGGAGCACTCAAAATAGTCCCAATACATTGCGCTCTATGGGAAGTTATTCTTTAAAGCGTATCACCCTACTAACTACAAGGGGTGATCAAATGAAAAGGTACGAAACGACACTTTGGGTACAAATGTAGACTTTATTCAAAATATACACCACAGGCCTGAGCACAACGATCCCACTGACGAACAAGCCGCAGGATTCCTTGTTCCCAGAATTCCTGTGGCCGTGACGAGATCCAGTCCGTCACAGCGTCCTTGAGTACGTCGTCCGAGTTGAAGCGCTTCCCTTTCAGGTGGTTTCTTCAGTGGAACCAACACATGGAAATCGCAGGGCGACATGTCCGGACTGTAGGGCGGATGGTCCAACGTCTCCCACTTGAACGTGGCCAGTTCCTTGGCGAAAACGGACATTCCATTTTCTCATTGACTTGTGGGACACACAGCCTTCCCAGTATACGATCATCCTCCTGCGATGAATAGTGGCCGGTTTAACACCTTCCGCTGTCAGAAATCGGATAACGCCTCGCTGCCCCTAAATCGCCGAATTTTGCAATGTGAACACCATCCTGTCCTCACATGCACTGCCGCGTCAATTGGACGTAGGAGGGTGCTTTTTACAAGAGCTTCTGCTCTCTCCTGCGGGCCCCCGCATGTTCCTATCCACACAAAAGGCACGAATCGCATTACTAGATGTCTCGCTACGTGCTCTCATAGCTGCATGGACAAATATGATAACGGTTAGGTTGTTGCGACGTTTCGTACCTTTTCATTTGATCACCCCTTGTAGTTGCGCTGAACCCTGACTTCAAGATAAAACTTTTTCCTCTATGACTGCAAAAAGATTACAAAGTCAAGGACAAAAAACCTAACAACTTCTACATCGTTTGTACGATCCGCTTGAAATTTTTCACAAGTTTGTAAAAAAATATAGAAAACAATCTGTCAATTTTAAAAATCTGAAAATCCACCCGTTCCTTCATTTTTAAGCGATTTTTCGCTATTTTCAGCACCATTTCGTTTCCGAGAGTCAGAAAAATTGAATCATTTGCGTGACAAAATGACCTATTTTAAGTGAAAATGACGTCATACAATTGGGGGGATTCCAATACGTTTAAAATAATTTCTCCCGATTACACAGTTTATTATTTTTTTCCCCACAAATAAATCGTCTATTGGATATTCGAATGTTTATGTATACAAAACGAAAGCTTTCGACTGCGAAAAGATTCCGCGCGTTTCCAGATGAGCATGAAATTCGATTTGGGTCTGTAATAAAAATTGAATATGAACTTATTTATTTTAGGTGGATGAAAATTAAATATATTGAATGAAAGACAAATTTCCTTAAAATGTTTTTTCTCTCGCCCGTTGTAATTGCCTTCACAACAGGCTTTGACTTCTAGTTTTAGAGATATTCTGCTCTTTGAAATGAAACAAAATTGAATGTTATTAAGGATTACAAAATGAAGCTTTGCATCGAAAATAGTGTCTGTATAGTTAAAAGTTTTTCCATACGGGAGCACTCAAAATAATTTCAATACAATACGGTCAATGGCAGTTTAGAGACAGGCATCTATTTTAAGCATATAATACTATCCTGCAATATGATTAGCTAATAATCCGACGACGATCGTGTGCCTCCTTCAAAATTTGAGCCAAAAGCCGGCAATGTTGGCGACTTTTGCGATAAATTGCCAAATTGGGTGCGAAAAAAATGCTTTGAAAAATGAACCGAACTTGGCGATATTTTTATTATTTTACGATAAATCGAAAAAGGTATTTACGTATTATCCCGGCGGTCATTAACGCCAAACTATTTTTTCCTCAAATTTCCTGGCAAACTGTTGGCAATCGTATTCCCATTCATCATTAATTTCATGTGTCCGGCATTTATCTTTGCGAAAAAGTTGCTCGTCTTGGCGGATCGCCTGGATTGTAGTACCTCGAAAAATGTCTAATGTAATTATATTAAGCTATGTCGATTTCTTTGGAAATTTTGAAAAGTCGTTACTCGCACTTTAATTAACTGATTTATTGTATTGTGTTTTGTTAAGGGCTATGTGCCTAGGAGTATGAGGGGGTCTCCGACCGACGAAAATTTGTTAATGCATTAGAACCCAAAACGGGTTAACGTCCTTATGATTTCAGTTATTTGTCTGTTCTGATGTCCACCCATCCAGTGTTCTAACTGCTGTGGATATACATCGATTTGTGCGAAATTTATGTTTTTTCTATGTACAGTACCACCTACCATATTGAAAATGGTGTATGTAGCATTTATATTTCTTTTACAGGAGAAAAAAATCCAATGTATAGCACAGTCTAAAAAACAGAACTAAAAGAGGGGGGTGGGTTCGGGGGGGGGGGTCTCCCCCTGTATCTGTTGATACAGGAATGACTGAATCAACAGTCATTCTTGAAAACATATTTTAGAGATATTCGATTTTTGAAAGAAAACAAAGTTGGCATATATATTACTAAGGCTCTCAAAATGATGCTCTCCATTGAGAATAACGTCCGTATTATTAATAGTTCTACAGGAGCACTCAAAAGTATTCCCATTGCAGTCTGTGGCATTTGAGAGACACTAATACATTTCTAGCACAAGACAATGAGTATAAAATTTTTATATTTTTCAGTTAAACGCTAAAAAAAATTAAAGGTCTTTTACAGGGTCTCATAAAATTGCATTTATAGTGATAATACAACATTTTTTTATCTACGAAATCTCGCCAGTTTTAACTAAAAAACATAGCAGATTTGGCGCAAAAATACTTTGTATTGGAAAGTGTTTTATAATCTATGAGCTTGGCATGATTTATCTTTCTTGATTTTTTAAGGCAACAGATAAATTTTGTAATTCTTTTTTTCTTTCTTTCTTTCTTTTCATTTTCATTTATTTATTTTTTGGATAAGACAATTTCTAAAGCTCTATATAGTGGAACTGTAAATCAGTTGTAGACAACTCATTGAAAGAATATATGTATAACTCGGCTGTTCGAGCCTTGTCAATGGGAGACCCCCCCTGAACCCTCCTAATTTTTTAGTTTCATGATTGCCATATTAAAACGGCATTAATGGACTATGTCATTTTATCTCTCATCTATCGTGTATTTCACCTGGTAACCCCATGTTGAAATTTTTAGGATTGTAACCTATTTATAGAAAAATACATGTGATACACATTCTACAGCTTAGTAAATATTGTAACAATAGATTAAAGCTCTTGTGAACTAATAGTATTTAAATATATGTGAAATATACTTGTGATGTATATTCTACAGCTTACGAAATATTGTAATAATAGATTAAAGCAGTTGTGAACTAATAGTATTTAAATAAACGGTTGAAATTTTTAAACAATCATTTTATCAAATAAATGCAACCTTACGGAGCTTATAGAAAACGGTGGTTTACGTAACATATACAACATTTTCAGCGGACATTTATTCTTACTTTTATGTCGCGTTTTCGTAACGCATTTTCGTGTCTTATTTTTATGTCACATTTTCAAAAGGGGGTGAGAGATAAAATGACATAGTCATTAATATATTTAATTTGGCAGTTGCATACCTGCATTATTTAGTCTACTCATTACCTAGGCGAAACTGAATGAGTATTCTAAAGTCAGCAATAAGAACACACACAAGAGTATATCCAACAATACTGTGGAACAAAAACACGGTTCTCAGTAAAAGAATTTCAGGGAGCATCCAAAAGGGGGGAATTAAAAGAAAGACAGAAAGAAAGGCTGTATCATTATCTTTTCGTTCACTAAAAGCGAAACTCGGACAAACGGAGGAGGGGTATCCAGATCCTTGCATCACCCACCTATGGCCTTTAGAAAATGGATTCCTTACCAATAATGTTACATTTTTGTCTTTATTTGAAGAATGAATCCAGAAATAAACAAAATATAGAAAGAAAACTAAGTGCCGAAACAAAAAAACAGACTCAGGGTCTGATCAAGGTCGGATTAAAGGGAGGGGGTCGGAGGAGGTGACCGCCCCTCCCGAGAAAAATGAAATTAATGTAAACAATCCCAACTTACTTCCATAAAATTTATATATATATTTATATATATACATATATATGTGAATCTTCCATCCAAGCCTCCACCCACAAAATTGTATTAATCCGTCAGTGGACCGGATTATTAGTTAGGCTGTAGTCTATCTGTCCCGATCATTTCAGGGACTTTTCAGTAACAAGTCTAAAGAATTTTTTAATGAAGTTGTATAATCAAACTTTTTCAAAATGACTCAATAGAACGGAAATATTTGTGGCTATTTCTGAAGATGTTCTCTGGAACGCGAGTTGACCTTCTGCATTTCCCCGAGAGCTGAGATCCATAGGATTAAGATTGTAGGAAAAACGCGCCGCATAATCAATAATAATCCCCCACGAAACAATAATTTTTATTTAAATATTGGACATAAAGTTATTTTGTTTTGCAGTAAATATGAGTATGGTATTTTAAACGGATGTTGGGCAGCCCCAAAGTTCTTTTATTTTACAGTAAAGGCATTTTACAGGCATCCACGGCATTTTACGGCATTTTACGCCAAAGCCACACATCTAAAAGGTATTTTACAGTGTGGCTTTGGCGAAATTCTAAGGTGTACTAGGGTGTAAACTATCTTAGAAGGCTTTTGGTAGTTGGCTTGCTTTGTTTTTACTTAATTATTTATTTTACATTTTACAATATTTAAACAAAGGCGAATTATTTTTTGAAACAATAATAATATATAGAATGTAAGTCATTTTTTTATAGTTGTGGAATCCACTATTACGATAAATTATCTTATTAATCTCGGAAATTAACCACGTTAAATATGAAAGAATTGATTTTTGGCCGGTCGAAACCACAGGTCAAGTGCGCGAATGCCAGTACGTTCGTTCAAATAAAATAATTAGAACTGAGAAGATCTTCGCACAAAGACAAGACGGTAGGGGTATCCTAGAAGCCATAACCCCAGACAAACTGAAAACAAAAAGAATTCTCGGATACTCTTGACCCACAAAGAAACTCACAAATTACTTGTCACATTTAAGATTATTATGTCTTGCAAAAACATTTGAACGTAATACGATAATGAATGTTTTATCCGAATTTTTTATTATTTATTATATAGATTATTCTATTCCTCTTATAAAGATTTTTTTGAGCAAAATATTTTATATCATTTTAACGAAGATAAGTTGAAAAGTAATGTACATATGCTTGTAGAACACTAACGAAATGACCTTTAGAAGTGTTCCAAGCGGTATGTGGAAGTAACAGTCCTCCTGTACAAGCGTGTACAGTTTAAATGCCTTCCGTGTATGCAGTATATTTTGAATGGTGGAGGTATTATTGTGCTAGATCTATCTATCCCCAGGTCGATTTCTTATGAATTAACCCATTAAATAAATTAAGAGAAGTTAAAAATATGTAACCTATAATTAGTAAAGACCGTCCAGATAATGAAATAATTTTACAAGCATGTATTTTTATAGGGGAAAAAATAGTGTTTAAGGGCACAGTTTAAAGTACATATTGTTTTCGATGGTTTTAAAAATTTTACAGAAACAATTATTATTTTATGTGTGTAAACTTGTCTAGTTATATGTTTGCATATGGGAAAGGTGGGAAGTGTTAGAAATTCCAAATATATATCCATGAACATTAACATTCATTTAAAAAAAACCTGATTTGTACGAATAAATAACTTTAAACATCGTCAGTCTCACTATCTATTTGCCCCCCCCCCCCCACTTTATTTTGACGGGAATTTTTTCCGCACACTAATTTACTTGGAGAAATTGATTTGTCTAGTGTTAACTCAAATTTGTTCATTTTGAATCAAGAAAATTCGTAAAAGTTGTGTTTATTTCACCCAAGGCGGAGGAAGGGCTGGGATAAACCTCTCGCAAATATAACACGTGGGACCTTTTAGTTTTGTTTACATCTAATTAGCATCAGTAATACCATTAATTAGCACTAAACATAAATTGTAATATAATTAGCACTATTTATTTTCTCATTCAATTTAGCTCTATTACTTTAATGTGTTGGTGAACATATATATATATATATATATATATATATATAGGTGCTTCACTGAGCAGGGGGCCCCTTGGTAACATTTGCTACGGGCCCCGCGCTGTCTTAATCCGGCACTGCCTGAGTTACAACAGCTTATGTGAGTACGGACCTAATCAAAGGAAGCGTCAATATCCATTTTATTTCGAGGAGTATCGTTTCCAACTTCTTTCTCTGCAGACGATTGAAGGATTACTCCTTCAGAGATGGTTCCGACTTGAAAAGTGTTAAGCTCCAACGAGGCAAAATTCTAAATTTAGTAGGCGGAATGCAAAAAGTACCGACTCCGCAACACTAGTGCAATCTCGTTATTCTAATGCAGGATGAAATTTTTCCATCTAACAGAATAACTCTTGAAGTGTGGGCAAAAAGAAATTATCCAAATGTCACCGGATTCGACAGCATTATGCTAGCTTTTTCCTAAAACTCAGTCGTCACTTAATTACATTCCCATCATATTTATTTAGAGAAATAACACTGATTTATCTTTCTTTACCGCTTAAGCAAGTCCGTGTTTTTTTTTTAAATACATGTTCTTTGTTAGATGGTATATATTATTTTCCCGAATAAAAAAGGCTATAATATATGGTTTAAGAGGATAATTTTAAATCTCTCAGGATTTATTAATGCATCTTTTTGATTAAAAAAAACCCTTCTAAGTTATTATTCTCCCCCGAAATCCAATATCGGAAAAGAAAATACGGGATTCAAAAAGCAAAATTTAAATCCCAATGAAAGGTAGAAACAGGTACACGCAGCAAAACATTTAAAAATTATCTGTCCTGTCTCCAGATGAAAAAAAAAAATCTTCACTCATTTACACATCCCATCTCCTTTGCTTTATTTTTCAATTTATTCAAAAATGCGAAAAAGAAAATAAATAATGGATGTATTTAAGCTTATTGAAAATTTCTGTAAATCAGGTGTGAGAAAAAAAAAAAAAAGTCGTCTCTCTAAAAGCAGAACTTACAGTTTTAAAGCATTTGTTTTCAATTTTTAATAAATGTATTCTCTTTTCCAACCCCTATTTACCCAACTGAAAACCTGTATGATTAATGCCCCTTTTCGTCGGTATTTACTTAATTTTGATGAAATAAAAATGTGATAGCTTTTTTTTTTTTCACCCAACATTGATCATGTAAAGAGTTAGATAAATACTTTTGCAATCATTTTTTCTCCCCCCCCTCCCCCCCACACACATACACACAAAAAAATGAAGGAAACCTCAAAGTGCGATGATACTCTTTTGAAAAATACAGATTTCAATAAATTATCCAATAACGTTATCCAGAGTATAAAAGCTGCAATAAGTAAATCTATTTTTGTTATTAAAATAAACACTTTCGTTTTTTCTTTCTCTTCTTTCTTAATGGCGAAATTTCCTTGTTGAATCCAAAAGCAATGATTTGTTTAACAAAAGACATTGTTATGTAAATGAAGTGTTTTTCTACGAGTGGTTGTCGATTAATAACATAATTCTTTGAAATAAATCCCTTTCGCTGGCGGAGTGCTTACAAACCAAGTTTTGCCCCTTTTAGAGAGCTTAGTGTATTTCATAATTTTTTTGGTGAATAAAAGTGGATTAAAACATTCCAAATGAAGCTCTTTGAATCAGATATAAGTTGATTTATAAGAAATGTACCAACATTAAACGAGTTTTTAATCTGCTTGCATTAGGACTGCACCTTTTTTTTTACTTCCTTGTACGAAGTAAAAGGGGTTATAGTGATGACGAAAGATTTCGGTATGCAGATTTTGAGGAAAAAATCGATTTTGACTCTCTAAATTTACTTTAACCCTTTAACGCGCGATGTCCTCGCCGTGAGGACACAAAACTCTGATATTTTGATTGTTTTGATTCATGAAGAATAAATTTGATTTCAATAAAAGAAACTTAAGAAGGACATAGTTACACGAGAATATCTTTCTATTTAGCCCATCATTTCCCGTAAAAATTAGGGATTATTTGTAAAAGGGATGTCAGAATTATTTTGTCCAACCATGTCCTTACCATGGCACAGTGTTTATGTCACTGGAAATGGTAGATAGACGAAGTGTGAAGGTCCCCAGTTCGGGTCCCATCGCGTGTCCGTCGATCTAACGAATCGGAGCTTTCAGTGGTTTTCTCCGAAACTTAGCGTAAATACGGGTTAGGACCCCTTAAAAAGTCCCCCATGGAGGGCACCCCACCTATTGGCCTAGATGCCTCGCGCAGATAATTGGCTTTAATCCCACAACAACACAACAGAATTATTTTTAACATTACTGGCATCTGCTAAGAAAGGAGAATACGATAGATATGCATTGATATAGAAGGAAAACTGGATGGACTGCCCTATGCTGAAAGAAGGGCAGCCGTTTCCATCTCTCGATTTAACTACCAGCAGCATGGCGGTCGATCGAATCACCCACTGCGTGCCACAGATCGAGACCATTTTTGATTTTTGTATAGATAAATTCAATAGGTAAATTTAGTGGTCTAATAAACAAAGCTTATTTTTATTTATCTTTGGAGCTAAGGTTATTCGAAATTTTCAGCAGACTGAATAGCAGATAGAAATGAATATTCATCGGATAATCTGCAGAATTTATTATAAGTTGTAGGAAGTACCAGTCACCCAAAGAACAGTTGCACTTAGCTATAGAACGATTTCTCATCAATTTCATCTATCTATTATTATTATTTTTTTTAATGACATAAACACCTATTGGCAAAATGAGATTGATTAATAAAAACTTTTAACATAAATTAAAATATAAGTAGTATTCTTCATTATAAAAATTAATGTTTTCTATTTTTTGTTAAAGACAGTACTTTCAAATGAAAACATAAATAATGGAAGTTTCTAATTGGGGTGAAAAACGATGTAATAAATCAAATTCTGGAAAGTCCATTTTTCATAGCGAACCATTTATTTTAGTTCTTAATATGCAAATCTCACCACACAAAAATATTGTTTTCAACCTACTTAAACTAAGTAGTTAATTCTAAAACACAGTACATGTGTTTTGGAACACCCTATTCTTTCACAAATCAAACTCAATACAAATTTTAAAAATCTTAAACATGACGAATATTGATTGTTTTGTCTTTTGAAAAGTTTGTACTTCACAAACGCAGGTACCATTGGAGGATCCAAAAAAGTTTCAGGAGAGGGGCAATAAATATGACAAAGTATATTATCAGAGATGGGTTACTTTTTGTTTTATCTTTTCAAAAGTTTGTACTTCACAAACACAGGTACCATTGGAGGATACAAAAAAGTTTCAGGAGAGGAGCGATAAATATGACGAAGCATATCATCAGAGATGGGTTACTTTTTGTTTTATCTTTTCAATTTTTAACTTGAACTCATGTTTAACCTGTTCGCCCTCACCATTAAAAAGACGCAAAGGAGAAGACTGTCCTTTCACCGATACTCTTTTCCAGAATCGTTCTTTGAATGCTCTGCCGAGGCCCACCGTTACGCTTTCGCAGCTGCATATTATAAAATAATGTCGACACCTTGGAC
Source organism: Cheiracanthium punctorium (assembly GCA_038373885.1). NCBI lineage: Eukaryota > Metazoa > Arthropoda > Arachnida > Araneae > Cheiracanthiidae > Cheiracanthium > Cheiracanthium punctorium. The sequence continues at coordinate 126,945 of JAWZYV010019825.1, read as the reverse complement.
ATCAGCTTTTCCGTATGTTTCATGAGTTTGTACGGTTAGAACCCACAGAAGTGACATTTCTGAATCGTTACACTTTACAAGCGAGAATATAATCACGCAATGATTTCCGAATGCCTACGTATTTTCTGAAATTTATTTTCTGAGAAACGAACGGAAAACAGTTAAAGGTAGTTGCACAAAGAAAAGTACGATACCTCACAATATCTTCACCACCGCATTAAAAAAAAAAAAAACCTAAAGCAAAAGAGAAATAACGCTCCGTTATATAAGTTTCTATTTGCGTTGACTTGTCATTGAAAAGAAAAGTGGATGTAAGCAATTGCATCCTTTTATCTGCATTTTCAAAGTTTCTTTCAAAATAAACACGTATTTTTGCACGAATAAAAATGAAAGAAATAAAAATGATACTAAAAAATTCACACATGGAGAGCGATACTATTTGGTATGTGATGTTTTTCAATTTCCTCTTGGATTCGAAAAAAAACTTTTCTTTGGTATACTTACTTTGTGTATATATTTATATACATTTTTTTCCCCTATGAAAAAATTCCACGCTCTTTTGAGCTTAAATTGGCGTGAAGAAAGTTTAATTTTATTGCGGAAGTATTTACCTGATGAAAATGTTTTTAAGCAGTTGCAGTTTACAATCAAAAATAACTCTCAGAATAAAATTGGACGACGTATGGGTACTATTACTAGTAAACTGTTAAGGAAGCTTAAAATGTTTTTAAAAAATTCTCTCTGAAATGTCTGTTTAGTGCAATAGTTGGGGGGGGGGTATAATGGGGTTGATGATTCACGCGGAGAAAAGTTTGGCACTACATTAACCTATACAGATTTGTTGAATCAACAAAAAATTTTGTGGATGGAACAAAGTTTCTGTAAACTGAACAAAAAATGTATTTATTGAAGTAAATTATTTGGTTGAAGGTAGGTAAGGGAAGTACACAAAAATAAAATATAATCAAATAAATAACTAAATGAAATAAGAAAATTCTGAAAAGTTAGATATCTCCAATAACCATAGTTAAGAAAGCAGAACAACAAAAGAACAGGAAAAAGCAACATATTAAAAAAAAAAAAAAACAGGACAACGCATAAAAATAAACTTAAAGTAAAGACAGTAAAATCATACACACACACACACAAAAGAATATATAAAAAGTAAAATAATAAATAAACAAACAAACAAAAAGGTTGGGGGGGTTGGAAGGTAAGAGAGAGGAAGAAAGTAAACAAATCTTATAACAACTGTTTCGAAACAGAATGAATAAAAGAAATGGAAGAACGGTCGTTTACAAGTTGCTTAGAGTGCTTGGTGATGGAGAAACCTACCAAGAAATCAAGATGGGTCGAAGATTGAAGAGTGCACAATATCTTTGAATTAGGAAATTGAAAGCGATGATTAAATTTCCTATTAAATTTATGCATGCTATTTTAGAAAATTTAAATTATTTCATATTTTAAACATCAGTTTTCTGTTGGATGTTTTTTTATTACAGCTGGGATGGGTAAAATTATGAAGGAAACCAAAATATATACCTAATCTTAAAGTTCTTGATTTTACATATGAAACTGTAACACTTTTTTTTTTTCTTTTCGTTGATGTGACCGTAAATGAAGAGCATGGAATTAGTTTTCGCATTTCGCCCTTACATTTTAGAAATAGTGTATTTCATAGAACTATACAAATGTGGTTCTTACGATAACGGACATTGTGAGAGAACTTGCTTGATGAAACTTTGAGCCTTATTTTAAATATAATTTTAAATGTAAGGGGATATTTTAAAAATTGATGGTTTGAACGTAACCAAAATTTACTAATGGGGGCAGGGGGTACAAGCAATGGTTTTGTTTCTTTTAAATGTATGCTTTTCTTTGATTTTTTTTTATCAGGCAGGCAGTTGATTATCAATTAATATAAAAATAATTATTCAAATTAGGTGTTTGTCTTTGGAAATTTTCTAAATAATTTGATTTTTAATAGGGCTAATCTGCTATGAAGATGAAAGATAAACCAAACTCGGGATACAACTTAAAAAAAAAGTATTTTTCTTCAAAATTATTTCAGGCACATTACAACGCACAAGAAGTTAGATACAAAAAAAGTTTAAAAAAAAGAAAAGAAAAAAGCATTTTCTAAAAAACAATCATGTAAATTGTCCGTGAATCTCACTATCTATCTATCTATACACACGCACACGCACGCACACACACACACACACACACACACACACACACACACACACACACACACACACACACACACACACACATATATAATGTAATTTAATTTTCTTTTTCAGATTGTAGTTAACAAATATGAAATGAGTATAATAGTATAAATAGGTATATGTTTAATAAAAAAGATGAAATAACATCTTTGCTACAGACTGTAAAAATGTTTGAAATCTTCTATAAAAGGATATTTGTAGATAGAATAATATCTTAACCAAAAATAAAGTTTAATGAAACCGTGCATTTATGTGACTAAATAAGGCCCATAAAACAAAACGCGTTAAAAAAAAGCGACACGAAAATATGAAGCGTAAAATAATAACGCGCCTGTCTTTGAGACAGTTATTGCGAATATTTGTCCTGTTATCCTGGTGGCTGACGTTGACAAGGGGGTCCAGAAAAAGTCCCGGATACGTTCGTTCGAAATTGAGTGTTTGTATGTCCCGTGGCTGTCACAAACAAAAAGCGATACCGCACAATGCAATCTTCCTCGGCTGATGTAAGAGTTGTCACTTTTTCTCTTTTCCCACGAGGGATATTTTTGTCTGAATCTGGTAAGAAATCAACTTTGAGCTGTCAGATACATTTATTTATTTTTTCGCTAGATAGTGGTTTATATTCTCGATCCTGGGCCATTTAATTGAATGGAGGATGTTTTTTTTCTTTTGTGTGTGTTTGTAGACTTAGCAGAACTGCGTTCTCAATGCAAGGTGTTTAATACTGAGGAATGTGTGAACAGTGTGTTATTGGTGAACTAAAAGAAAGAAAAAGAAATTCAGTTCTGAGTTGCATTGTCCTGTTCTTTATTTAAGATAAAAAAAAAGTATTTACTAGTTTTTAATACTTTTATTTTACGAAAATAAAGCTTTTAAATGTAGGCCTAGTGATGACGTCAAAGCTTGATGACGTAGGAGTTGTTAGGCTTTCTTTATCTAGGAGGTGTTGCTTAAATCCTTGCGACTTTTGGCTGTGGTGATACCTCAAGGCCTTGGTCTATCGTGATCCCATCCCATCTCTCTCCGACCTTAAAGAAAGCATAGAATGCCATGTGCGTAACATTCCCCAGTTCATGCTGCTCCCAACAGTCGAACATGCGATTTTACGCTTCCAGATGGTAGCAGACAATGGCGGACATCATATGGAGCACGTTTTGCAAACTTTTGTAGATTATTTATACGTTCTCAATAAAACTATGATACGCCACCTAGGGGTGGTTTTTGAAACTCATTGTTTATTTTTCTTGATAAAATACCCATCATTTCAGTATGCCATTACCCCATTTTCATGCGATTTCGCTGCATAGTTTTTGCTACAGATTCCTCGCACATTTCAAGTTTAATTATGTCGGTACTCTGTATATAATGTCACACTCTGTATATATTGTTACACTCTGTATATATTGTCATTTAATCATTAAACCCGGAGCTGTTACTTAGGTTTTAAGCAAATTTTGATTGAGTCAAAACTGGATCTCATCTTGAGTTACTCGCCTGCAGACGAGGTGAGTTGGTTGTTAGGAAAAGGGATAGGGCAGTCATTATGCCTTTATTGTATAACACAAGTGGCTGGCAAACACACATTACTGTTGTATATGAACTTTAATCATTGAAAATTTAATTTACAAAATTTTCACAACAATGAACTCGATACTCAGCATGACAATTATAAAAAAATCATAATCCGATATTATATACCATAGGGGTCGTCAACCCGTGGCCTGCCGAAGATATTTTAGTTTCCCGGCAAGCTTGCCAGCCTCTTTACTTTTTCGTTCAGCAGAAGAATAAGGCAGTTTACTTATTTGAAACAAGAGTGTAGCTGTAATGAAGGAACACAACATTAAAAGGCTTTATGATAGTAAGCACAGCGGAAAATATTTTGCATTAGAAGGACATATTCGAGGCGATAAAGTCAGAGAATTAAAATCGAAACTACATTTTCAGCAGTCGTTTCTCGAGAGCAAATAAAGAGTTCGAAAATAGTGTTAGTGTAAGCTATAGCAGAAAAAATTGCTAAACGTGGAAAAGCCTTCATTGATGGAGAGTTGGTAAAAGAATGTCTTCAGTTTATCTGCCATAACAATAGATGGTGCTCCTTCTATGATCGGACGGAAGAAAGGAGTAATGTCATTACTCAAATCTGATACGAAGCATGCGAAAATAGTACTAGTAGTATGATGGCTTTTCAAGGTATCATGTATCATCCCCCAAGAAAATTTGTGCAAAAAGTCCTTATCAGACTTTCAACAGGTGCTGGCTGTTGTTGTAAAAGTGATTAATTTTATCCGTTCCAAAGAACTAAATCACAGACAATTTCAACAGTTCTTGAATGATGTGGAAGCTGAGCATACTGGCGTTGTGTATCACGCTGAAATACGTTGGTTGAACAGAGGAAAGATGCTTCAGCCTCTCTTTTTTATGGAAGAACGAAGTTCAGGAAGAACGAAATTCATGGAATCCGAAGGGAAAGCCATTTATGAGTTCCATGATGAGCAGCGGTTAAGAGACTTGGCATTTCTTACCGATATTAGTGATCATCTCAGTGATTTGAACTACCGTTTATTGGGAAAAAGTCTACTTGTTCATAATCCTTATGATTCTGTGAAAGTTTTTGAGTTAAGCCAATTGATGAATAAAAATACCATTCACTTTCCAAGAATGACAGTGACCAAAGCTAATCTTCCATCCCTCCTCTTAAATTTTCGGTAATTTTCCATTACCGGAACACAACTCGTAGCAGTGGGTATGGGCGGTTATCTATTGAACGTTTAGGATATTTTTTGATCTTGTTATTTTTCTTATTTGCTTCCCTTTTTATATCAACTTTATCATGTGTCCAAACATCGAAAAAAATATGCTGTAAGGGTGGCCACAGAGTCGTAGTTAGGGCCATAAAAGCGCCTCGCAAAATTTGAATTTTGTGCCCCCAAGACATTTTCAAGTAAGATAGTGCTAAGAGAAATAGCACAAAGTCTGCAAAAAGCGCCTCTGGCAGCAGCCCGCAAAGCCACCCCCTAGCTACGACTATGCGATGGCATTTGATTATACTTCAGTTTAGGTGCATGTGCTATCAGTTTCATAAGGGGGTTTTAGGGGATATCATTTGTTTCATAATTCTTTATATGCATTTATATACGAACAAGCAACACAGTCGTGTTGGAAAGTATTTAAGAATCCATGAGTTTCCTATTATTTATGTTTGTGATTTTATAGGAGAAAGTAATTCACAGAAAATTTTATACGAATGTTTGTTTTTAGTTGCTTTTACTGTGCGTACACATTGCAATGAAGGAAGCGGTGAAAAATGAAACAAGAAGCTTCTAATCTTGCAAGCAAACATGATAAAATGCATGAAATAATCTTCCCAAATTGAAAAAAAAAGAAGAATCTAAAGTAATATCGCGGCCGTCTTGGAGACAGTTATTGCGAATATTTGTCATGTTATCCCGGCAGATGACTTTGACAAGGGGGTCCAGAAAACTCCCGGAGACGCTCGAAATTGTGTGTTGTACGTTCCGTGTGGCTGTCAAATGATACTACACAATGTAATCTTTCGTCCTGTGTGCGGCTGATGTTAGAGTTGTCACACCTCGCTTTCTCCACTTTTCCCCAAGAGAGATATTTTTGTCTGAATCTGGGAAGAAATCAAGTTTTGTCAGATAGATTTATTTTCGTTCGATAGTACTTGAGATTTCCCCCTTTTCTTTCATTTCGGCAGAAGCATACTTTTTGACGGCAGTGGGAACAAAATACATCTAAGGTAAAAAATAATAATAATGGTAATAATAAAGAAAACTAAAGAAATAAATAAAAAGAAATATCTCGTTGTATTAATTGTATTGTTCTATCAGTATCAGATTTTTTTGTTTCATTTTTATTACTTTCCGAAGATGCACCACGTAAGGAAAGTATTATAATCTCGAAAAACTTTGATTTTGAGGCATTTACACATTTTGAGGTCTTCTGGATTCATTTATATAATTTTTACGGTGATATATGTGTATTTATGTTTGTATGTGAGGGAACACGATAGCTCCTAAACAGTTTACCAATAGTACTGAAATTTGGTAAATATATTATGCACTACCCTCGCACGACCGCTATTGATTTTGGTGTCTATAGAACGAATAGTTTTCGTACAGGGTTACAAAAAAGGAGCCTTAAACATACAGATTGTGGAAGCAAATTCGAAAATGCGCTACTGTCTAAACGGGGATTCGATTAAGCGTAAATTGGGTATGTTATAAGTCAAGGTCCCTTGAAATGCATAGGTTTTGGTGTGTGCAAGACTTATAGTTTTTTTTACAGGCCTACAAAAAGTGCACTAATGTCTATTGGATGCGTTCAATTGAACTCAAATTAGGCACGCATGTTATAGGCTATTGCCCTACATATTATGTAGATTTCTGTATAGTACATCCCAAGTTTTTACAGGGTTACAAAAAAGTATTTTTGTACATTGTAGCAAATCGACTTAAATTATTTGAAGTGGATTGCGTCCAAACATTTCAATCGATTTGACAAAATATGGGACAACATTTATCTGAAAAAACGTTTATTTTTCGCATTTGGCATAATATGAAAGATAAGTGTGTGACATGTGTTTTATGAACTCTGTAGTTGATTAAAATATCTGTACTTAAAAATCTTCCGGACAATCGCTAAGCTGATCTGTATTTGGTGAAATAGTACCAAATTATTATTATATTTAAATACATTAAATTAATGATATAAATACAAATTTGGGAAAATACATTCAAACACTATACTATAAATTTGACTTTTTTTGCTGTATTATTTACATATACAAATTTATTTAAACAATTGGTACCGATCGTGTGTGGAAAATCGAGTTGAGTCACTCCACATTCTTTATTAACATTTTCCAACCAGGTTGAAAAATGTTTCTGGTTTCGGTTTGTTTGTCTGTCTGTCCGTGCTCTATTCCCGTAAATATGCATCGATTACTACCAAATTTATCTATGCTATTTCTGCGTACTGTACCATGTTCCCTATTGAAAATGGTGGATGTAACATTTATAGTTCTTCTACAGGAGAGATCAATTGATTTCCAATACATTACGCTTCATTCGCAGTCATTCTTTAAAATGTATTTTAGATATATTTGGCTTTTCAAAATGATACAAAATTGATACATGTTATTAAGGATTACCAATGCCGGCTTAGCGCATAGGCGAACCCGGCGGTCGCGGTGGGGGGCCTCAGCTCGATAAAAGGTCTTCACAAAATTATTATTATTAAAAAAAAAAAAAACCCTTAAAATCTTGCCAGAAAAGTCGGATTTTTAAAAATTTCGAAATTCTAAGACGGATTCTAATTTTTTTTTCATTATATTGTTTTTATTTCTTTTCGATATGAGTTTATTATAATTGAAAACGATTCGACTTTTACATAAGTAATATATATATATAGAACTGTTACTATAGGATGTAACACTTATAATAATGTAGCAAGCAAAATATTACTAAAAATACTTACTTCTATGCATGATCTGTACATAAAATCTAACACTTTTTCTGTATCTATAGGTAATAGCTATGAACTAAAAAATAAGATTAATGCTCTACACGATGTAATTAATATATCAACTTATGATTTTAAAGACTTATTCAATAGTATACCACTAGATGACTTATACAATATAATATTGAATCTATTTATACATAGTAATAATAATATAACCCTGCCTTCTTACATAGATACTATGTATTTCGAAAATCTTTTAAAGTTCATAGTCTATAATAACTACATTCTACATAATAATAAATTATATAAGCAAGTTATAGGAATACCACAAGGTGGTTCCAATTCCAGTTACTTAGCAGACCTATATTTATATAATTATGAAAAAAATTACAATAATCCTTCTCTTATAATATATAGGTACATAGATGACATAATAACAATAGCTACTGACAATACTTATAGTGATACTGACCACCTACCCATAGCTTACCATTCAGCCCTAGAACTAATAAAAAATCCTAATGATAATAGAATAATTAATTTTTTAGACTTACAAATTAGAATTAATGATGATAAGAGTCTATCCTTTAATATATATAATAAAAGAAATGACTTTAATTTTCAGGTTAATACTTTCACTCATTTCACTTCATGTATGCACACTTCTGTGTTTAGAAATATTATCTCTAATCATAAGTATAGACTAGAGTCTCTATGTACCAATAGTTTTAAGGCCAGTAACTTAACTGACCTATATAAAACTCTTATAAAATATAATTATCCCAGTAAATTTCTAACTTCCATTTTATATCCTCTATGTAATCAAAAAAACTGTATGTCCTAATCAGAATATTGGTTGGTGAGGATGGGGTTGGTTGTTGGTTCTTTCTATACTTAAAAAAAAAACATAAAATATATATCTATATATTTTATTTAAAAAAAAATCTATAATTAAGAATAGTTGATTACTGGTACTTTTTCCTTTTTTATGTGAGTCTGTAACCAATGAAGCCATACAGAGTACTGTTCAACCTAAATATTTTACAATTATATTAGCATAAATAACAATTAATAAATGTGTATAATTATTATCAATATCATTACTGTTAAAATTAATTCTACAGTTTTTCTCCTTTTCCACAACCTCAACTAAGTACTTCTTAGCTACTGCAGCTAGTACTACGTTAAACATAGGCTAGCTATACTAGTGTTATATTTATTTTATTATTTATTCATTTAATTATTACCATTTTTATTCTTTTTATTTATTCATTTAATTATTACTTTTTATTTATTCCTTTCCTTTCCATACTTCCAAAGTATTATTAATATATCATTTTTTTTTCACACTCCATGGCATTACTTGTCTATTGATTGCATTAAGTCTTCTCTGATGGCAACATGCACTAATACTGCCTCCATTACTGAGCTTTGATCTTCTTGTCGGTCCACTTCCTCGTTGTTTATTTCTAATAGCTACGGTCGCGCCCCCAAGTTACAAAAGGACCCTAATTTTGGTCAGGTAACTTGCAGAAACCTAGCTATTATTGTTTTTTTTCGATTAAACTGAAATGTGTGTGCGGTGGCGCCTGATGATAGAGCACACCATTTCAATATTAATTCCATTTTCCGTCTATTTGCGGTTACATGTGATTAGGCTTAAAAAGCCCACCAGTTCTAATTTGGCGCTTTATATCCAATTTATCCACTCTTTCATTGCCTTAAAAGGCTATATTTAAACACTTATCCGGTATAAGCTCGTTAATTGGCACCATGTGCTATCTACTTTTTTATATTTTTATATTTTTACATTTTTTTCACTTTATCAATGGATTATCTTGGGATTTCACTTTACGTAAGTAAGCTATTATATATATATATATATATATATATATATATATATATATATATATATATATATATATATATATATATATATCTGTAAAAAGCCGTTATTTGAAGTATAAACGGCAGTTCTTTTATTTAGTCTTTAGTAGGGATAGGGATCTAGTATCGGTGCCGATACCTCACTTTTTTGTATGTATCGGTATCGGTACTTTCATATTTTAAAAGTATCGGAACAGTATCTGTTCCCGATACATTCGTCCCTTTTTACCGATATTTTTCAACCAATACATAACTTTTTTAGAAGAAAAACTACGCAGGCGCAACAACGTACTAAAATTTTTATTATGGTGATGAGAAGTGTCGCTTCATTCGAAAAACTGCCGCGTGGCTGTTGTTAGCAAGCTGACTGGTCGTTCATTTTTCCAAAACAAGCTTTGCGCTCTTTTTTTCAACAAATGATGTGAGCTTGTATGAAAAACAGTCAGAACAATCTGGAGGGAAAACTGTTCATTCAAATTCTTATACCATAGATAACGATTTTATGCTTTAAAACATGTTTTAAGTTTTTATTTTAAAAAATTGACGCAAGAACATTGGATTCTGCTTGGAAATGTATATAGATATCAAAATTTGAAAGGGAGAGGGGGTGGTATATACTTTATTTGTCCTGGATATCTTTTCATATTTCACGAGAGGATTGGGAAAAAATGATATCGATAAACATGAATGTCTCTTACTTGAATCGCGTAAACTTAGATGGTTACTTGTGCTCAGGGTCCAGGGCCTACCCAATTTTTGAGTTAAGAAGGCAAAATTTTTCGCTAAAAGAGTTGATCACTATCACTCTATAACAAAACTCAAGAATTATTGGAGAGTCAGGTTACTTGAGTCACCCCTGTGGAGGTATACGGCTTTGATAGGACCTGTGCTTCAGTTCGAGCTGGTCAAGGTGCTATGCATGGTACGCGGCAATAGATACTGTTACGAAATCTGGTAGTGGGTGTATGCTAAAATAGTCCGACGAACGTGAAAAATCGGAAATAACACTTTATTCGACGAAACGGAGCTCTATATCGCACAATAAATACAGCGTTAACACATATTACAGCGAATCATTAAAATATCACATTAGCACTATTTAAAGCGCAGTGTAAAAATATTGCTTCGAAGTCTAGCACACACTAACTAACAATAAGGGCGACTTCATTATTCATAGATTAGTACGCGGATGCGACGTCACATAGGATATATTATATCATTTTTCAAGGCTTTTCCAGAAACTTCTCTTCTAATTGAGATACAGTCAAAATTCCACCAGTTTCGAAAAATAAATTTTAGTCGCCAAATTTGTCTTCAAGCCACCAAAATGGTCGCCCAGTTTGCCGCCAGGGCTCACATAGTTATTTCACTTGCAACAATGCCTGTACAACGCAACATTACAATTTCGTAACAATACTTGGACGAGATATTGGTGAGTCGTGGAACATAGGTTTTCAAAATTTCGTACAACTGCTAGACATTGATACTTTACTTTCAGTCAGTGGTAGTCACGTAGGGACGGCATCTACCTACTTTGTATTTTACTCTACAAACTCCTTTTGTAAGCAAAAAGTTTTAAAAAAATTAATGTACTAAGATTTTCATATCGCGATTCTGTGCCGAAAGAAATCAAAGCTAGCCTTAGACTCACTTAAAGTCTTAATGTTAGTGGTAAATAATGTACACATATCCTTAAAAAAGGGATATAGTAATTTGGATAAAATTCTTAGGAAAAGAATTTAGTAATTTGGCAGTCTTGGTCAAAGGGTTTCTTTCCGAAGGGTCGGAAAAACGAAAAAGCTGGGTATCGATTGTTCAAGATCGCAGATAGAAATATGAAGTTTAAAGCCGCTCTTGATCAAAATGACATGGTCAACGAATATTACAAAAATGTGATAAATGTTAATCAGTTAATAAGTAATCAAAAACTAATAATTTAATTAATTTATTGTTTCATGAGTAATTAATTTAAATTTAACTATCATACTTGTGTTAAACATAAAGAATGAGCCTGAGGGCGCGCCATTTTTTTCCTTAGGACTACATCACTGCTTTTATGCATTGTTTTATTATGAACTTTTTAAAAATGAAAATAAATATGTTACAAAAAAATCATCGCAAACCATTATATGTTTTTACATCTATAGACTAAATAGATGATAAAAAATAAAACAGAGCAAAAAGTGTTTGTCAATTTTTTTCACAACATCCCCCCCCCCCCCCCCCTGTTTGAATCCATTGGACAGATAAAACCCTTGGGCAGGAAATAAGGCAACTCGTTAGACCTATATGCAATAAGCGATTATGCTGAGAAAAATCATCCAAAACCCCATTAGATCGAAGGCCAGATGCCCAGACCTGGTCACTTCAGATAATTCCCAATGTTCAACGTGTTATCCATTGGGCCATTGGTCGGCACGATTTTAAAAGAAAAGGGGAGGGGGAGGACAATAAATAATGTAGAATCACTTCACTGTGTATTCACTGCTACTTTTTTTTTTTCCTACTGGGCACAAATTTTTATCCGTAGGCTCGCAGAGCGTCATTCAATTTAACAGAAGGACGAGAAGGGCACTCTTGTTGCAAAAACTGCGCAGAATAGAGATGTAGCTTTAATGCCATTTAAACATACAAAGTATCGGTTTCGGCCGATACTAAAGATTAAAAGCATCGGTATCGTCAATTTTTAAAAATGAATTTACGCGTATATTATCGGTATCGGTTGTCGGATAAAATTTGGTATCGATCGATTCCTAGTCTTTAGTCTATATCATAAAACATACACATGCTGGGTGAAACAATTAGTTATACGACTTAACAAATTATCGCAATACCGGTATTAAGAGCTATTTTTTTAATTTCGTAAAACCGATAAAATATTGGTATTTTTTATTCTATGTTTTAATTATTTTATTACTTTTATTATAACATTATACATTTATTTCATAATTGTGCATAAAAAATTCTTTATCTACTTATAATTTATGCATTTTTGGTATAAAATTATTAAATACGGCTAGGAAACACAACACCAGTGCATTTGTATCGCTTTTAAAGCATCCCTAATACCGGTATTACGGCACAATATTTCAAAAATACCGAATACAAGTAATGTATTTTTGGCTCGGTATTGCAATAACTAGACATAATCAGAGATTTTTGGCTGAAATATTTCTGGTGAATATCATAGTCGATTTCCCCCCCCCTCCCCCCGGAACAGCAGGGAACTCATGAATTACTGCGTCGGGGGCCTCAACACTTGTTAAAACGCCTCTAAGGATTACAAGAATGTTGGAAAGGGTCTTATAATCGATGTATTAGAGATGATTTATCTTTCTTAGTTTCTTTTTTTAAATGGCGTATTCAAGATGTTACAGTGTCACGAATTGATAAACGATATCGAATTGATATTGAAAGTACTAAGCCTGTAAAGTGTTGGGAAATTCACTTTTTTAGAGATTCTGTTTAAGGGCGATCGCTATTTAAGGACGATTTTTCACGGTTCCTTGAAAGTCGTTAAACAAAGAGCCCACTCTATTATAATAAACGAAGTTTCCGATACTTTCATGATGAAAAGAAATATTGCATTTAGTTCTTAGTGAACAACTATCCATAACATCATTCTCCTGTCATAATTTGAGGAGTAGCTGCATAATTGTAACATATTAACTTTCTTAATTTAACCTTAGGTAGAGATTTTAAAAAGAAATCTTAAATTGACAGTTTTGAACATACATCTGTTTTGTTATGGCTGTTTCACTTGTGTTGCATTCAAAACATCCTCTGCTTATTAGCATCGTGACCCTGAGAAAGGTTGGAATGTGTCCGCCACAAAAGTCTGCACATTCATCTATGCAATGTTTAAAAGGTAATATGATAACGGTTATTATTTCAATACGTTTATGCTCTGAAGAAGGAAAGAAACTTTATTTAGTGAACATTTTATTTAGAGTACAGGTTCTTCATTGATGTGTCTGGTACTTAATTTAAGAGACAAACATACCATACCGAAGCAATCAGAAGCAGTGTTCTGGTTCTCTTTATAATCCCCCACCCCCTCTTTTTCTCAGTTCCAGCTATGCCATTTAACTACCGAAATTAATCATTAGAATTTAAATTCAGTATGATTTAAAAGTTCATGAAATGAAAAATAGTTCATAACCAAAAAAACAGTGTTATTCCCTTTTGAAGAGAGATGCGTGCAAAAAGAAGACACCTTTTTGGAAAAGGGTTTTATAATCAATACTAGTAATCAATATTTTTAACATGAATTTTTGATTTCTGCTTTAAAACTGTATGTCACAGTTCTAATGAAACCGTCGGTGTGAGATGTATAGGTGAGTGGAAGAGTGCGACAAAAAAGAAAACTGTACAATTGCATTCATACTTTTAAAAATATGACTGTTACAGTCTGACAGCTTTCCTCGCGTTCAATTCAAAAGTAAAACGGCCGTTTAAAATCTAATTTAAAAGCTCTGCCCTCGTTTCAATTAGCGCCTTATATGACAAGCATTTCATGTATCGCTGAGGCGACCATCTTATTCCGTGCCCACTGCCGCGTGTGCTAATTATTCCGTCAAATTTGCGAATTATATTTTCGGAACTCGAGAAAAATGTGTACGCGCTTTTCTTGAGGATATAAATTAAACCCTTGTCAAACTGTCCTCTCCATCCCACTACTGATTCTTTGCTGAATGAATTATTGTTAGGAAATGGAAATTAACTTTAGCACACACTCAGAATTGGCTGCAGAACAGAAGTGGGGTCGTTGAAAAATTAAATCGAAACACTAGAAATTGCTTGTAATGAGCATACACGTGTAAATTCGACTGACACAGATCGTTTGTGGGATGTATATAGGGAGGTTTCTCTTAAGTAACGAAAGGGGCTATTTTGTTTCGAATATCATCAAACTAAAATTGATTATAGTGACAAGCGCACTACAACATGGGAATAATTTTGCCTGCCAAATGTATTTGATTCTTTTTCGACGCTTTTTGCTTTATTTTTCGACGAGTTCCGCTCTCGTTGAAAAGATGCAGCCAAATGATAATATAGTGAACAAAAGTAGAAAAAAATCTTCGAAATTTTATTTACATATCAAGAACTTTTTTAGGGATGGACGCGAGACGACTTTTTTGCGAGACGAGACAGAGATTTACAGCTTTTTTGCGAGACGAGACACACATTTTTAACATTACGATATAGGGATTTTTGCGAGACGAGACAAGCTTTTAGGCTATTTTGCGAGACGCGAGACGCTTTTTTTTTCGTCTCGCGTCCATCCCTAAACTTTTTAAAAGGACTTAAAAAATCTTTTTAGAAGTAAAATTGAATAACTTTGCTAACAAAAAGTAATGTGTGGTTAAAAACATTGAGGCCAGTATGAAAAATAACGAGTATTTTGAATTACCACAAGTGATTCATATAAAGTTATAATTTTTATGTATATTATACAGATGACCTTAAAGGGAAAAAAATGAGACATCAAACTTTTTATAATTTAATACAAGAACATTCAAATTAGAAAGAATTTTAGAATGTGCAAAAACATTAATACTGACAAAAAACGAAAAAATATTACTTATCTAAAGAGAAAAGCTTGATCAATTTCAAGAAAACTTAGTTTTTAATTTTTAAATTTTAAATTTAGTTTTTTTCGAGAGGGAGGGGGTATTTAACCAGATTTTTAACCAGATATAATGATGACGAAACCAAAGAGATTAACTAAATTCTAAAGAAGGTCTGTTTCTAAAATGATTTTGAAAAACTGTGGTCAACAGTTTTGCGATATTAAAAGATAATTCGGTAAAAGTAAAAAACCGAAAAAAAAAAGAATACTAATCTATGTAAAAGAAGAAAATGTTTTGAGTTTAGCATAAATGGAAAAATTTTCAAATATGCGAATTACCTAAGCGACTGTACAGAAAGATTGTAAAACATGAAAGATAAATCATGCCAAACCCATCAATTATAAAACACTTTCCAATACAACACTATTTTTGCTTCTAATTTGGCGATGTATTGTTCTTAAATCTGGCGAGATTTCTAAGGTAATCTTAAAAAAACGTATAAGTACTATAAATGTAACTTTATAAGACACCGTAAGAGAGTTTAAAAAGTTTCTTCCATCATTTAACTGAAGAGTAAACTCCTGTAATCATTTTTATAGTTAATATATTATACTTGAAATGAATTAATGTCTCTAAATTGCCATAGATCGTAACGTATTGGAAATATTTTGAGTGCTCCTGTAGAAGAACTATTAATAATAAGATACTATTTTCGATGACGAGCTTTATCTTGTAATCCTTAATAACATTAATCAACTTTGTTTCACGTTATATAGCCGAATATCTCTAAATTATGCTTTTAAAGAATGATTGCCCATAGAGCATAGTGATTTACAGCATAGTACAACAGCTTTAAAGACAAACCAATGATGTTAAATACTCGAAAAATTAATTATGCTTTTCACTCAATGCACTATGGACTGACACTAACAGTAAAGCTGTATGTCACATGCAACTTTCAGGAAAAATTCATAAGCGCGCTCAAAAATGAGCCGAGGAGTTTAGGGAAATTGCTCGAAATTGCGTATATTTAACATTTTGTCCTGAGTGTTTTGTAATTCCTATAAGTTCACTGTTTGTAATAGTTAGTTCACGGTTCAGCTTCTAGAGACATTCTAATTCTTTTCGAGTAGTTAAATGATTTTAAGAGTTGTTCAAAAGTTGCATGATTTCCAAGAAGTACAGCCTTTGAATTCAATATTTTTTCTTTTGTTAATAGAGATTAAATTTACAATTAAAAGAAAATCCTGACTACTAAATGTTCTATGAAGATTAGTTTTCCTTTATGTGCAAGTAAAGTTCCGTCGACATTATGAACGGGTTATGAAATTTATGAACGAACCCACGGAACCCCGTGGTGATGAACTAACGAACTCACGAAACCCCATGGTAGTAAAACTGGGAAATTTTCCTCGAGCTGAAGAAGAAAACATGCACTGGAGAATGAGAAATATGAGAGCACGTTTTAACAGCGAGGTGTACGAGGATTCTAGCTGGGAAACTGGGAAAAAATTCGTCATAAGATCTTTGGGTAAAAATTTAACATGTTCACATAGTTATAAAATTAAATAAAAAATCTGGAGTGACTCCACTCGACTTTCCGAACACTTACGAGTAAGATCACTACCAAGCATTTAAATAATTTTAATCGATGAATAATTCAAACATATATACCCAATTTAAGCTCAATCGAATGTACCATTTAAACGCTAGCGCACTTTCAAGGATTTCCCCCATAGGCCATAATGTAAAAGAAATCTTTGTCGTAGCCCTGTAGAAAAACTATAAGTCCTATACACACCCAAATCAATACCGGTCTTGCGACGGTGGTTTATGACATATATTCCCAATTTTAGCTCAATCGAATGCCTCGTTTAGGAGTTATCGAGTCCACTCACATACACACAGACACACACACACACGCACATACATACATACATCTCGTAAAAATAGCATCAATGGATTCAGAAGACCCCAAAACGTGAAATACACCAAAATCTCGAAGTCGAATTTTTTCATGATTACAATACTTTCCTTACATGGTACATGTTCGGAAAGTAAAAATAGTTGTACACGTAAAAGATTATTTAACAATGAGACAGTGCGCGAGAAAGATAATTACACAACAAAATACACTGCTCAAAACAATTAAAGGGTATTGTAAGTTTTATATAAAATAAAGATATAAGCGAATTTTTTTTTTTTTTTTTTTTTTTTTGCCGAAAATGGAAGAAGAGAATCACAAAAACAAATGTTTCTGATTTTCAAACTGTGGAGTATGCTAATTTTGAGTTCGACGTCAAAAACGTCGCTTCAGCGGCAGTGAACGAAATTGGACTTTCAACTGAATAAAAGACAATGAAGACAAGGATGATCGGCATTCAGTGATAAGACAACTGCTTTGTTTCGATGAGTACGATGTCTCAGCGAAGTCATTTAACCGATTCAGAAGCTTGGAGAGTTGTCGGTAGGTTAGAAGGGGGCCAAACTCAAGCCGAAGTAGCGCAAGCCATTGGAGTGTCACAAAGTGTGATTTCTAGGATTTGGAACCGATTTTTGGTGACTGGAAGTGCAGGCCGAAGACCAGGGCAAGGTCGTAGACGAGCAACAACGCCCAATGAAGATCGTTATTTAGTGTTAACGGCTCGGAGACACCGGAATATGAACGCTACTCTTCTCCAACACCACCTTCACTCGGCTACTGGCGCCACGGTTTCAACTCAGACTGTCCGAAACCGGCTCCATGCTATAGATCTGTATGCTCACCGACCGATGGTATGTGTTAGACTAACATCAAGGCATCGTCGCGACCACAGGGAGTGGGCAACAGAGCATGTGAACTGGAGGAGAAATGAATGGAGCAATGTTCTTTTTTCTGACGAGTCCCGTTTTTCAGTTCATCCTGATAATAGGCGTATTTTCATCTGGAGGGACCGTGGCAGTAGTAATAATCCTGCGTTCGTGCACGAAAGTGTCAGCTTTTGCGGTGGGGGAGTGTTGGTGTATGGTGGCATATCCATTGACGGGCGCCCAGACCTCTACATCATTCGAGATGGACCTCTGACTGGTCGCCGATATAGGGATGAGATCTCAGACCTATTGTAGTCCCTTACGCTGCAGCAATCGGAGATGACTTCATTTTAATAGACGATAACTGCAGGCCACATCGTGCTAACCTGGTGGAGGATTTCCTTTTCGAGGAAGGAATCGTACGATTGGAATGGAATGCGTGTTCTCCAGACATGAATCCAATAGAGCACGTTTGGGACGCTCTAGGAAGACGAGTTCTGGCCGCCAACTACCCCCACAAACTCTCCAAGAACTGGAAAGAGCTCTTCTGGAAGAGTGGGACAGAATACCCCAACTCGTGATTAATAGCCTCATTGACTCCATGCATCAAATTGTGTTCAACGTTGCTGGCCGTCCGTGGAAACCATACCCCCTACTGAAAATGATTTCCTTTGAAGAAAACACCTTTTCTTATTTTTTTTTCTCATATGCCCAAATTGTGTTTTTTTTTTTCCTTTTCAACACAAATGCGCAAGAAAAGGCATTTTTTTTCTGCCAAACATGTGTAATTTATTCTCGTATAACCTACTACGTCTGTCGACCATACATCAATCAGCTAAAAAGTTTCCCAGCCACAAGATCCACCTAAAACCGCAATATCCTTTAATTGTTTTGAGCAGTGTATACAATTGTCGTTCCTAAAAAGTCTCTTTTATTAAAATTCATCGGTAACTGTGAAGTTTTGGAATCACTATATAAGGAATACTATCCTTAGCCGGTTGTCGCTTCTAAAAGATACTAAACTCAGTCTCAAAAGTCAATATCGCCAAACACTCGAAGACGCAATTAAGGGTTGATGAGGCAATATAATGTCCCTATCCATATATATATATATATGTGTTTTTATGGGGCCAGTCTTTCGGTAATTTACTGATGACGTGTTTCATAACATAGCAGAAGATCGTAAAGTAAGTGCAGCATGATCAGCGGAAATAGGGCTTAAGAAAAACCAATCTCACATAAATGCTGCTTGATGACTAGGCACTTTTTTTACGTGTGAAAACATAGTATTTGCTATCCAAATAAAAATCGAGAACCGCCCAATTATTTTTCCACTTTCTTAACATTTATAAAGCTGGAAAGCGCTTATCATTTATGTTTCCTCTCTAAAAAACCCGTAAATTTACTACAAGCTTTCAGTGCAATTTTACGGAAATTCTCTTTATCTATTTGAATACTAGATAATTTCCGTATATCAAGAGTCAGCTCCTCTTGAATCGGAAATTCTTATGGAATTTAACGGAATGCAGTTCCGTAAATGTACGGAAATAATGCTGGGATTTCATTTGTCAACACATTTTCCGCATTTTCATGCAAGTACTTTTACAGTATATTCAGAAGGTTGCATTTAGTATGACTAGTTATTATAGAGAAGAACACATATGAATTTTAATACATGGCTTGTATGGCCAGTTGTTGTTAAAGGGGCATTTTAGAGCGATGATCTGTTACAAACAAAGCAAAATTCTGTGTTTATTGTGGGTGTTATGTACAGGGATCACACGTGACAAGTGAAAATCCGTGAAGTATCAGTACCATTTTTATTTTATTATTTGACTTGTATTTTTACTTTTATAACTCTTCTCTGCACTCTTAAAAACATCACCTTTTACATTATCAATAACAGCTATCAAGCGTAAAGCCATATGAGTGTGAAAGGTTTAATTTATCTTCCCAGACAGCATAGCAAACTTGCAGCAAGCTTCATTTATCAAGTCAATAAACTTGAATTAAGCTTGAAAATTTCAAGCGTGTAAGCTTAATGCAAGCTTGAATCAAGTGTTCAAAATTACACTTGCCCAGCTTGCATTAAGCTTGACATAGCAAGCTTGAATCAAGCTTGACATAGCAAGCTTAATTTCAAGCTTAAAAAATTTTCTTAAATACACGGGGTGCCCGTCGGCGAACTCGCCCCACATAGTTTATTTTTCAACGTATTTCCCCCTCTATGCTGAAATTTCAAGTTAATTTAATCTGTTTCCATCAAGCGTCCGCGATAGAACTAGGGACCTAAGGGTTGGAAGGCCAGCTTCCTAACCGTTACGCCAATCTGCCTCGCGCTGGCACGACTAAAGTTTGAAGTGACTGTCATGGTTGTCACGCCGTTTTCTGGCGAGATCGATCAGTGCCCGATGTGTTATTTGTTTCTTTTATTTTTCCTTGGGATGAATCAAAATTAAAATTATGTTATGTGTGATTTTCAGACTCTACTAATAGGGAAATAATCATAATATAAACTTAAAAGCAGCACACGTTTTAAAACTTTCAATATCGCGACACTCATGTTGGGCAATACTTTCCAAAATCGAGACAAACGACTGATTTTGAAATAAATTTCGTAGTATAATTGTATTTTATTTTGAAGAATTTCCATATTTGGAAATATAGAATCTTTGTTTTTAAATTCTATGGTCAAGTACATTTATGACTGATGATAAATTATTTGTTATGTGGATGTGGCTTTCCAAATCCAGCAGTAATCAAGCAGTATTCAAGCTTGACACTTCAAATGACTTCTCCAAGCTTGCTGCAAGCTTAAATTGAATTGAATTGTCAAGCTTGTATTAATATGTCAAATTCAAAGAAATGTCAAGCTTGATTTAAGCTTATGTGCTGTCTGGGTTGACTAGCCTGTGATGCAGATCACATATCCTTTCGATTCTAAAATAAGTTCCTTTAGTTCCGTTTTCGTAAATCAAATATTCTGTATTGGAGTTCTTCATTTTCCACTTTTCTTTTCTCGTTGATAAAAGAAATGTTTCCTTTTCTTTTATGTCCATCACTGTGCCTTTGGAAAAAAAACAAAAAACAATTTATTTCTAAACTAGCTGAAGGCACCGTTCTTCGCACGGGAATGAATAGATTTTTTTATATCACGGTTTATTCTAATTATTATTTATCGTAATAAATAGATATAGATAATAGATATCATAATAAATAGATAAATATTATCTGTGCTCAATAATTATGCATATAGATTTTCATCGCGATCGTTTGAACGGTGAAGAAGATGATTTGGCGCAGCGCCATCAACTGTCGAAGTTTTTGCAAAATGGATAGCATCAAAATATTTTCATGTTTAAATATCTATGTGTACCAATTTTCAGAGCAAACAGTTTAACCGTCAAGATGCGCTGCAGCGCCATTTAGTGGCGAATTAAAGTAATAATGTGCCACAGCTCCATTAAAGGACGAGTTAAGCAAAATGGATAACGCGAAAATATTCTCGGTGTTCAAATGTGTATCTATATCAATTTTCAGAGCGGTTAGTTGAACGATCAAGAAGCTGATTTCTGAAGTGCTATTTAGTGGCGAGTTAAAATAATAAAGTGCTGCAGTCAGGGGCAGATTTGCCGAGTTGAGGGCCCTGGGCAGAAGCTTCATTTGAGCTTCGGGGACTCTCTTTCGAAAACTTTTTCAAAATTTACACATTTTTAAACTTAAAGTACATTTGGGGGCCCGGGCGCTTGCCCCGAATGCCCTCCCGGAAATCAGGATCTGGCTGCAGTGCCATCAAGTGGTGAGTACAGCCAAATGAATACTAAAAAAATATTCTCTCTGCTCAAATGTGTATGTATTCCAATTTTTAAGATGATTGGTTGAACGGCTTTGAAGTTGGTGCGCTGCGTCGGCATCTAGAGGCAATTCATAGCAAACTAGATAGCGTAAAAGAATTCTCAGTGCTCAAATATCTATGTGTACCAATTTTCATAAATCAGTTGAACGGTATTTTCATAGCAAACGGTTAAACGGTACAGAAGGCGAGTTATAGCTAAGCGGATGCGGCGAAAAATTTCTTTTCGTTCAAGCATCTATGTTTACGAATTTCCATGGCGAACAGTTGAACGGTCCTGAAGTTATTGGTTTGAAGTGACATCTAGTGGCAAGTTATAGCAAAATGGATAAAGCCAAAATATTCTCCTTTTTCAAATATCTATCTATACCAGTTTTCATAGCGATCTGTTGAACAGTCTTTATATGCTGCAGTGCCATCAAGCGGCGAATTAAAGTAAGTAGTTGATAAGTTGCAGCGCAATCTATTGGCGAGTTAAAGTAATCATGTGCTATAGCACAATGAAGTAGCTATTTTTAGCAAAATGGATAACACGAAAATATTCTCCGTGTTAAAGTATCTATGTATATCAATTTTCATAGAGACTAATCGTCCTATCAAAAAGTTGGAGAGCTGCATTGCCATCTAATGACGAGTTAAAGTAATAATGCGCTGCAGTGCCATGTGAATAACAGCTAAATGAATAGTTAGAATATATTCTCCGTTCTCAAATGTGTAAGCATAAAATTTTTATGGCGATTGGTCGAACGGTATAGCAGTTAATGAGCTGCAGTGCCGTCTAGCGGCAAGTCATGGCAAAGTGGATAGTGTAAAAATATTCTCCGTGTTCAAATATCCATACGTACGAATTTTCCTCAAAATAAGTTAAATGATATTTTCATAGCAAGCGGTTGAATAGAATTCGACGTTCTGCAGCGCCACCTTGCGGCGAGCTAGAGGAAAGGGGAACCCTTTGTCTGGAACTATTTGACACGCAACCCTTTCGCAATGCTGAAAAAAGGGCAGCCGTTGCCATCGCTCGACTTAACTACCAGCAAGATGGCGGACGATCGAAACGTTCCTCGCGTGCCACAGATCTAGAGATCTTTTTTTGACGACACACAGATCTTTTTTTTAACGACAGCTGGCTGTGCGGCACAGCCAGCTGTCGTCAAAAAAAGGGTCTCTAGATCTGTGGCACGCGATGAACGTTTCGATCGTCCGCCATCTTGCTGGTAGTTAAGTCGAGCGATGGCAACGGCTGCCCTTTTTTCAACATTGGGCAATCTATCCAGCTGTTCTCGCATTCTTCTATTTTTCAGCAGATGTCAGTGCTGTTATAAATAATCGTGACCATTTTTTCACGGGAAAGGACGTGCTAAAAAGTAAAGTATTCTAGCGGAGCTCTGTCACCCGCAACCATTTTTATAGAAATCAAATGTATTCTTCATGACTGGCAACAGTCAAAAGGTCAGAGTTTGGTGTTCCCAGAGCGGGAGCACTGCGCGTTAAAGGGTTAACGTCATTTGCTTTTAAATTCGTTACGCAGCTCTTTATGTTCAAGTGTTCGTACAAGCTCTAGCTCTTTCTTGCACGAAGGAACTGGCCGCGGTTACTTATTCGTGATACGAGGACGTTTTTTGCAAGAGTGGTTGCACCACTGTGCGGAAGCATAAGCCACGAAAACGTGTTTTGCGGCATCCGTCGAACAATCAAAGATTTTACTGTATTTTAACACAAAAATTACTGTTTACAAAAGTGGTTAACTATTCCGTAATTGTTGGCATCAATAGTAATCATACATAACATAACTTTTTCGTGGATGCAGATTTTAGGTGGCATGGCGGCAGCACTCGGATAATCTCTGAGAATTCTTGGATTCCGCCATTGGGCGGCAGGAGTCCGCAGAGAAAGTTTCGAGGCCGCCACCAGTGGGCACCAGTCGTGACGAAAGGGCCATATGTACAATTGTGTTTTATAATCGACTCTCATGGCCCCGTTGATCTATCTTGTTTATATAGCCCATATAATTCAAGCGTCGACAAGTTAAAAAATTGCTACTTAAATAGTTTTTGTAAATAAACTATACCAAATAAATCGTTTATAAAGTAATTCCCAGCTCAATTGCTTTTCTAATACATGTATAACTGCATAACAAATAGTTAAACCAAATGAAATAGCATCTTCATGGCATTTCTTTTAACCAATTTTGACAGTATGGCTTAAATTTGCGGCATGACCTGCTTCGTTAATCCATAATTGAGGCTAAAATTTATTTTCGGAATAGAAATAGCCAAAATCTACATTTCTCAGTGCTTTGCATGTAGATGACACCCCTCAGTCAAAAATTATTATATAGAACAATAGAGAATATTTGCTAAAGTTAATAAGACATTTTTCTTTTGTCAGGAGGAACAGCGACTACTTCTAATTCCAAATTTATAATATATTAATTAAGACATCACTCCATAAAGTAACTAGCCTTCCCGGGAAAAAAAAACAAACAAACAAACAAAAAACACCATTTTATTGAACATGGCTGCGCTTTCGCGTTGTTTTGGAAAGAATATGGATTTTTCCTGCGCGTTTCCAGTAATTTTTTTTCCTTTCCTACAGAAACGGTCTTCTTTTCCGCCTGGTCGAGAAGCTCTCTGTGACTCATATCGTGGGTGTGCCATCACGCGTGTACCAATGTCTACATTCAGTTTACCATCAAAGTCCCCCCTTACTTACATCGACTGCAGAGAGAAATGCCTGCAACGTAAAAATTATAGGGAAGATGCGGGAGCGGAGACATATATGTGTAATAGAATATACCCCCTCTAGCATTTCAGAAAAGGCGGCAGTCTAACTGAGGAAAAGAAAGAAAAAAAACGTAATTGCTGGCAATCAATTAAAAGAAAAATAATCTCGTGAAGGAATGCTCAAACGGACGAGTGTGAGTGAAAGGGAATTTAACACTTCACTGCATGACTTTTTTATAATACAAAATAAAAATTATTTTTGGAATGGTTGGCTGTATAAAACTACAGAAAATAAAGAAACAAGAAAGATAAATCATGTTAAACACATCGATCATAAAAGCACTTTCCAACAGAACACTATTCTTGCGCCAAATTGGACGATTTAGTGTCTTTAAATCTGACGAGATTTTGGAGATAATTTTTTTAGACTGTTGCATTATCATTCTAAATGTAATTTTGCGAGACCCTGTCAAAGAGCTTTAAAAGTTTTTCCATCGTTCCAACTGAAAACTGTTATAAACACTTTTATACTTATCGTACTGCGCTTGAAATGGATTAATGTCTTTCAACTGCCATAGATCGTAATGTATTGGAATTCTTTTGAGTGATTCTGTAGAAGAACTATTAATAACACAGACATTATCTACGCTGGATAACATTATTTTGTGAGTCTTAATTATATATAGGCCAACTTTGCTTTCTTTGAAAAATCCAAATATCTCTAAAATACGCTTTTAAGAATGACTAACCATAGAGCGTGATATATTGGTATTTTGTTTTTCTATGGCTTCTGTAAAACAGCTATAAATGCTACATACATCAGTTTCAATAGGGTACACAGTACTGCACAGAGAAAAAAACATGTATAATTTTCGCACTAATCAGTGTATATTTAAGCAGTTAGAGCATGGCCCGGTGGACGGAAGAATAGACAGAAAAATCGAAATCACAATCGAAATCAGTCAACTGCCACCTCTCAATCTTGCCGGAAAGATATTCCTCTTATGTAACACATCGGTATCGTACGAACACGGAGAGCAAGAACTTTATTCTTTTAAGGGTTAGTAATCTAAAATTAATGTTCCACACGCTAAAAATCAAAGTTTGCAATTTTGTTGGATGTAAATCGGTTAATGCGGTAGAAACCTTTAAAAATTCCTCCGACCAACGCAACTACCCTCCTCCATAAGCGTAAAGTTTTCAAAATTATTGGGGGGGCCGGGCCCCACAACCACATATATTCACGTCAGTGGCGTAGCCAAGGGGGTGTTAGGGGGGTCAACCCCCCATGAGGAATTTTTTCCCATACAAAATGTATATTCTTCACTCCCTTATCATACACTCGTATACATATATGTGAGTTGCAGAAGTCGTAACTCCCCCATGAAAAATTTCTGGCTACGCCACTGTTAACGTACATATAACTTAGTAGTAGCTGCCAACTACCATGGAATATATATAACCACTTTTTCTACATGATTTTTCGGCTTAAAATATAGCAAAATTTTTGTGCTGCGCGCGCGAGCTGGTTGCTATTTAAAAAAAATAATTAAAAAATATACTGTTTACAAAAAATGGTTAATTATATTCCGTAGTAGTTGGCAGCTATGACTTGCTATATATAAGTGTAAATTATTGGAGGCGCTCGAGCTCTATGGGTCTATAAAATTCTACACCTATGTAAGGTAAGTATCCATGTTAGTATCTTCCTACCATGTTATAAGTTAAAAATAGAAGCAGTGTAAAAAATCCAAAGGAGGAAAAAAAAAACATTTTCAATGAGATAGTGCATTTTAGACACATCTGAACTTTTCTTTATTTCATGCTTTACATTGCATAATCTGATTTTAATTAACCAGAGCCTGGTGAGGGCAGCTTATAGTAACATTGTGTGTTACGTGGCGTCACAATGAATACTAAATCATGATTGAAATCAAAAGAAGAAAATTTTTAAAAGTCCAAGTAAAGGTTTTTTTAAACGTTTGTAAATGGCGTGAAATACTTTTTTTTATGTTAGTATATATTAATTTTCTGTATTTAGTGGTAAATTATTGGCTGGGCTCAGCCCCTATTCACAATTTATTGGGGGGGCTCGAGCCCCACGGGCCCATATAACTCTACGCCTATGCCCTCCTCGGCAGATAGCCCTTACGTAGCTTTGCCTTAACGCAACACACCAAATCGGTTAATTCGAACGAAACTGACAAATTTTCCAAATTCCGTTTGAAATCGGCATAGATTAATATTATCACACAAGCTATTTTTCGATTTCCCGCCACACAACGAAAATATTTCTAAGCTGGGTTCATTTTTCGAAATATTTTTTTGCACCATATTTGGCGATTTGTCGCAAAAATCGCCAATATAGGCGACTTTTGGGCATTTTTTGAGGGAGAACACGCGTTCGTCGTTAAATCATTAATTAATTACATAGTATAATACTGTTGTGCTTTAAATGGATGCCTGTCTTTAAACTGCCATTGACCGTGATGTATTCCCTACCACCAGCAATTTTGCTAGGGGCCATCATCGGCCGGTTACGTGGCCGTTGGTAACCCGAGCAGAATTGCTAGTAGAGTTGGAATTATTTTGAGTAGTTCTATAGAAGAACTATTAATGCCACAGACACACTATTTTCGATGGAGAGCTTTATCTTGTAATTATTAGTAGCATACATGAATTTTGCTTCATTTCAAATAGCCGAATATTTCTAAAATACGTTTAACGATTGACTGCAGAAAGAGCATAATGTACTGGAAATCTTTTGAATCCTCTTGTAGAAGAACTATTAATGTTACGTACATCATTTTCAATCGGGCACACGGTACATATCATAGGGACAACATATATAAATTCCTAGAAATCTATGCATATTTACGGATTTAGAGCACGGACAGACAGATAAACCGAAATCATAAACACTTTTCAACTTTGTTGGAAAGTGTGAAAAAGTATTAGAATGAAGTGAAATTTTGAAAATTTTTCAGAATTGATACACTGTGTATGGAGGCACTTTTCTTGAGTATGATATTTATACTAAATGTAATATCAATAATTAACTGGTTCAATATAATTGGTAATTCATATTTTATAGATGAAAGATTTGAAACAATTGTTATACTTTTTGAAGTATGGAAACACACATTTCTCACAATTTTCCCATGTTGGACGTCATTTTCTACTCACAGGACTTCACCGTTTTGGACAGTTTTCACCAGTTTTAACGTGAATACGTGTTAGAACCCCTTAAAAAGTCTTCTATTCTAGCCACCCCCCCCTTACGCAAATGCAGCTCGTATAGGCTTACCGTAGTACAAAACAAACAAACAAACTCATATCTATTATTCAGAATCATGCAAAAGGCCCAATTACGTCTTTACGAACCACTCTAGTTTGTTGTTCGGATAAGGCATAACTGCTCTTAATTTCCATAAAGGCAAGATGTCATTTTGTGTTTTTCCTTTCTCTGCTCTCATCTTGATTGCTCTTTGGTACAAAATCCAGGTATTTACGATTGTCGTATCTAGCAAATGATGAAACAGCTATCATCATTATCAAAATCCAAACCGTCTTTACATTACCAGCGGGTTTTTAAAATTTCTCCCACTCAAAAACTTTTCTCCTTTGTCAACACAGCGGCAGACAGATTTGTAGATGATGCATGGTTGTTTCGTAGGTCTTTTACAGGAGATGTAAAAGACCACTACTACGCCCAATCGTATCGCATAGGTGATGAAGCGGCCAATGACCTATTCTATCGCACCATCTGTACGAGTTCGATACCGATCTTGGGCTTGGGTAATGTTCTGCCCTTGTCCATCCCCTTCGCTGGTTGTGTGTTGTGTTGTGTGATCGTGGCAACGCTACACTAGGGCGATCTGCCAAGAACGGGGGATGCCTTGGTAGAAGGACATTCTAAGGGGTTCTAACGCGTATTCACGTTACATCTGAAGAAAACCTACCAAAACTCCAGGCCGTTAGATCGACAGCCGAGCGATGGGACCCGAGCCCGGGACGTTCACACAGCGGCCGTCTACCATTGCCTGTTACATAACCACTGTGTCATGTGGATGCTCCCCTTCGTTGGAGGTAACGTTGGCCGCTTACTAGGTGACTCGTGACCCCATGATAAAATGGTCAATACTGCGGCCGTCTTAGTTGCGAATGCCGGATCGAAAAGTGCCAGGCCTTTAGCCAACCTTTTTAAGTACCAGACTTCTTGATCGGATCGCACCTCCAACGTTCGATTTTTTCGTACTCGTTCGGTCGGCGTCGCATCTCCAACGTTCGATGTTTTTGTACCCGTAAGGTCGGCGTCACATGCCCTACGACGAAGAATTACCGACTTTAACGTATTATAATTAACCACATTTTCTGAACAATCGTTTTTTTTATTATTATATGCAATAATTCTCAGTATAATGCATAAGTTGGTTACTATTTGATTCAAAAAGTTTAAAAAATTGTTCTTAAAAGTTTTAATAATATTCTTTAAACAATGCTTGGCTGCAAATGTATATTCAAAGATCCAATCCGGGAACATTTGACCCATCTTTGATAGTGTATCTTTGCAACGATGAGAGCGATCAGGTTTAGCGCAGGTTAAACAATGGATCAAACACGACAACTTTTTCTTAATTAATTTTGCGGTCTGGATGAAAAAAATTTTACATTTCTGCCCTTTTACAAAACGCTCCAACGTTTTAAGCAAGTTTTACTTTTATGTCATTTGATTTACACTCAATGCAAAATCCCATTTCTACTTGAGAGAAGACTCGAAAAATGACAGTTTTGAGTTGCCTTTGTTCATCCTGGAGTTCCAGAATAGAACGAATGCGCATCTTCACATTTAATGTTTAAACCACCTTCAAAAAAATGACGCCAACAGCAGTCGCACACGAATTTTACATTTGCTCCTAGCTTTTAAAAGTCGGGAACTCTGCCCGAACAGAAAATGGACATCCGGCTCGGACGGCATGTTCCATTGAACGAAACACGGCCATTTCATTTAGTCATCCGCTCCCCCCCTCTTCTTATCTGGCGAAACAGAAATGGAAAATGTGGAGAGAACAGAGCGAAGAGTGAGTCGTGAGAGACAGATCCATAAAGACCGAGTAAGGGAGAT
Source organism: Cheiracanthium punctorium (assembly GCA_038373885.1). Taxonomy (NCBI): domain Eukaryota; kingdom Metazoa; phylum Arthropoda; class Arachnida; order Araneae; family Cheiracanthiidae; genus Cheiracanthium; species Cheiracanthium punctorium. The sequence goes on along the minus strand of JAWZYV010019825.1, from coordinate 97,270 downwards.
TCATTCTCTTAAAACTGGTAGAGAAATTATAAAGCTGGGTTTGTTTTTAGGGTATTAACCCTTTGAGGCGCAACCCTTTCCCAATGCTGAAAAAGGGCAGCCGTTGCCATCGCTTGATTTAACTAACAGCAAGAGGGCGGACGATCGAGACGTTCATCGCGTGCCACACATCTAGAGACCCTTTTCTGACGGCAGCTGGCGTGCTGGTAGTTAAGTCGAGCGATGGCAATGGCTGCCCTTTTTTCAGCATTGGGCAATCGATCCGGCTGTTCTCTCATTCTTCCATTTTTCAGCAGATGTCAGTGCTGTTAAAAATAATCGCGAACTTTTTTTTACGGGAAAGGACGTGCTAAACAGTAAAGGATTCTCGTGGAGCTATGTCACCCGCAACTATTTTTATAAAAATCCAATCTATTCTTCGTGACTGGCAACACTCAAAACGTCAGAGTTGGGTGTTCCCAGAGCGGGAACACTGCGCGTTAAAGGATTAACCCCTTGCGCACCAGGACAATTTATCTATAGGGGACCGTAATATCATATTATTCAATTCTGTTTAGTAAATTTGTTCTCATGTTATGGCTATTTAAATACAGCTAGAAGGCTGAATTGTACCATAATATTAGTAGACTAGCTGAAGTACCCGTCCTTGACGGGTTAGTGAATGCAAATTTCCAAAAAGCAAGAACTTTCGTCAGCATTGCAGAAGTACACAGAATGGATTTAGTATGTTGCCAAAGTAAAGAAAGCGAAGTTATAATTTTTATGTATTGTTAAAATATTACAGGTTAGAGAGTAACTAAGTAATATCATTTCATTCGCTTTAGTCGTCATTATGGGGTGCGCGAACGAATATTTACGCATATTGAAATAATTTTCGCAAAATCTCAAAATCTAATCAACATTTTTGAATAATTTGAAGCCTAGAATTTCAGTTGAGTGACAACCTATTACGTCACCCAATTTCGTTTCATTCCTTGCAGTTTTTATTTCGTGATGCTGAAATAAAATTTCAGCATTTTAAAACGATTTTCGCAAAATCTCAAAATGTAATCAACATTTTTGAATAATTTGAAGCCTAGAATTTCAGTTGAGTGACAACCTATCACGTCACCCAATTTCGTTTCATTCCTTGCAGTCTTTATTTCGTGATGCTGAAATAAAATTTCAGCATTTTAAAACGATTTTCGCAAAATCTCAAAATGTAATCAAAATATTTTAAAAATTCTCAACGCCTATAAATTAAGATTAGCAACTACCTATCATATCACCAAATTTCGTATCATTCGTATTAGTCATGATTACGTGATGTTTGAAGAAATACAAACGTACTTTGAGAGAATTTTCACAAAATCTCAAAATCTAATAAAAATGTTTAAAAAATTGGACACCTATAGTTTATGTTGAGCAACCATCTATCATGTGACCAAATTTCATATCATTCCCTTTAGTCGTTATTACGTAATGCGAGAAGAAAGATTCACTCAGTTTTAAACGATTTTCTCAAAATCTCGAAATTTAATCGATTTTTTAAAATTAGATGCTTATAGTTTAAGGTGAGTGACCACCTATCATTTCACCAAATATCATTTTTTTCACCTTTGCAGTTATTACGTGATGTGAACACAAATTTACGCAGTTTGAAATAATTTTCGCAAAATCTCAAAATCTAATCAAGATTTTTTTTTAATTCGACGTCTATGTTTTAAGTTGAGTGACCACCTATCATGACACCCAATTTCATATCATTCGCTTCAGTCGTTTTTACGTAATGCTTGAACACAAATTTACGCAGTTTGAAAGGATTTTCGCAAAATCTCAAAATCCAATCAAGATTTTTTAAAAATTCGACGCCTATGTTTTAAGTTGAGTGACCACCTATCATGACACCCAATTTCATATCATTCGCTTCAGTCGTTTTTACGTGTTGCTTGAACACATATTTACGCAGTTTGAAAGGATTTTCGCAAAATCTCAAAATCCAATCAAGATTTTTTAAAAATTCGAGGCCTATGTTTTAAGTTGAGTGACCACCTATCATGACACTCTATTTCATATCATTCGCTTCAGTCGTTTTTATGTGATGCTTGAACAAAAAAAGCGTCACGGACAGAATGACAGAATGACAGAACGACAGGACAGAACGACAGAATGACAGACAAACTTTTTTTTGAGGGTCGCATCGGATTCCCGGGTGCTTGAAACAGATAGAAATCGCAAAATTTTTGAATTCCAAGAAATGTACAGACAAAAGTCTAATTTTATTTATATAGATTATAGTAAATTACTCTTTTATTTATGGTTTTCTGAGAAATGGTCGATGCTGCAAAATGCAGGATTTCCTGGGCACCCACTTGACACATCTTCTTGAATCCTTGACTATTTTATTCTTCCATCACAATAAATATTGAGATGTGAAAACAATCACATCTTTATACACTGTGTTTAAGAATACCAGGTAGAAAAAAGTTGTCTATGCAATAATACCACGGAAGTACACGGGTACGTCCATGGTATTTATGTGTGACTTTATAAAAACATACGCACATACGTCCTTGGTGCGCAAGGTGTTAAAAATATGTATTTTTGTAACACTACCCAAGACGGTTGAAAGTTTTCTATTATTTCAGAATGTTTTAACTGATAACTATGGATCGAATGTTAGAATCTACAGTGGTCTCACCCTACAACGCGATATATCTTACGCGAATGGCTACGCGAATTTTTCACAAGTAACGTATCTAAGAGCTAACGTGGACTTTTCGTCCGGCAGCACGAGATTTTTCGCGAAAAGTAAGAAGTGCTAACAGAAGTGCGGGGTTTGAGGGGTAGTGATCGTCTTCTTGTTTTGCTACTAATAAGAGAGCCAATCAGCGAACGGTATTTCATCCTCGCAACATCACTGAAGGCGGAAGCACCTATATAACCGTCCCCGTGTAAACCTGGCTTTATTTATTACTTTACGTAACAAATGATAATGTATAGTTGGGGAATAGTTTAAAACGGTTTTGAGGGGTGTTTAGAAGTGTCTGTGTGTATGCGTTTCAAAAAGTCGTATATATGCCTTATTTCACAACACGAAATTTTCACTTACGCGAGAAGTCTTGGAATACATCCCTCGCGCAAGTCAAGACTCCACTGCATAAGTTACTGGTATGTACCATGTCGCATATTGAAGATGGTGTATGCAGGATAAAATTTCTACTTCTTTTTGACAGGGGCACTCAAAATAATTCCGATTCAGGCAAGTTGTTCTGGCAAACATCGTTAAAAATGTATTTTACAATTGTTCATCTGTTTGAAATAAAACAAAATTATTATACATTTGAAGCTTATAAAATAGTGCGTCTAAAGTTCTTTGACAGGGTTAAACAAAACAATTCTCTTGGTAAAGATCTAAAGGCAATTATTTTAGCGTCTTTTTGGCTTTAACCTGCTTGCTCTCATCATTCCAAATATTCAAAGGCGGTGATTCTTTCCTTCAGTGCCTGTTGTTGCTTCCCGGCACAGGTCTGCTGCTAACCAGCGTTCGCACTTGGGCGCATATGCAGAGCATTTATACCCATTCAAATAATGTAGAACACACATTTGCATTTTAATTTTACATTTTAACTGTTAATACCCGCTTACATAATGCTGAATATTACGTACAGCTGTAAATCAAAGTGCTTCATATTATGTTAATTAATTGATTAAGGAAAAATCTACATAATGAAAAATGATGTTCAAAATTTACACATACAGCTACCTGAGCGAGAAGTCCTTAGCACATCAAGAGTGTTAGAAGCAATGAAACTGGCAGTAATATTTCAGTCTGTGCGGATCTGATGTCCTTGGGCCAGTGCCCCGAATGCTCTGCCGTCAAGGTCGAAGCCAGGAAATAGTCCATGGTGCCAGTACTCCTCCTGCAATTTGGATTTTAGTTAAGTGAACATCAATAATCAAGTCTTATTACGACAGATGCTAGCTTTTCCATCTTTTGGGTTCGTCCCAATATTCTTTTTCTAGCTACGTTGCCTGTCCGCCATCAGTCAGAACCTAGTTTGCTTGTCTAGTTGCTAGGAGAGGACGGCTCGCGTCATCGAATGTGTCGTTTAGAGCTACATGCATGATTTACGTATTGGTACGTAAGTAGAAGTAGTTCAACTGTGCCGGCACAGTCAGCTGTCGTCAAAAAGGGGTCTCTCGATCTGTGGCACGCGATGAACGTGTCGATCGTCCGCCCTCTTGCTGGGTTAAGTCGAGCGATGGCAACGGCTGCCCTTTTTTCAGCATTGGGAAATCTATCTAGCTGTTCTCGCATACTTCCATTTTTCAGCAGATGTCAGTGCTGTTAAAAATAATCTTTTTACGGGAAATGACGTGCTTGAAAAGGAAAGGATTCTCGTGGAGCTAGGTCACCCGCAACTATTTTTACAGAAATCCAATCTACTCTTCGTGACTGGCAACACTCAAAACGTCAGAGTTTGGTGTTCCCAGAGCGGGATCACTGTGCGTTAGAGGGATAAACGATGACATCCCCATAGAATTCCGGGACACCCTCTTCTTATGGGACGGAGGACGCAGAGCAAGCAACGCCGAAGAGTAATGAATTCATCCGCGGCACCTGCTGCTTATCATCTGCCTTGTTCCCTTTCTGTCTCCTCGCGGGAATGACTTTATCGGCCCCGCTGAAAACGAGTCGTAGTGACAGCTCGTCTCATCTGTCATTCCCGCCGCAAAAGGAGATACAGAAGAGGAGAAAAAGGGGTGTACTGATTGCGCGACCGACCAGCGGATGGGCGAAAAAAAAGGAAGATGCGGAGCATTTTCTCCTCTATTACTCGGACACGGACGGATTTCGCCTCAACTCGATTCCATCATTTTAGGGAAATAAGAGACAACTCCGGTTGTAATGAATCTCTAGGGAACGGTAATGCGACTGGTGATGGTCATCTATGAATGAAACTATTCGAATTATTAAATCCATTCGGATCAATCAATTTCGAAAAATTGATTCGTACGATCATTGCGTAGCTTTCGAATAGCATTGGTGAAACAATTAATCACGATTAATCGTGAATACAATTCGGATACTGAGACGATTAATCTCGAATACTATTCGAATAGTAAAATCTCGAATATTCATTATTTGAATAATCGATTATTGATACTATTCGAAATCGATTATGGAAATCATTGGAATGGCACTTAACTTAATGCGGCTAATTACAATGAAAGACGTTTAACAAGAAACTAAGCGGATCAAAATACTTTTTCATTAAAAATCTTCGTGTTAAAAGGTTCGTAAAAAAATAGAACAAAACTCACCAACATTTTCAATGCTCTTGTATTTTATTTCGGCTTCTTGTTAAGCTACAAGTTGGTTCCATCCACTGGGATAATAAGTAAGTATAAACAAATATTACTTTTATGGAAAAAAAAGAACAGTTCTCTCTCTTTGCAATGTATTATTTCAGCACCAAATTGTCCACAAATTATTCAAGATCGTCGATTGCTTTATTCATCTCTCCATTTGAATGCCCATCTAAATAACTGCGAATCCTTTTTGAAAAAAATCAGCACTTCTGAAGTAGAGGGGACAGGAACTGCATCGTTGATTCCGTTGTCAGATTCGACGTCGGAATCTACATAGGGTGAATCTTTTAGATTATGAACGATCTACAAAATTAGGGGTAGGGGGAGAGACCTGTAGAATGATACTATTGATACTTCTAGGATGACCGAAGGAAGAGAGGAACCGGTTCCCAGAATGTATACAATTCCACAAATACGTTCTAGTGATTTGTCGTAAACATGCCACTGAAGATCAAAAACGAACTTTTTTCGTGTTGAACGATTTTTGTTTCTTAAAAAGAAAATGTATTAAATTGCATAGTTTACGGTCCGTACAACTGTTTCATTTCGTTTCGTTAAAACGATTGTCATGTTAAGTGTTTTCGTGTTAAACGTATTTCACTGTATATACTATGTTCGCTGACACCCATTTGGTCTCTCTTAACCAAATGGAGAGCAAGGAACATATGCATGCACTTTGTGTATGCATATTTCAGAACTTAAGACGATAATCACCAATCACCAATATAGGATAGTGTTGCTTTATACTAGTAATAGTAAGTCTGATAACTTAGCATACTTACTGTATAACATAGCTTAACCCTTTGAGGCGCAATCCTTTCCCAATGCTGAAAAAAGGGCAGCCGTTGCCATCGCTCGACTTAACTACCAGCAAGATGGCGGACGATCGAAACGTTCATCGCGTGCCACAGATCTAGAGACTTTTTTTTGACGCAGATGACTGTGCCGGGCACAGCCAGCTGTCGTCAAAAAAGGGTGCCGTTTACAGAGTTCCGAGCTCATACTTCTGAAAAACTACATCTGAAATCTCATCTTGATTGGTTGAACGGAACGGCCACTAGAAGTCAAATCATGGGATAGTTTTTTTTTTTTTATGACCACCCTGTACACATACAACTTATACAAATGATAAAGACAGAAATCTATGTACATACATTTTATAAAGAAATTGAAAAATTCACATATAAAAAGAATTGATGATCACTGGTACATACACTAGTAGATGTTTCATCAACATTATTACCTGATATAAGTCACACACTGAGAATTAGTATATCTATCTTTTTCTTTTTTTTAGACTGTACATGCTTAGAATATCTAACAATAAAGTAAACTAATTATTGAAAACTTTAATGATAAAATCTATTAAAATTAGACTTATTTTAATTTTTTTTATGAATTAGTTAATTTTTTGATAGATCTCGTAGATCACTATGGCTGTTTTAGCACTAACTGTATTACTCACTTGATGAACTATTCTAGATTAACTATTCGTATCTTTTGTACATAATTTGGCTAAATTGCATTTTTATTACTTTAACACATCTTCGTTTTTATTCTATCTATACTTTCCTTTATCTTTTTAACTTCACAGTTTTTGATACAGTTTCACAGCTTCTTTATTTCTACTTCTTTGATTTCAACATTTTATTTTGAAACTTGTATTAACGAATTCCTGGGATTTTTTTCGAGTTGTTTGGGTCATTTTTTCACGCTTTCCTCAATAGCAATCGTTTAGCCTTAAGGTTGAATGTCTTGGTTCTTTTTTCGAAACAACCTACTGAGACCTTGCTATTTTTTTACATTTTTATTTATAAACAGCTAATGGTGATTCCTAATGAGTGAATTGTTCTTCATTTTTCTTTATATATTTGGATACATTTATTTCTGTTGATAAGATTTTGATGGCTGGCTAGTTTATGACTGGATTCCATATATATTGTAAGTTTGTCAACATTACATTATATACATACAATAGAGTCTCTCGAAAATTTGAGGTGGACGGGACCACTTACCTCGAATTATCGAAATCATGAAATTTAATAAACAAATAAATGGAAATAAAGCAATTTTTACAATTTGACTGCATATTTAAATAAAATTAGTTATATCCGAAAACAACAGTCAATTGTTTTTTGTATTAACACGTTGACGCGTTTCCATGGAACAATGTCACGCCATCGCCAAAACAGCATGCCAACACTGAACAGAAATGTCTGTGAGAGCATCTATTGGAAAAACACACCCAATTTTCTTTGGGAGGGGGTTTACTGATGTGGCTTATGGGTACGCAGGGTATTTAAATTTTGTGGTGCGAAAAAATTCTTTCACGTGTTTTGTATGTTGTTTGCGAACTAAACTGACTCTTTCACTACCTCGGACTTTTGGGAGATTCGAGCTTTCGATATTCTATTGTATACATTAGATAATTACATAAAACCACACATACACACACATATATAGGGTGTTTCATAAGTTTGTAAAAACTTAAGGGGTGTAAAAACATTTAAAGAATAATTATTGTCTTATAAAACATTGTAGTAATGCAAGTTCAAACTAAATTTAATAAATTTCGGCTTATTTACAAGAGAATAATAGCGCGATCTAAGGTTCATTCTCCAGTCGAAGTTTCCAGTTGAGGATGCTTTGTACAGCAAATATGTTTTGGGATGTGTTCTTCCATCCTGTATATTTTTTACCCATAGTTACGAAACACACGATGTATACACGATGTATATGTGTGTTACTGAAATCTTACAGTCTAAAATTTCCAACTGAACCAACATCGACCAGTTGGTTCGCCATGTTAATAAATCTTGTTCGGAGAGAATCCTGTTTCTCACCGGCTTCCATGGCACTGAAATCTCTCGTATTCTGAATGGAATTTAAAATTAAGATGGTTACAAACAGGGGCTGTCCTAGGGTAAGTGGCGCCGCCTGATAGCGTAAATAAAGACGCCCCCTTTTATGCTCTACTTAGATTTTGAATTGGAAATGACGCCCCTTCGGTGCCCCGATGCGATGCTTATCGTGCTTACCGTGTCGGGCCGCCCCTGGTTACAAAAGTAAGATGGTTTAATGATAAAAACCTACAAAAGGTACTAATTATTTTCGTTCTATATTAATTCTGAAGAGCTTTTGGATATATTGGTTGTTATAAAAAAAATGGGAAGGGAAAAAAAAAAAGAAAGAAAATCTGAAAGACTTTCAGATTTTAAATATGCACTAAAATGCTGGAACAGCTTTAGTATCGCTCACCCGCCATTCTTGGCGTCTTTTGTTTTTCGCCAAGCCTTCGCCAAGAGCCGTGTTTTGTGAAAGGTTTACCTTTCAGACTCTTGACGCAACTCTCGAGTTTCAGAATGGCAGACATCTTGTTTCCAGACACAAAAAACGTTGTCAAAAAACATATTGCTCTTTCATGTACAGTTACAACGATATTATTATCCAAGAGCTCATAAAAGTAAATACATTTCATTTGCTATAGCTTCCTAATTTTTATATTTTCTTTAATTTTAAAATTATTACTTTATCCCCCAACAAAACCTTTTTTATAACAATAATACAATCAAAAAATATGAGCAATCCATAATCAACGCAAAACTTTCTAAAGCTTAAAATTAACTTTCTCCCAATTGATATCCCTTATTATCTCAAAAAAGTCATTGCACAAATATATCCTATCGTAAAAGGCGTATTCAGAAAACTTAAATTCACAACCCAGACAGCACAGCAAACTTGCAGCAAGCTTGATTTATCAAGTCAATAAGCTTGAATTAAGCTTGAAAATTCCAATCGTGTAAGCTTGATGCAAGCTTGAATCAAGTGTTCTAGTTTACACTTGCCCAGCTTGCATTAAGCTTGACATTTCAAGCTTAAAAAATTTTCTAAATACACGGGGCGCCCGCCCCACACAATTTATTTTTCCGCGCATTTTCCCCCTCCACGCTGAAACATCAATTTAATTTAAGTCCATCGAGTGTTCGTGGCTAGAATAGAACCCGGGCCCATTGGCTTCGCAGTCGAGCACGCTATCCATTCCGCCACCGGCGCCTCGTGTAGCTCTGACTAAAGTTTGAAGTGACTTACCACGCTGTTTTCTCGACAGATTATAAGTGGGCGATGTGCTATTTGTTTCTTTATTTTTCCATGGGATGCATCAAAATTAAAATAATGTTATGTGTGATCTTGAAATCAATTTCGTAGTATAATTGCATTTTATTTTGAAGAATTTCCATATTTGGAAAAATAGAAGGGGTTTACTTACTTAACACAAATTTTGTGTTAAGTAATCTGAAATGAAAGAAACAGATAGTTAAACGTTACTTCGAAATACTATATGACAGTTGCTAACATGTATGGAATACAAAGACTTTAGTCATTTTTGTAAATATTTCTTAAAATAACAAATAATTGAAAAATTTTGCTATTTTTTAACGCTAAAAATTCTCTTTACAAATGTGGTTATTTTCCTACATATTGGTATGCTATATTGATATAGAGCATTTCGAAGAATTAAAAATAAGTTTAAATTAATTTATACAAATGTAAATTTGAATTATTTTCATTGTTCATACTTTAGAATTAAAAAAATTATTTAACTTCTGAATTTGTTTTAATCCTTTGTAATTTTATTTTAAAATTACAGAAGTGTAAGATTTTTGGGCCCTAAAATCTGTAGGCAGTCCTGGGCAGTTGCCCCGTTTGCCCTGCTGGTAATATGGCACTGGTAATAAAAAACCCATCCCCGTTAAAACACATCTTTTACGAACTTTCAATAAATTCGAGGACGCTAGACAATTAATGTCCATTCTCTTTCACAGATGGCGCCATCACCACACTTTGCAAGTGAAAATCCAGGTTAAGCCAACCTTGCATTGCCAAGCCAAATCTCAAACTTGATTTAAGCTTATGTGCTGTCTGGGAATGAACTACGGGTTTCCATCAATAAAAGGCAGTCATCTTGTTTCTAAACACAATATCGTTAGTAATAAAAATATATTTAAACAAAAGAAATATCTATTTGCAACTACTCACTTTCCCAAACTTTTCCACTTACTTGAAAACTGAAACGTAAAATGCCCAGTCAAAAAACTTACCGTTTAACTTCTCGGTGCAAGTCTAAAAAATCTGATGTTTTAATTATTAAAAGTTGCGTATTCTATAAGTTTGCGCAATCTGTCGACGGCTTTGTAAAATAAAAAATCAATTGTATTTTTTTTTTTTTTTTTTGGATAAAAGATAGTTTTTGTGTATACTATAGGAACAGTGTTTTTTCCCCGCGGGATAAAAAGTAGCCTGTTTGTCAATCCAGGACTTTAACTGTCGTTATTCGAAATTTCATCCAAATCCGTCACACCGTTTCAGTGTGAAAGAGTAACAAACATACATACAAACACTGACATTTATAATATTAGTAGGATTAGAGATGAAAATTCATTAAATCTTCGATGATTTTTAAATGACAATTTCAAAATGAGCGGACGATGTTTACATTGATTCAACTACCTATTAAAAATGAGCTTGAATCATCAGTCTAGCTCTAAAAACAGTTTCACAATTTCCACTGGGAGTGTGTCCCTTTCCCCAGTTATGGACAAGCTATCCAATACTACCTGTAATTCGGAACAAAGCTACTCTGTACGCTCTATTCCGGTAATGCTTGCATACATTACTAACTCTATTGAATTCTGTTACACAGTGAGCACTATTCATTCGGTTACATAAAGTTCTAGTCCATTTCTAATAAAAGGGGGGGATGGGGGAGGCATCGATGCATTCTGGAGATTGGACCTCAGCGGCCAATCTAGCTGCTCACAGTGCTGCTAAAATGATCATGAAAGCGGCCTCGTGTTTCAGTGACATTATTGAGGTGTCTTGCGGGGCTTTTGATGAAGCGAACTTTGAAATCACGAGGCCATGTTGAGAGGAGGGGAGGCACAGAAAGTTATTCAGCACGATTCCCCAAATAACATATTGGAACAAATACATTACAAAATTATTTAACATAGATTTATGGATTATGTTTAGTTTGTATGTATGCAGAAGAGTTTTGTGCATTTAGTATTTCCACCTGTCTATTTAGACTAGTGATCGCCAAACTTCTAAAGCTTCTGAGCTACCGTACCGGTTTTAAATCCCATTGTGAGCTACCAACAAAAAGAGCTACCAACTTTTTATGTAAAAAGAAAACTTGCATTTGTTCATTGAGCTTAAATTTCTAGTAAGTATGAAATGAATTTTAATTAAACTGTATGTAACATGATAAACGCAATCTATCGAAAATGACCAAGCGATTACAGAGGCACCTGTTAGCGGTGGTTTGGAACTACTACTTCGAAACCTATGTATAAACGTTTTTCAGCTTACATAATAAACATACCGTTTACTGCATCCTTCTATTGATCTTTGAGATTTTTAACTTTGAAAGCAGGGTGTTAACCCTGTAGCTAGTATCATAATAATCGAGAATTTTAATACTTTATTTTATTTTCTGATCTTCTCTATTTGTATGTGGCTTGGTTGACCAACGTTGATTAATCAATGGAACAAAAATCGTATCAGGAATAAATAAAAAGCACTTCATAGAAAAAAAGGATTACAGGAAGCATCGGAAAAGAGCAATTTAGTGTTATGCCTCAAGCTAATCCAATTAGAGAAGTGGCTGAAATATTTTGCTTTGTTTTTCCGTTAAGGAGAAACATGTATCGCAAAGACAGACCAATATTCCAAACTTTCGCTAGTTTCAATAATACTTTTTGCTGCATGATGAGAAAACTTGCTTTTCTACCTAAGTTACATACTTCATAAGGGGAGAAAAATCTGCTTCTCGTAAGTAGTTGTAATTAGTCAGTGAATGTGAAATTCGTATATACTTTATCTTGTTTTCAATGCAGCCCGTTTACTTGCATTCGTCAGTTTATTAATCATAGGTATTTGAGTCAGGGCAAGTTTTAACACCACCCCCCGCCCCTCCTATTTGGATAATTACAAGTGTGTTCAAAAGTTTAAATTGCGCTTAATTGAATCTGATCATGAACCCGAGAGATTATACATGTCTAATTTGTAAATCTCTATTTAAAGTTACAAATACTGTATGAAGAGCTCTGAATAAATGTAAGGAGATAAATCTGCTTTTTTCTGTTGTCCATTCGTGTTATAGGGGAACCTTGTAGGCGGTCGGCGTTCACCTGTAGAAGCGGGGTCTCCTAATTTTGAACTGATACCACAGGGGAGATCTGCATCTGTACTGTCATTTACAGAGGTATCATTTCAGCATGGAGGAAATTGGAGCCACGACAGATTTTACGCGCACTGGCTCAAAATGAAAAAAAATGAGAAGAAAATGATGATTACGATTTGAGCGTTACGACTCGACTGCAGTTTCCCAATGCATGTTCATCAGTTTTATTCCTCATACATATTCTGTACTTTTTGATTAAGTATTATAAAGATAAGCCCATGGTGTAGAGATAACAGACTTCAAGTTACTTCAAGTTTTTAAAATTCCGATTTTTTTTTCTAAAATAGACAGTGTTGTACACTTAATTTCCAATTTATAAAACTTCCATTATTTACGGAAGTTCCTGTATGTTCGAAAAGTTGGAATTATTTAATACTGAAACTAATTCATGGCTAATGGCATAACTGGAGGGCGATTTTTTCATGTTTAGCGATTTTTTCATGTTTATAACGGGCGTGCAGTATGTTAAGAGGTATGGTTGTTCAATTTTGCAGAAGAAAATCAAATTTTTTAGGAGATGATAATAGCTTTGATTAGTCTCCACTCTGTTGCTATGACTTGGCTAATTTCAACATCTTTAAAAAAGATTCGATTTGGGATTGGCAATGAAGGCTTACAAAACTAAATGTAAAGACTCATAAATCGTAAACTTTATTTCCCCACAAATGCCAAACTCTGTTATCTAATAGTAGTTAATATAATTTTCAAATATATATTTTTTATTTGATATAATATCTATTTGTGTACAATATACTTAATATTAAATATATTATACATAATACAATATACTTAATAAAAGCTGTGTCTTTCTTCGGAGGACACAGTTTTTTTTAATAAAATTGTATTTTATGCTAAAAAGCTAAAAAAAGCGGCAAATCACAGCAATATTTATTGAATTCTATAGTATTTTCTTTATAAAAGCAGCATACATTTTATAACACATGAATTTTTATAATGTACTTTCAAAAGTGCAGCCATAAACGTAATAAAATCGAATTTTTTAAGGGCACATAGGAATTTAACAGTAGTCTGCGTAAATTTTTCCAAAAGGTGTTTAAACAAATCTTTTAAAAGCACAGTTTTAATTTATAAGAAAAAATTATCTAGCAAGGTGGCACCTTCAATTAATGTGTCACCTTTATCCTCTAGATCAGTGCTTCCTAACCTTTTGAACCTGCGGATCGGCTAAATTGGAAAAATATTTCGGGGATCACCACTAACCCATTGTAGTAAACAAGCATAAATAGATATTATGTTAAATTTGGATACATGCTCAATATGCTCTCTTTTTACGTATACACGTTCTTTTAGTATTTGGGTTTATTTTTGTAGAAAATAATTTAGAGGTTTAAAAAAAAAAAACTTAGAAAAGGGCATTGAAACTTTTATTTATTTTGCGGACTGGAACCGGACCTTTCGTTGGGAAACACTACTCTCGATAATGATTGTATTCTTCTGTTGTGCTACTACCACAAAATTTTTTGTATGAGCTTTTAAAAGAACGCCTTTTTTCTTTTGTTTCAAAATAAAATATTTTGTTTTTCTTTTTTAGAAGTAAATAAGAAAACTACGTGTTTGACTAAACATAGAAAAAAGTACTTTTATGAGTAAACCGTAGAAGGGCTTTCAAAATGTTTTACTTAGATTTTTATTCTCATAAAACTAAATTACTTTACACCTTGTTATTATGAAGAGAAAGGCTATTAAATAAGTTACTTTTAAACAAAACACTAATTTTAGAGACAAACTTTTTTTGTATGAAATGTAACCGGAAGGGAAGAAACAATAGTTTAAAAAAATATCTTTGCGAATTTAAGTAAAGTGATTTATATGTGACTGCGGGAACGCTTGAATTTATATGAAAAACACCCCCTGTAAGCTAGAAAATGATGGGAAGCTGCACTCTATCTTTTAGAAAAAGGAATTTATTTTTCTAAAGATCGAGATTTTTACGACTTTCAGACGCCGTTGAGGATTGCTAATTTCGACTCAGAGGATGGACATTCGGGCTCTTGCTTTTAACTTAAGAGTTACTAAATGGAAGTAAAACGAGTAAAGAAAAACTTACTTCCAAAGTTACTTATTTAATTCACTAATAGGGTTGCCATAACCAAAAGGAAATTTATATTTTGAATTGGTTTCCCAAACAGTAGGAAAGATCAACATAAACGCACTTCCTGCGACCCTATTAAATTCTATTAAATATATTTCTTTATAGACAGCAGAAAGTTACCAAATAACAGAAATTTTAAAAACTCTTGATATTGCCTGAAAACTACAGATATCTGACGCTTTCATTAAGGAATCTGGTATTTGTGTACTCAAATCTTTTATTACTATTATTTGATTAGACAGCCTGAAATTTGAATACTTAAATTTATTATTATTATTATTATTATTTAATTTTAACTCGTTGCTTTTAAACCTTAATGAACATATACTACAATCTTAGGGCAAAAATATAGAAAAGGAGTTATTACAATTAATATAACTTTCAAAATCGATGTTATAACGCTAACATTATGTTATATGGTATATATATATATATATATATATATATACATGTACACAGACACAAAGAAAAAAAAGACAGACAGACAGAAAGAAAGAAAAACCCTTTATTATCATTATTACTTTAAAGCCCCAAACACATTTTTGTACAAAATGATGGTTTCAAAGGTAATTCGGTAGTTTTTGCTAGTGGTTTTATGTATATGCTGACATATAAATATTTACAAACTTTCGAAAGCATTATTTTTTTTTTTAAATTAGTGTACAAAACATGAAAAAATTATCGAAGAGAAACTTCTTTAAAAGTATGATGAATCTTTCTTAATTGACGGATATCTTTAGTCAGAGTTTTAATAAAAAGTATGAATATGAAATGAAAATTTAGATTTAAATTGAACATTGTAGCAAATTTTTTTTAATTTAATAACTACACTATTGAGCCCTCTGATATCTCTAAAAGAAGGCTTACAATACAAATGGCTAACCAAGAAGTAAATGCATTCAAATAATGTATAATATTCACCATAAAACTGTGTTTTAGAATGTTATCTTTTCAATAGTTATTTTTTCAAATCTATTCTATTTTTAAAAAGAAATTCTTTCGCAAAAATATCCGCAATCTTTTAAATGAGATACTCTCCGTTTCCTAGATAAAGAGAAGAAAAATAAGTGCGGAGGTCGTAAAATGTTCTATGCGCGGACGGTTGCGATCTCTATACAGCATCGCTGTTTGTCATCCTGCATTTTCTTTTGACCACTTTATCTCTGCGTATTTGAATATGAAATGAACTGAATTAATTCGCCATTTTTTATTTCTCTCTCGCTCACTTTACATCCCCGATACTTATATATATATATATATATATATATATATATATATATATGAGCTCCTTACAGTCTAGATGCTCAATTGCCATGTTGCTTGTTCTGAGGTAATATAGGCTCCCTTTTTTAGTCTCGTTTCTTTATGGACGAGATAATGGTGTATTGTAAGTGATCTAATTTTATCAAAAAATGTTTCAAAACGAAATCCTTTTTGCTATAAATTTTCGAGATTCCTCATATAAATTCAAAGTACAGATAAAGTATTTTCACACACGGTTCATGTAAACGGGATAAGATAGTTTATTTAAAGAAGAAAAAGTAAAACTATTATAGATTTTAGTACTATAGTTTTTTTTTCCCCTAGCAGAGCTACAGTCAGTATTTTGAAATAGAAGTCTTAAGAGGAGCACTTTTGAAAACCCAAAATGAAAGGATATTTGAACAGTCTGTTCCGATTAAAAAAATATCTATATATATGATAATTCTCGAGGTGTAGCCATGTTGCGAGTTAGGCAGAGGTGAGGCCGTCTTACACAATCACCAATGCTTTATTCCTTTTTCTCTGTACAGTAGTACCCCAGGCCTGTAGACGTGCTGTTTAAGTTTTTGAAGAAGAATCCATCCCATTTGACACTGCTTTCATATTTACATATTAATTTCTCGCTATTGGAAAAATTCTGCATTTGCTTTGCTTCCATTCTCCAAACCAAAAATGTCGGATGCTAACTTTTCCGACAACTTAATCGGCCATTTCAGATTATCCCTCGAAATCCAAAAACTCTTCAAAAGCGAAGGATCAGGGCAAAGCCACTTTCGCCCTCCAAAAAATCGGGAATCGTGTACACATGTATTTAAAACATTAACTTTCATTATTTTTTCCGCCACGTTCCTTTGATATAAATTGTTAGATCACCAAAACTACCTGTCTAAGGGCAGACAGAGATTTCTGACTAGCAGCAAGCTGTAGTATCATTTCTTTCCTGTTAGATTATATGGTGGTATATACATTCCGAGAGGCTTTTCATGAAAAATTACTCTCTTATGAGTATGAAACAGAAGAACACCCGAATACCTTTAGATAAGACAAATAAAATAAAATAAAGCGTAAAGGAGGATCTCAATCTCCACCGCGTTACTGGTTTAGTTTCGGTGCACACGTGCGCTATTTTACTATGCGGCAACAAGATGTACGCTTTGCGCACTAATTTTTTTTTCTAGGCACTGAGAGACTTCATGTTCAACGGTACTGCGGCAGTGGCGGCTCGTGGGTTATTTAAATGGAGGTTCCTAAAATTAATTTCGAAAATTAAATATGCAGATACGACGCACCTTATAAGTTAAAATATATTTGCATTTCCAGTAGTTAAAGGAAAACAGTGCGCGCAACTGAAAGAACGCAAGTCATCTTTGATCTTACACAGGGGCGTAGCCAAACAGGGGGGTTAGGGGGTCATAACCCCCCATGAGGAATTATTTGCCATACAAAATGTATATTCTTCTCTCCCTTATCACAAACATGTTTGCATATATGTGAGTTGCAGTAGTCGCAACCCCACCCCCCCGTGAAAAATTTTTGGCTACGCCACTGATCTTACATTTCGTCGCTAAGATAAGTTTTAGCAAAAATATTGTCTTGATTTTTTCTTTTAATTTTTATTTTTCAAAGGATGATTTTGCAAAATGTCATTGTTGTAGCTCCGAAACTCTCATTGGACTCCCATCTTAATTATTTACACTAATTCGTAAAAAAATATTGTAGTGAAAAATCAGAAAAATTAAGAAAATAATAAGAATATGAAAAAAAAAATGGATTAACTAACCGAACACAACAAGCCAAGAGAGAATCCAGAGGAGATAACGTCAAAAAAAGTCTGCTGTGAGCACAATAAAATTGTGCGAACGAAAGCGCCTCACTTCCCCCGCAACTCTCTCTCACTCTCTCGGCGTCTTTCCTCAGAGACCGATTGAAAGGGCCACTCGGGTCGATCGCACGTGCGAGCGACGAAAGACCATGCTGTAGTAACCTACGATACAGTGCGTTATCTATAGTAAACGCGTTTAATAATAGTGGGAGAGTAAAACTCATCTTTCAAATTCACAAAAATCTAGAAGTGTACTTAATATATATTTTTTAAAAATTAATTTGTTAATGTGCTTATTCTTTAGTTTTTCCTCTGTGAGTTCACGTGCTCAAATGGAGGAGCCGCCACTGTACTGCGGTGGAACTGGCATGCACGATGGACGCACCTCGACGCGAGATTGTCGCTGGTTTGTGTGCATTGGGCTTTTGTACTGTCGTCACCGTAGCGTTATGCGGGGCAAAATACCGCACGTGTGCATCGGGTTTTAATGGTAGTGACTATTGGCAATATATGGCAGTGACTATTAAATGATACATCATATTTCTATTTGACACGTTGGTTATCAATTCCTTTTCTCTTGACCATTGTAATTTTCCGCCTCTCAGTGTTTTCCGTTCTCACGTCTGCGGTTTCAGAATTTAAAGTTTTTACACTATGTGATCTTATGTTTTTCAAATTCGTATGCATTACGCTAAAATAAGTTTTTAAAAAAAATTATGATGCGTCCTTATTGAAATAATGAAGGTTCTGCATAAAAACCTCCATTTTCCATCTTACAGAATATTTATTTGCCCCGAAGGTGTCTATCAAGGAATTACTCTGTCGCAACTGCACAGAATTATTCAACGCTTCTGAGGGAAATTGCCCATCTCTAATCCTTGTTGTGTTTAGAGTGTTCTAGGACAGACTCAGCCTCTCCTAGTTCCCATTTAGTGTGCCGAGTGTTCTGATACATACTGTTGCAGAGCTACTCTGTTTGTTTCCTGGGTTCGTCGTTCTAAAGTCCAGTTGGTGTAGAAAGTTCTAGTAAAAAGTCACTTTTCAGGATGGAACACAAACTTCATTGCTAGAATTTTGTAGAATTATCAGCTGTACAAAATTCACAAGCACTAATGGCCAGTAGCTCGTTTATAACAGTCCACTCAGTACCGAAGCTTTCAGAAATGCTGTAATTCTCACACAAAATAAAGCACATCCACAGGTAAAAATTCAGTGGAAATATTAGAGGGATAACACTAACAGTCCTTCAAGACTCAGCAATCAAGAATTTGCACACAGCAATTTAACAGCAGCTTCGAAAAGCAAGCCAAAACACTGCTTCTATAGCACTATCAATTCACAAAGCAAACGTACTCACTCAGAGAGCTCTATTCACACACTGAACTCTCGGAGCAGCGCGCTGGTGGTATTTATAGAGGAGGCAGAAGCTGCGAGCAGCTTCCAGAAAATTCTATTTCTCGAAGATTCTACATAAAGCGGGAATTTTGATTACGTCATAGAAGAGAAATGTTAGGTTTTTATGTGTTTTTAATGCAGGAAAACAAACTTTCAGGCCCCATTGGGAAAATCGCGCCTAATGACCAAAATGTCGCTGAGCTCGGCGACTTTTGGCAAAATATCGCCAAATTTGGCGCCAAAAATAAGTCCCTAAAAGTGAAGAGATCGTAGCCCTATGACCAATATTTCTCGAGATTTCTAGAAACCCATAGAAAAACAATGGGGAAACCAAAACCTCCTTATCTCCGGGTCTAGTTGACCAATTTTGATGCAACATAAAGCAAAATTGAACTATTTGAAACGTAGAATACAAATTTTGAACTATTTTAAGTCCTAGAACAGCGGGTTGCACCGAAAAATCGTAACAATACATAAACGCGGTTTTCACTACCAATTAATGCCAATAAATAATTCTCATGTGACTGCTACACCATTTTTACAAATTTATTTAGTAATTTTCAAACCATCCATCCGGAATCTCTACCATTTAAATTGTTTTCTTTCGAATTGTACGCAACAGCTGTCTGAACATTCTAAATTCAAATAGTTTTATCATTTTACCTGGAAAAGTAACTTCCGATGTATATTTCCTCGAGCCTCGTCTTTTATGACATCTAACAGGAATAAGTAAAGATATTTGTAGGAAGTTCTCCTATTCCATGAATAAACAGCGAAACGCTCTCTACAAGTAACACTACAAGAACGATTTCACCCTTCGCATGTTCCAACTTTTAGACACAATACATACAAACTCTTCTTTTACTACTCACTTAATAAATGAATTTTAACTTGCGCAACGTCTTTTCGGCGCAAATACGTGACGCAATCCACTGAAAGCCACTTTTAACAAGAAGCTCTTCTCTTATAGACTTAGGTTTTTTCTTTGGTGCCAGAAGTGAATCCGCTCGGAAGTCAGGCGGACCACTTTATATGCTTTTAAGAAAAGAAAGGCTGAGGTTTACGGGTGGGTGATGCGCACGTCTCGCACGTGTGCCGGGGAACCGATTTTCTCAAATCTCTTTCACTATTGTTTCAAGTGATCTTTAGTAGAGTGTTTTTTTCTTCTTTCTTAACGCTGTGTTTGCGTAAGGATTCGATGTAGTTTAAAGGATTCTACGAGTGTTCTGAAGTATGGCCATTTATCCATGAATATGTATTAATCTTTATATTTATCCATAAAACCCTTTGAAGAGCAACCATTTCCCAATGCTGAAAAAAGGGCAGCCGTTGCCATTGATTGATTTAACTATCAGCAAGATGGCGGTCGATTGAATCGTTCATTGCCTGCCACCGATCTAGAGACCCTTTTTGACACACGCGAAGGTAGCACCCGATGAACGATTCGATCGACTGCCATCTTGCTGGCAGTTAAATCGAGCAAGGGCAACGGCTGCCCTTTTTCAGGACTGGGCAGTCTATCCAGTTGTTCTTTAAAATCAATGTATTCGCATCGTATTTTAAATTTTTCAGCAGATGCCTAGTGCTGTTAAAACAATCCTGACAATTTTACAAATAATCAACAATTTTTACGGGAAATTATGTGTTAAAAAGTAAAGGATTCTCGACAAAACGCCAGAGTTTTGTGTCCTCACGAAGAGGAAACCATGTGCTAAAGGGTTAAATGATGGTTTCCCATACTTTTTTTTAAGGAGCACTTTTGAATCGGAAAAGGGAGTTCTATAATTCATTCCAATGCTGTAAACACTGTAAGATCGGACTTTCACCGGACAATAAGAACTGCATGTCCGGCTGAAAACTATTTTGTACTGGGCAAATTTTTGTTTGAAAAGCAACGTAGAACAGATAATTGATTCTTCAATTGTTATATATACTTGTGAGTATTGAATAATTAGGAGGTATGAGAACAGAGTGGGTGAAATTTAACTGACGGAGCTCAACTCCTGGTGGTTGAGCTCCGAGTACCCTCAAACGTTCTTATGAATGGGCTCGAATGATACTTTACATATGTTATGTTCATATCGTGCGATCAAGGTTTGCGTCTGAAAATTGTTTTTTTAATGCAGCAACAGCTTTGTGTCGGAAGCTGTATGTAAATGAGTAGGGAATGTGATTCTGCTGTAAATGAGGTACTTTCTGCCTGATAAAATATTTTCCTTGCATTAACCATATCACTGAACAAGATCCTGAAATTTGCTTTTACACCTTTGGGTAATTTAAGGATGAAGTACAGAGATGTACTACTTCGAATTTCTAAACACAAAAAACGTGGAAATATGCAAATTTTATGTACGACGTCGAAAATGACATGTGAATGACAGCATATGAGAGCAAGCTGTCAGCGTACTTAAAAAAAAAAAAAAAAAAAAAAAAAAAAACCCTTAAGTACTCATCGGCTTGCTTTCAGTGCTTCGTATCCGTGAATCATTTATCAGAATCAGAGGTGTGGAGAAACACTCATTGCCTAAAAGCATGCCAAAAGCAGAGTGTTGCAGAATTCATGCTCGAATGTTAGAAGTATTGTTATTTGTTGTGTTGTTCCCAAAGTGTTATTTTCAAAATCTAGAACCGTTTCAAGGAGATTGCAAGTAGGTAAGTATGTGTTCAAGGGGATGGGAAAGCTTTGGGAGCTCAAGTCCACCCCTTCAGTCTTAAATGACTAATTGATCAGACGCCATATTTTCTATTTGAAATAGAGTCTACGGTTTTTTTTTTGGGGGGGGGACTCGTCATTCAACTGAATGCCTGAAAATCCGGATTTTTTTAGTATTGGATTTAATCGTAAATGCTCGTGCTCAATACGAAAGCTGAGTTGAATTTTCTTGAATATTTCGAATCACTTATGAGAAGTAAGAGTAATTAATTTAAATACATGTGCTTTCTGGCATTAATTTTTTGACGTATTGCTCTAAACTGGTTGTATCTGCAAACACAAACATTTTCTAATCTACAATGCTTGAATAGTCAAATAACAATAAAAATTAATTATTTCTCATCTAAATGACAGAGAAGTAATCACTCATTACTGCCTTTTTTTGCACTTCAATTTCTATCCATCTGAATACTAATGGCTCAGTTCTACATGATAACAAAAATTAATATTACCATAAATGAACACTGCAAGAACATAAACAAACGAACATGAAATGCGTCTTCACACACTAAAGAAATGCATTAAATGAAAATGTTGAAAATCAGAGATTTTAGCAGGGTTTCAGGACAAAAGAAATCCATTCTCTTGAAGAAACGAAAATGTCCTGACAGAAAGAAGAAAGGAGTTCATTAGATGCACTTCCCAGATCGAACACATAAAACCCATCTAGAACAGAGCGCATGTCAAAGTTTTTACATTAAATACACATAAATATACTCCAGCGAAAGAATTTTAGAAACAAAACAACTGGGCTTCATTTAGTAAGACGCAATCTGAGTAATGGGGGCGGAATCTGGAAATCTGGTGTTGCACCTCTTGGCTAATTCAATTAAGACAGGAACCATAAGTTATTTGTTCTTTTGTTCGGCGGCTAAGAATAAAAATGGAGGTGGTCTCTCTTAATGACTTCGGTTGTTCCGACCGTTACTGATGAAGAACTGTGTTACAAATGCAGAGCAATTACCTGATAATCAGGAAACAACATTAAAAAAAAAAAAAGGATTTGTTTAAGAGGGAAAGATTCAGAAAAGTGGAAAAAAGGTTAGTTTCTAATATTCTTTTTTAATGTCACCGATACAAACTGTCGTTTATGTATAGTTATTTAAAAGAACTTTTGAGGAACTGAATGAATAGTGTTAGTTTGAGTAGAATGCGTTTAAAAACAGGCGTTTTTAAAAATGATTGTTTAACTATTCAAATATGATACCAAACAACTGAAATACAACGATTGGGTTTTTACATTTAAATCTTGCATTCCCCATAATCATTGTTATTATTACTGTAATACTTTAATACTCCTGGAGAAAAAAGTTACTTGCATACAAGTTGCTTTTGTAAACCATTCCACACCAAGGGTTGTGGTGAAATGGGTAGTGCAGAATATCTTAAAATCAATTTAACCTTTTTATATAAATGTATTAAATTAACAAGAATATAAAACATTCGGAATAAAATAATTTGCAACTTCATAATAATTAGAAATGTATAGTGTTCGCGATTTTTGAGGGTAGATGACCTGTATTTTTGATGATTTGTTCTTTTTTAACCCATACTTCTTCAAAACTGCAGAAGGGGCAATTTTTTCTCATCAAGGAGTGCTATGGAACTTAGAGCGTTATTTAAGTATTTAAATGTTCAACAACTTGTGCAATAATTTTTTTTCCAGCCAGATCTATTCAATAAAAACGCTATCTTTGATAATTATTGTTTTGGAACACTAGGTAAAAAGCATAAAAATTTGAACAGGCTGATTTTTTATTAATTTATTTATTTGATCAGCTGTTCTTTTCCCTTACTTCCGTTTCTTATTTTTTTAAGTTTTTCTGCTTTCCTCGTCAGTTTTCAAGAAATTACTATCTCTCCAAAAGTTATAACTTTTTCCGCTGTAATTCTCATTCTTTTTTCTTTAAGCTCTGGAATTGTTAAATCCATTTTTACTGAAAATTGTGTCAGGAAAATAACAATTATATTTGGATAGTTCAAATTTTTAAATGGTGATTAAACAGCCTTTTCTTGTCCATCTATGTTGCAGGTTATCCTCATGAGCCTTTAATAGATCGGGCATTTGTAACCCAAAATCATTTCATAAATCAATGAACACACTCATTGGAATTCTTAAATTTTGGTAATCTTTCGGTCACTTTCATGATGGAAATTTTCATGTGAGCATCTGAATATATCTTGTTGCGTTTAGACAAGCCTGTTTCTGAAACATAAAATAAATCGTTAAATGTACCACATAGTACTATATTATCTTTCACTTATGTAAATTTACATTAATTAATATAATAATTTGTTAAACAGGAAAATTTCAGGCTATAAAACTTTTTTAAACAGACCAACTTACTGCTTAAAATTTTTTTTTATTGAGAGAAATTACAAGTTTCAAAGTGTAGGCAACTAAATCTAACATCGCACCCAATTCACTAATTTTTAAGTATTTAATTATATTTCATAAAATGATGAAGTTTTTATTATTATGTGTGTTTTTAGTTGATAAAGGAAACTTCAGAAAAACAGAGAGTAATGAAACGTTATCTAAATAAAATATAAAGTCGCGGAAAGAAAATTTTATAGGCTTCTGGATGCAGATTTTCGTCACATGACTTACAAGTTGCCTGTTACGAATGGTTGCCAGTGTATTTATTATTGACCATCATGCCAAACCAATAGTACAATACATTTTTGAGGGGATTTAATTTTTGTGAATTATCAAAATTAGAGGCGTCAATCAAAATCAGATTAAAAATGTAACAAAAAAGACATCAACACTATCAAGAAATTAGGTTAATTCGATAATCCCTAATAGCACCGTGACCTAAATGTGAAGTCACTGCGACGTGCAAGACCGTCATGGGACGTCGCGAATGAGTCACAAATAAGTCGCCTTGACTGTCTAATGTACTTCTGCGGCAACGTCACAACTGACGTCACCATGAAGACACACTGTGACTTGTGCTTGACATTGTGACTTCAATGCGACGTTACAGCGCTGTCACATTCACAGCACTGTGACTTAAATGTTTGATTTAAAACTGAAAAACACTTTTTTTTAGCAAAATTACTTAAAATTTACAAAAAAAAAAAAAAAAATAAGTAGCAAGAAAATAGCAATATCGCAAAGTCATAAAATTGAGTCGCATGGTGCTTTCAAAAGTAGCAAAAATTGCGAAAAATCGCAAAATCTGGCAAGACGTCACAAACGATCCGTCACGTTGACGTCACAATGAAGTCACAAGCTATTGTCACTGGCAAGTCACACTGTGACTTCCAGTTGACGTCACTTATGGTCACCAGCGTGACTGCGACCTCTGTGACTCACGGGGGCTTCACGGCGACCTCATTGTGACGTTCTGTGCTATTAGGGATTATACGATTTTCCAAAGCTTTCCTATATACGACAAAAATTATAATGCTTGTTTCACATAAAGCTTGTAAGTTAAGACCTGTGTAGATTTTTCTAATCATATGGAATCATTTATATACAGTGAACTATAAATTTAAATTTTATCACAAAAATATCTTGTTAATGCTTCCTGTATCGACATTCTTAACAAATGACCAGCAAGCTCAAAATGTTTCCGAACTACCGATGCTTCAAATGTCCACTAAATGTAAAACGTTGATTTTCCCCTTCATCTGAGTATCATTTTATGAAATAATCATTAATTACTGATGCTTTTCTTTATTTAATTTCGAACGAAGGCATAAAAGTAAATAATAGATTGACTTTATGTTGCAAGAGCCGAAACAAAAGAAAATAGATCTGGAAATGCAGATCCATCTATCCCAGGTAGTTTAGTGGTTAACAAACCATTCTATCACGCCTTGGATGCAAGTAACGTTGGCTGCATGCTAGATAACCGCATAATAAAATGACCAATACTTTGCGCCGCTGCATGGAAGAATGCCTGATTGGAAAATGCCAGTCCTTAAAAAAGAATCTCTATAAAGTTCATCAAAAATAACTACACAAAACTAGAACCTTTTAGCGACGTTTTCACAAGACACGAAATACAGAAAAACTTCTATGAGCGACCACCTCTATTAAGCGACCCTCCCCACCAAAGACCTATATTTTAAGGCGGTGCTTCCCAACCTTTTTATCTCCGCTGATGTTAACGTTTGATAACTTTACCGCGGTCCCCCGAGGGGAGCGGTTGTGGACGTATATTTTACTTTGTTTTGACTTAACAATTTTAATTTAATTGTAATTAAACATGCCTTCGCCTCACCATGGTACAGTGGTCATGCCAATGGAAATGGAAGACGGCTGACGTATTTCGGGTCCCATTGTACGTCCGTCGACTAAACCGTTCGGAGTTTTCCGTGGTTTTCTCCGAAACTTTGCGTAAATACGGGTAAATACCCCACGGAAGGCAACCCCACCTTTTGTTGTCTTTCTGACGAGGATTTACAGGCGGACTTCGAGACAAGCACACAAATCCGATATACATGTTCACAACAATATTATGCCTTCAAAATAAAACAGTTTCACAAAAAATGAATATAAAGTGATTTAACATTTTAACTCACGACATCGCTAAATCACTGAGATCACTGAGCTTGTTTCTCTTGAACGAGTCGGTTCCATTTGGAGGTAATGGCACCCGAAGTGTGTCACTTATGTCCACCTTATGCCGTTGTTTTCTTTTGGTTGATGTCACTGCAGAACACTCAAATGGGTTGTCGGAAATGGCAATAGGGATTTAAGTGACTGCCATTTTAATTATTAATCTTGAAATGTTTAATAAACAAAAACTAATTGAAAATAGTTACAAGATTTCTCTTACAAAGGTATAAATTAGCACAAACCCGACAAAGTCAAAACACGAGAGACATACACCACAATAAATAAAATGGAAATAATGTAATGTCTTAAAATGGAAATAATGTAATGAAAAAAGGGCAGCCGTAGCCATCGCTCGACTTAACTACCAGCAAGATGGCGGAATATCGAAACGTTCATCGTGTGCCACAGATCGACACCGCCAGCTGTCGTCAAAAAAGGGTCTCTAGATCTGTGGCATGCGACGAACGTTTCGATCGTCCCCTATCTTGCTGGTAGTTAAGTCGAGCGATGGCAACAACTGTCCCTTTTTCAGCAATGGGCAATCTATCCAGCTGTTGTCGCATTCTTCCATTTTTCAGCAGATGTCAGTGCTGTTAAAAATAATCGTGACCATTTTTTACGGGAAATGACCGTGCTAAAAAGTAAAGGATTCTCGTGGAGCTATGTCACCCGCAACTCTTTTTATAGAAATCCAATGTATTCTTCGTGACTGGCAACAGTCAAAACGTCAGAGTTTGGTGTTCCCTGAGCGGGAGCACTGCGCGTTAAAGGGTTAAAGCATCAAATTGTATCCTATTTTCTTAATGTTAAAAAGACCCAACTCAATCGGATGCAGAATGGTAAAAAATAATAAAAAGTTTTGTAATAAACCACGCATATAAAAGATAGTACAGAACGCAAGTTTTGGTTAGTACAAAGAATCCACCCTTCTGTGAAAAGTTCCTGCCTCCACACACACTGAAAATAATTGCTTTGCTTTTAATAGCGAGTTCGCTCTGTTATGCTTTTTGTTTAAATATTGCCAAATTTGACGTATAAATAAGTTTCCAAAAATGAACCCAGCGTAGTGATAAGAGATATCAATACGATGTTCGGCGAGAAATCGCCAAACCTGTGTCGTATTTCAATTTGAAATGGAAAGTATTTAAATGAAAGATTCTCATTTTACTTATCGCTGAGTATTTTGTGGAAATCAGATGTATTTTGCAAGAAATTAAAATAGGAAAATCCTATTGCTTAAATATTTTTGCAACTAACACATTTTGCGCAGCTGTCTGGTTGTGCCGCACAGACAGCTGCGTCAAAAAAGGGTCTCTAGATCTGTGGCACGCGATGAACGTTTAGATCGTTCGCCATCTTGCTGGTAGTTAAGTTGAGCGATGGCAACGGCTGCCCCTTTTCAGCATTGGGCAATCTATCCAGCTGTTCTCGCATTCTTCCATTTTTCAGCAGATGTCAGTGCTGTTAAAAATAACCGTGACAATTTTTGTTACGGGAAATCACGTGCTAAAAAGTAAAGGATTCTCGTGGAGCTATGTCACCCGCAACTCTTTTTATAGAAATCCAATCTATTCTTCGTGACTGGCAGCAGTCAAAACGTCAGAGTTTGGTGTTCCAAAGGAGCGGGAACACTGCACGTTAAAGGGTTAAAAGGGAAGGACGAGAATTTCGGCTTGAATCTGCTTAAGTTTATAGTTGGTGTGTATTTTCAGAATTTCAGTGTTTTTCACTTCCTTGTATAAAGTGAAAGAAGTATTGTGATCTCGCAAAATTGTGCTATTAAGATTATGGCAGAAAAGTCGATTTTGAGCATGACTAAATTTACTTCGACAAGTTTCTGCTTGACGTTTCAATGTACGTATCTGTTTATGTACGTGCTTATACATGTACGATCTGCTTTGACGACAGGGAATGCATTTGGACTTGTTTTGTAGTGACGTCTGCAGGTACGTATGAAAGTATGCGTGTACGTAACTCGCACAACTAAAAAACTATTAACCGTAGGATGTTGAAATTTTGCATTAGGATGGTCATGACATTTAAGGCTGTTGTATTTAGGCTGCTGTAACATCCAGTTGTGTACCCCTCCTTTTTGATGGCAATGGACTGGGCAGTTTATTGACAAGGTAGTGCAAAAGACTTACAGTACATTAAGATTTATAGAGAACTTCAATGCACTAAAAGTCTACATTTAATCATTGATTGAGCCACTCCCAAAATCTCGCACGCTGTCTCCAAACTTAATGACTTTTGGCAGAAATATTGCCAAATTTGATGTATAAATAAGTTTCCAAAAATGAACTCAGCGTAGTGATAAGAGATATCAATACGATGTTAGGCGAGAAATCGCCAAACCTGTGTCGTATTTCAATTTGAAATGAAAAGTATTTAAATGGAGTGAATAAAAAATAGGTGTAATATAATAGTAAAGAGAAGTTATGCAGTGTCTACATGAGATTTCCCCCTCTCCCCTTTTTTTTCAGATGAAACGTCGATTTTCCTTTGAATAGGAAGCCTAAGAATAGTTCTATCAGAAATGGACAATACATCTCTCCACTAATAAACCATTAGTGGAGAGATGTATTGTCTCCACTAATGTTTTATTAATGGGGTCTCTGCTTCAAAGCTAAATTTTTTTAGCTTTGAAGCAGAGAAGAATCACTTTCAAAAGCAGAAATGCGAAAAGCTTTGTAAACGCTACACATAGATGTAACACACGCAGAGGCATATCAAAATGAGTAAAGCGATCTCATCAATAACTTGATAATAAAAAAGAACGAACAAAAAGTGATAGATAAATCTTTTGAAGAAGTTTAAGGTGTTACAACTGTACTCTTAATGTAATTAATTTTTTAAAGTTTTAATGTGTTTCGTTTATTGGCATCGTCGTCTAATATCAACAAAATACCTTCGGACAAATGTAATCGTATCCCTCGACTCTGCGTCCAAAGATAAGAGTGGGCTTAAAATCGACTCTATCTGCAAGACGTTAAAGTAAATCCTTCATTTACCATCTTAAATCGACTCATTGTTATGCTCATTAACAAGATGCATTTTCTCCCAATTCAGAGACGCCTGTTCGAAAACAGGCTCGCAGAATTCAAAAATCGCAATACAACGTTTATTTACTCACTAAAATTAAAGCATTTGCTTAATAATTAAGACGGAATCTTCGAAGCAATTACTAAAATAATGCATTCCATTAAGTCATTCGGCCTTTCTTTAGAATCTTCTCGCTCACTCGCACACATATAGATGTCATTTTCGTTGATGCAAAGTGAATTTCAGTGTTTTCATTTATTATTCCATTTCATTAAGTTGGAATAAAAGGAGAAGCTCGCCTGCGCACTTCGTTATCGAAGCCGGTGGCCCAGGAGAAAAGTCTAAAATGAGTTTTTACAGTGTTAAAGGGATGAAATAAGGCATTAAAATTTCATAGCCTCATTTTCTGAGAAGATGAGTTATTTTTTATTATTGTTTACATATTCATGTTTTGCGGATGGCGAATAAATTCAGGTGTCATTCATGTTTTAGAGTAAAACGGAAGTTCTGAAACTTGCGTTCGCAGTGTTCCACGAAACGTTAAAAATACCGATCAGCCGATGTATATACGGATATAAATTTTTCGTGGTTCTTCGGATGCGGATAATCAAATTCATGAATAATTTCGAAACCTATATCATCCAGATCTGATACACTAAAAAAAATTGCATTAATTTTACCCGCACATTGTGCTGTAGTTACTTGTAATTGCAGCAAAATGTGCTACATTTTATCCCCACATTGCGCCGTAATTGCTAGGAACTGCACCAGAACATGTGGTTAAAATAAGGAAAAGTTTTTCAGTGTAGTTTTGTACACATGGTGATATACGTTAGGTTCTATGTATATTAAGTAACAACGAAAATTTGGTAAATATCATGGAAAGGGGAGATTAAGTTTTCTTAAAGCACAAAAGCGTATTTATTTAGTAGTACTGTAAGTATTTGTGCTCCGCGGGTATCTACGATTAAATTATTGTTTATAAATTGACAAAAAAGTGACTAAATATGAATGAGCTTTTCTATCGACTCAGAAATCTTTGATCGATTACTCCTCAAAGCGATTAAACACAGACATTTAAGCGGGAAATTCACGGCCTGCTCGAATACTGAAGAAGAATTAAGTGGGTAGCGTTCAAACAAAGGATAATACATTAGATTTTTTGGAAACAGGAGCAGAGTCTGTTCATTCAAGTTCATCTAGATGTAGCTTTTCAGTGATTCGTACAAGTTCTGCAACAATTACGCTGTAGAGACTTGATATCTGCAAATCGTGTGCTCTGCAAACAAAATAGAGTTTAGGATGGCCCATGAAGTTAACCAGAAAAATCAACCTTCGTTTAAAGATATAAATTTAGTATACGAATTTTAAAGTTTTGAAACACTTTCGTTATCTATAAGTTGTTTCTGAATGAACAAAGCCACTTCTACAATTGATCGTTTCATGTTACATGATTTGACTTAGTATATCAAATAAAATTATTGTTGAATGTCCTCTTAATCAAACAATTTAAAATAATTTATTGTACAGATGCGGAAAAACACCGCCAACTTGCTCTTTATTTGGCCGTCGTTCGTCGTATAGCAAAGTTATATATACCATTCGCTCGCAAATAACGCATTCTTTAATTTACTATTAGTTTAATTTGCATAAGAGGCCGTCTTCTTATGTAATTGTGCATCAACTTCGTTTTTCTCATCGTGGGAACCCTCTACCTATTTAGTAAACGATAGAAAATCTCACCCAAAATATAAACTTTCACCAATTTTCTACGATAATTTCTGGAGATATTGCGAATTCTTTTTTTTGCGAAATTTTAAGGGATTTTCTGAAAATTGAAGAAGGCTATTTGCAGGTTCCGAACTTTTCGCCTTTTATTAATTTCATTCACTGCAATTAAAAGAAATAAATGTTATTTACATTGAAATTACTGTTTCTAGTCTTACAGCTTTTTCTACTGAGAGTATCAGGGGTAGAAATTAGAATATTTAGTCAGTGCCAGTGGTACAAATGACCCGTGACTCGAAAACTTCGTCCGTATACATGATTTAAAGAAAAACTGCAAAACGACTGTTTACGATTTTGAAAATCTTTCGAATTTTGAAATTGTTATTGAGTATTTGAAGGTTCTCTTACACAGGTGAAATGTTACCAGGAGAAAAAAATCTGTTCTCTGCTCTCCTGATATATGCATGAAAGTTACTCAGCTACGGTCTAACATGAAGAATGGTGTAATGGTTGAAAATTTACTTGTTTTAATTCATGTAAAAAAACCAAACTACTTTTTTTCCCACGCAATATTATCACTATGTTTGTTATTTAAGTTTCTTCATTCAATATTATTGTTTGCAGTGTGCAATATTTTTATGACTTTTGGCGGCATTTTAATTTATAGTCAGATGAAAATTTAGACAGAAAAATGTAATTTTGGATGTTTGTTGAATGTTTGATAAAATAAGGGGAAGTCCAAAAACCTGATGCTCCAGATATTAAAAACGGTCAAATTCATGCATGGAATGTTAAGGATACTAGTTTTTCAGAAATAGGACGATGTATTGGAAGATATAAATCTACAGCATCTAATTCTATACATGGAAAACTTTTTGTTTTTTTGGGGGGGAAAGCGGACGCAACAATATACGCTTTATAGAATCACCATCAAACTGTACAAAAGTCCAAATTATTTGCTTCAAAATTTTCAATTTTTTAATACCGCTAACTTTTACTATTTCTGTGCAAAAGAAATCTAATTTTGTAACAACCGTAAATGACCTCATAGAAACGTCATACTTTTAGTTTTAAAAATATCCTAACTCCATGGCTCTCGCTCGCGCTTTGCTTTTATTTGGAAAAAAATGAGACTGTTGCTCGTCTTTTTCGGGGGTTCTAATGTTTTTAGATTTATTATTACAGAAAATTTTATGTAAGATGAGTTAGAACCCCAATTTTGTATTTTTTCCATGTAAAATGGAGCTTGAAGGAATAAAATCATGTCTACAGTGTAAAAAAGTGGCGCCCAACGTGGGGCATTCATAATTTTTTAAATATATTAATAATTCATAATTCATATTAATATAGTTATTTATTATTATAATAATTTTTATCAAAAATTATAATAATAATAAATTATGTTTGAGTTGTTCAGTTCTAATAGTACGAATAAAAGTCAGCTTCTTATTATCAATATTATATGAGATATGAATTAAAGTATGAAAAAATATTTTAACATAGAGGAGGTGGATTCTGGAAGCTCATAACTCACTCATTTTCAGTTCAAATTTATTGAAAATTGGTATCTGGGGTTAAAGTGAACTAAATTTTTGGAATATGAAATGAAATCTAGGGGTTGCTATTGGATAAAAAAAGTTGGTGCGAATTTTAATATGGAGAAACCTCTTTATGCAATTTTTATGTATAGCAAATTAAAGTGTACGTCGATCGTAAACGATTGGTATATGTAACTTTGATGTACTACGAACGACGGTTGAATATAGTGGGTGTTTTTTTTTCTCATTGCAGCTGTACATTCTAAATTATCAACATTTTAATGTAGGTCCATAGCATTTAAAAATATATTTAGCTGTAGTTAGTTACATAAAAAAAATTGAAAATGTTTTAAAGATCATTATGATTATTATTATTATTATACTACTAGTACTGGCACTAATGGCGTCATACTGCTACTGTATTATTCTAGCCTATATTTTGCTACTGCTGCGAAAGAAGAGCATAAAAATATTCTCAAATGTTCCCTGAAATACATATTATCTCTTTTCATTTTTTAATAATAGTAATTCATTTGTCCATTATTTCTGAGAATTTGAACTCCGAGCTGCGTATCGGCAAATGACGTCATTTTTTTCTTTTTAATCTAAATGTAGTGTGTGAGCTCACGTTTTCATATCATCCAATTATTTTAAGTATCTCGACTCGAGCGTCGGCACACGTTAATTAACTGCAGTACTATTTTGACATTAAGTTGATATGGCTACTGGTCATGATGAAAGGAGAAACATAAATGGAACTACATCATACTCAAGTTAATGTGATGTGTCAATCGGTGTTCGACAACGTGACTTTAGTGAAAATTCTGCAGATGCTTAGACATTCATGGAAAAGGTGTTAGCCCAGCCAGTAAAAAACAAATTACAGTCTGTACGCTTATAATTTAAGTACACTTTTATTTAAATTCCTAAAGAAAAACCACATCTTTGCCAATTAATAAAATGTTTTATTTTTTCAACGTAAATAAATGTATATAAGTGCAATCAGTGCAGAATAAGTTACAGTTTGTACGTTTCTAATTTAAGCATATACTTTTATTTAAATTGCTAAAAAACCCCACATTTTTGCTGCATGATAAAATGTATAATTTGCTAGGCGTAAATAAATTCATGTAAATAAGATAAGACTTTTGTCTGTACGTTACTTGGAATTCACATTTTGTTCATAAATAATTTCACTGTTTACAATCGAGAACGTTCGAAAATAAATATAGGGGACTACAAGATTATTTTTGTGTCTGTCCAAACATATCTACAGCAGTAAAAGGCAAAAACAGACTTCCCCCCCCAAAAAACCCCCTGAAAGTGTAAATTAATAAATCAAATAAGTTTTCAAAACTTGAGAAAAACTGTTTATCTTCATTAAACCCGCCCTAAAATTTTGTCCTACAGGTATTTTGGAGGAAATCTGAATACACATATATTGCTGTTGTTTGTATAAAATGGATTTCCTTTAGTTAACTTTCATCAACTAACAATCATTGCCCATGACCAGCATGGAAACTTTTGGGATAGTCCTATAAAATATCTTTAAGTTTTATGTCCGAATTAACACCCAGAACATGCTATAGTAAAGAAATATGAAATGCTTAAATTTTGTATTCAAGCATATTGACGGACGTTGAAAACTGGAAAAGTTGAATCCTAGTCAAAAACACTTATAAATTTTTGTTGGAACGTGTGAAAGATAAATAATCTGAACAATTCTGAACGGAGACAAAGCAGATGATTCAAAATTTTTAGGACTTTTACGAATGTGACGTGATCTCTTGTCCACGGAGTAACGAGGACAAGGTAACGAGGAACGAAAAAATAAACATCCTTGGTCATTGAGTCTGTCGCTAGAGAAGTCTGTCGCTATTAACACATTTACAGAACTACAAAGAAACAAACAAACACTTTTATTCATCCATAATGTAAGTATCACGCACGATTTTATCAAACTTTCACATTTAAAAAAAATCACGAATAAATAACCAAGCTTTTATGATGCAGTATTATATATCTGTATAAACTTTTTAAAAATTTCAAGAGAAGAGAGAAAAAATAATCTAAGTTGCAAACAAACCCCAATTTAAAAATAGAAGAGTGATTTTTATGTTCAGTCATTTGCATACTCGTAAGACGCCACCAACTGATGGGCACTCTTTCTTTTTTTTTACTGAGTCTACTGAAAGATGACTTCAGGAAGGGAATTTCTCTCAGGACGGCCTCTTCCATGTTCCCAAGTTATTTTGGACCTGCGAAACGGAACCAGATAAATAGGGCAGAGGAGCCGTTTATTGATTTTAATTTATGTTTTGCAAAACTGCGTCGGCGTGCCTGAAAATCTGGATTCTGAAAATATGTACTCCTGCGGCTTTAAGAGTATCAAACTTAAAGATAGAAAAATTGTTAGGAAACTGTGGGGGGGGGGGGGGGGGCAAGAGTTTTTTATGTTTTTAAGTACAAAGAGTGGATAGATGTTTCAGATGTGAACAAGATAAATGCATTATTTTAAAATTAAAAAATATAAAAAAGTAAATAAGCTTTATTTGTTTGGTATAGTATATACTTTTATTTTCTTTCGTTTTCTTAAGAAATACAAATTTTAATCAATAAAAATGCATTTTGTTACCATTTATTAAAAATTTATTTTCTTCTTTGACAGTAATTCTAGATAGATTAAAAAAATTGTTTTAAAACTCATTTTTTATGCATTGTATTTTAAACTAATTAAAAAAAATTCATCATTGCTAGAGATAAGGAAATGAATGCCCTTAGATAAAGGGTTAGACAAGATTCATGTAGCATTTAAGTGGAAATCAATTTAACGCGGTTAACGTTAGAACACGGTCAGTAAAATGGTAAAATCCTGATTGATTTAGCTGGAAAACGCAGATGTGTTGATAGGACGCAATAAAATAATTCACACATTCATTAGTGTATTGTAAGACTCTGTGATCCTCGCTGCATGGGAGGCAGGTTGAAGAGCCTTCCCCTCCTCTAAGGATTCGTAATTTTTAAAGAAATAAAACATTTTGCTTGCATTTGATTAGAAATAAGAGTATGATTCAAAACTTATGTCAGAAGTGCGAAGGGTGATAGAGGAGACCAAGATGATTCAGAATCAAATAGTAAATGTGAGGTAGGAAACGCCGTCTTCATTTACCTGTTAATAATCACTTTGGAAGATATGTTAAAGTAACTTTCCGACCATCGTATATCAAAAACTAATGCATCTTTCACAGAAATCACTTAACCAAAACTGGTAGTTTACCAATTCTATTTCATTTCACTGTTGAAAGTGCTGTGGAAAAGCTCTTCTCTTATGAAACTCGACTCGATTGAGAAATTAGACAAACACTCAAACAGTTCTTCCAAAGTGATTATTAACCCTTTGAGGCGCAACCCTTTCCCAATGCTGAGAAAAGGGCAGCCGTGCACAGCCAGTGCGCCATAAAGGGTCTCTAGATCTGTGGCACGCGATGAACGTTTTGATCGTCCGCAATCTTGCTGGTAGTTAAGTCGAGCGATGGCAACGGCTGCCCTTTTTTCAGCATTGGGCAATCTATCCAGCTGTTCTCGCATTCTTTTTCAGCAGATGTCAGTGCTGTTAAAAATAATCGTGACCATTTTTTTTTTACTGGAAATGACGTGCTAAAAAGTAAAGGATTCTCGTGGAGCTATATCAAACGCAACTATTTTTATAGAAATCCAATCTATTCTTCGTGACTGGCAACAGGCAAACGTCAGAGTTGGGTGTTCCCAGAGCGGGAACACTGCGCGTTAAAGGGTTAACAGGTGCACGAAGACGACCTATCCAATCGCACATTGCTGTGTGATTCTCATCCGTCTTGGTATCCTCTATCATTTTACATTTCTCATTCCTTTACATTTCTGACATGGAGTTTTGAATCACCCTAGAAAATGAGAAGCTTAGACTTTTAACCCAAACAAAGGACATCCAGAAATGATACTGACTATCTGAAGCTACTGTCTAAAGATTTTTATGACGATATTCCTGTTTCCTCCTCCTTTCGTGCACAGAGTACTTGAGTCTTCTTATCTCAGTTGCAACTACATTCTCTATTACTAATTTGCATGACCTAACGCTTAGTGTAACTCCCCGTAAAAAGAATTATTCTAATGATTCGTGTTCAGCAACTAAATGAACTATCCTAACATTGAAGGACGTTTAGTATTTATACAGGGCCATTCTACGATCACGGGACCAACTTCTGGAGGGAGCTGGTTACTTCAAGACGAATCTCAATCACGTACCAATTTGGAGTCGTCCTAACCCTTTAACGCGCAGTGTTCCCGCTCTGGGAACACCCACTTCTGACGTTTTGACTATTGCCAGTCACGAAGAAAAGACTTGATTTCTATAAAAATAGTTGCGAGTGACATAGCTCTGCGAGAATCCTTTACTTTTTAGCACGTCCTTTTCCGTAAAAAAATGGTCACGATTATTTTTAACAGCACTGACATGTGCTGGAAAATGGAAGAATGCGAGAACAGCTGGATATATTGCCCAAT
Source organism: Cheiracanthium punctorium (assembly GCA_038373885.1). Taxonomy (NCBI): domain Eukaryota; kingdom Metazoa; phylum Arthropoda; class Arachnida; order Araneae; family Cheiracanthiidae; genus Cheiracanthium; species Cheiracanthium punctorium. Next base: position 59,946 of record JAWZYV010019825.1, on the reverse strand, counting down.
ACTGAATAAAGGGTTGCGCCTCAAAGGGTTAACTCGTCGTGGTCACTTTGGAAGAAGAGTTGAAATTATGACGAGTGCTCTGACCAGATCTACAAATGTAGGGGGGCAAGTGGGGTACGACGTGTTGAGGGTTTCGAGTCAAAATCTTTTATAGTTCCAACGAAAGAGGCACCAACATAAAGGTTTGCTCCGGGCACCATGCTGAGGGGACTATCAAAATTAAGTTTTGCCCCGAGTGATATAAACTCTGGTGTCAACACTGCCTTCGACCATGGTTTGTCAGAAATGAATGCATAACGGACCATTCTTAGAAAACACTTGACTAAATCTGATAGTTCAGAAAATCTACTTTATTTTATAGAGAAATTCTCGGAGTCAAGCGTGTTGTTTATTAATATGTAACAGATTTGTAAACAAAACTTCAGGTAACGAAACCAGGTGAAAAGTGATTATTAATTAACAAGTACATGGAGAACGTTTGAGATCCCATATTGCTATGCGATTATGATTCGTCTTTGATTAGCATACTTCCTCAGAAGTATGTCTCATGACCGTAGAATCACCCTGTACACCTAAGTAATCAAGTTACATCACTTAAGTAATGTACTTAAAATATATTTAAAGCTCAAATTTATCATTTGCTACATTTCTACTTTCCGAACATGGGCGAAGTAAGGAAAATATTGTAATTATGAAGAAATTCGACTTTGACATTGTCATGTATTGACACGTTTTGAGGTCTGAATTCATTTATGCAATTTCTATGGTGATGCATGTATATGACTGCATGTGTGTGAGCGAACACGATAGCTTCTAAATGGTGCATTCGATTGATCTAAAATTTGGTATAAATATTACAGATCACCCTCACACGACCAGTATTGATTTTGGTGTGGACAGGACGTACATTTTTGGTACTGGGTTAGAAAAAAGAATTCTTTTATACTATAGACTATGGACGAAAATTCTTGAAAGTGAGCTAGCGTCTGCACAGTCGATTGAGCGCAAACTGGGTGTGTATGTATAGTATAGGTCTCGATCACATCACTAGCACAGATTTTAGTATATGAAGGCTTGATAGTTTATTCAAAAGTTCTAAAATATTCTTATACATTACGGTCAATGGACGCAAACATTTAAATTCTGCTAGTGTTTAAATGGTGCATTTGTATAAATTCGAATTAGGTACGCATATTATAGGTCGATGTCTTAAAACCGTACAGAATGTAATGTATTTAGGGCTTACAGCTTTTCACAGGTGTGCAGAAAGGCGTCCTTATACATTGAGGCCTACAAACAAATTATTTGAAGTACTCTAACGACTGAATATTACATCTGATTGAGTCGAATGAAATTTATTTAAATGCTTTTTAAGGATCAAGTGTTCGGAAAGAGGAATGGAGTCCCTCCAATTTTTTACTTCCTTGTACAGGGTATAAGGAAGTAATGTGATCGCAAAAAATTTCGGATTTCCAGATTTCGACAAAAAAAAAAAAAAAAAAAGAAAAAAAAAAGAAAAAACGAAAAAACGATTTTAACAGTCTTTAAATTTAAGAATTTTTGCGATGCATCTCATCGCATACTAGCATGCACGTTCATATAAATGCACGTACATTGTAAGACCCATTTTGACGACCGCGAGTATATTTTGACCAGGTTTTCCATGCTGTCTGTACGTGCGTATATAACTCGCATATTTCAAAAACTGTTGGTCGTAGAATGTTGAAACTTTATATTTAGGATTGTTGTAACAGCTAGTTGTGCACCTCTCTTTATGGTCCTAATCAACTGGATAGTTTATTTACAGGGCCTCCCAAAAGATTTTGAATACAATTATGCTCTATGGGTAGAAATTCATAAAAGCATATTTTTGAGGTATTAAGCTATTTCAAACGTCTCAGAAGCGATATATGTTGTTAAGGGTTACAAAATGAATTTTTCCATCGAAAACAGTGTCTTTATCGTTTATAGTTTTGCTACAGGAACACTCAAAATATTTCCAACACATTACGGTCAAAGGCAGTTTGAGGGACATCCATGCATTTCAAGCACAATACTGTCCTACCATATAGTCAGGTAATGGTCTGACTACGGTCGCGTGCCTCCCTCAAATATTATGCCAAAGGTCGCCAAACGTGGCGACTTTTGGTATACGTGTGTACGTACACTCTATAACAAAGAAAAATCGACGCACCAAGAAACAATCAACCGATTGCTTTGAAATTTCGTATGCATGAATGTTTTGAACAGATATGCAAATGATTCAAATTTGGTGTCCAATGAATGAATAGTTTGATCTCTAGCGCATCGGAACTGCGCATCCAGCAGACGCATATAAGGAGCAGTTCTTCAACGGTTGTTAAACCTTTCGGTTTGATTGCGATTCAGATGACCTTTCAACAACTTAAAAAATGCCTCGCTGCAGGATTCGTTGCTCATTACGAGCAACTGTCAGAGTTTGACAGAGGTCGTATCATTGGATTGAAAGAGGCCGGTTGGACTAATCGGAGAATCGCTCGTCATTTGAGTCGAAGCGATGCGACGATTCGAAGATGCTGGCAAGGATGGGTGGAAAGTGGCAGAGTGAAGCGTCAGGATTCGACCTAGGGCTACAACAGATCGTGAGGACAGAGTGATGGTCAGATCAGCTGTCACAGCGCCTTCTTCATCTCTATCAACCATCAGACGTCCAACCCAAACACCAGTGTCCATCATGACCATTCACAGACGGTTGAGAGAGCGAAATCTACGCTCGCGCCGACCGTTACGCCACCTGCCACTCACGCCTGCACACTGCCGAGCCAGATCACAATGGTGCAGGGCTCGATCAGGTTTGAATGATGCCGACTGGGGACGTATAGTCTTTAGCGACGAATCCCGCTTCCAACTGTGTCCTGACGATCATCGAAGACGTGTTTGGAGACGCACAGGGCAGAGGGGGGATCCTGCTATCACTATTGCACGCCACACCGGCCCTCAACAAGGCATTATGGTCTGGGGTGCCATTTCCTTTGACAGCCGGACCCCTCAGGGCCCGTTTATCGGCAGGGCAACCGGGGCATTTGCCCTGGGCCCACCAATTTCAAGGGCCCAAAAATGTTGTATTTTTCAAAAAATTTATGTTTGATAAAAAACTTTCATTTGTTAAAAATTTATATTCTTTAAAAAATTTTGTATCGAAAAATATGTCATTCATGACTTCAATCGGGACCTAGCTTCTAGGTACGTTATAACCGATAGTACGTTATAACCGGTGTGAACTGTATTTATATTTAGTGTTTAAACAAACAGTATATTTAAGTAGCTATATGTATCTAAAATAACTTAGATGCATAATACTGTTTTCGTGCAATTTCCCGTAAAATATTTATGGTCCGGTGCAAAGGCCCCAAAATTTGTGTTTGCCCTGGGCCCAATATTGTGATGATCGGGCCCTGCCTTTGGTCGTCATTAGAGGTACACTTACTGCACAGCGGTACGTGGACGACATCCTAAGACCTGTTTTGCTACTGTTCCTGTTGCAGTGCCCGGGTTGGTTTTTCGGCAGGACAATGCCAGACCACATACGGCTCGTGTTGCTCTAAACTGTCTGCAAGCTTGTCAAACTCTTCCTTGGCCTGCCAGATCTCAAGATCTCTCTCCCATCGAGCATGTCTGGGATATGATGGGAAAGCGATTGCATGAGGCATGTTGAAATTTCATATATGAGATTGTTGTAACATCTAATTGTGCATCTCGTTTTTTGGTTCCAATCTACAGAAGAGTTTATTTAGAGCATCCAAAAGAGTTTCAATCCATTAATGTCTACGGATATCTTCAATATATTACGTCTTGCAATCGACTGGGTAATTTGTTTACAAGATCACCCAAATGACTTTAAATACATCAACGTGTATGGATACATTCATTCATCTAAAGTCTGTGGTCAATAACTACTTTGGCTATCCACAAAATATCGCAAACTATCTCAAGCTTGTTGGCTTTTGGAGAAATATCGCCAAATTAAGTGTCACAAACAAAGCTTTCAAATTGAACCTAGCTTGGCGATATCGGAAATATTTGTCTAGAAATCGCTAAACTTTAGTATTACTGCAGTATTTTATATCGCAAACAAAATAAGTTTAGACGAAGTACGCCGAAAATATTTTTGATTTAACAGACGTGAAAGGAAGTAATGTCTTGTCCACATCAGATTTTTTGAATTTTGTATAAATGGATCCCTCAGAGCAGGGATGGGCAAACTTTCTTGGTCTCGGGCCAGAAATCGAAAAAAAAAAAAAAAAAAAAAAATTGGCGGGCCAAAATAAATTTTTCTAAAATTTTAAAAACAATATATAAGTATTAAAATTTAAATATGTTAATGAGATGAATGAAATTGCGATTTCATTTTTAAAAGTTTCTTATATTGAGGTTCGAAGTGAGATGTACTGATTCTAAGGAACGAGGCTGAATGCTCATCTGTCAGTCTACTTCTGAAAGAATTCTCTCAAAGGTTCATAGTTGAAAACACTTGTTCACATATATAAGATGAAGCAAACATAGCACTGGTTTTCTGGGCGGGAAACTTACTTTCGATAATGATTTGTAAAATTCTAGCTTTGGCATATTTAGAAACAACTGCTTGAGATGACTGTTAGATTGCAACTCAATTAATTCAAGCTGCAAATCTGACCTCACTGCTTCACAATTTACGTTGAAAGGCATGGTAAAAATATCCAATTCTGTTTGATGCAAAATGCAGTTTTTTCCAATCCATCTTCATAATTCTTAATATGGATATATAATATATAAACATATGTTTTCTTTTAATTTCCGTCTGACCGGCAAATTAAAATTCTATCCGCAGGCCGGATAAAACCTTTCGGCGGGCCGTAGTTTGCCCCTCCCTACCTCAGAGTATCATCAATAGGAAAAGGTCGTCAGGGTCTGCCCACTGCGAATGTTTATTTTAGGCTATTAGAGTCAGCAATCCGAGCGTGCGACAAAACTTCTGTCAGACACATTTCTTTTCGCGATGTTTCACCTTTGAGAGTGAAAGCACACAGAACACGTGTTGTGAATTCAGCAACTTGAAAATTAAGAAAAAAGTTTTTGCCCATTTTCTGATTACATGAATACGTTCTGTGCATAGGTCGTATATGTCGTACTTGTTTCATAATGTTGAAAACATTTATCATAATCCATGCGCCTGACGTATTTGGCTTTTTGTTATGAGTATTCATTTGCACGAGCGTTCGCCGCCACATGACTTTTGAGCAGCCTTAAAAACAAAACAGTGAGTTTAAATTCTCAAAAACAATCAATAATGCTGCTTCTCCAAATACACTAAGGGCTAGTACTAACAGTAAAGCTGTACGTGTCATTCAACATTCAGAAAAAAATTAATAATCTGAAAAATTGCCTTCAAATGGGCCGACCGCCGCAATAGCACCGGACGCCATCTCTAGGCAGGCACCAAAATAGTATCTTACTGTAAAATATATACACAACAGATATATAAATATATATGCAAGCAGGGGCGTAGCCAGAAATTTTTCATGGGGGGTGTTACGACTACTATAACTCATGTATATGTATACGTGTGTGTGATAATAGAGTGAATAATATACATTTTGAATGGCAAAAAATTTCTCATAGGGGGGGGGTGTTATGACCCCCTTAACCCCCCCCTCCCCCGTGGCTACGCCCCTGTATGCAAGATATTTTATATAATTGCAGGTTTATGCAGGTTTAATACTATCTCTGTAAAAACAATCATGTAAATACTGTTTTGCTCCTGTGACATAATTTTTTCCTACACGCTTAAATCTATTGATTAAAACTAACACTATTTTATTGATTAAATTTCTTATCGACTGAATTAAATCCTTTTACGCTAAAAAATACTCATTAAAGACAATAATTTGTTATCTCCTCAATTCGCCTCAATCCTCCCGATTCGCTAGATCCTACTTAGCTCAATTTTCACAAAAATATTGTCTACTTGAGTATTCTGTCTTTCTCCCCCACGACCCATTTCCTATTACTATCACGTGACCCACGCTGTTCAACGGCTAACGGTTCATAGTCGGGCATAGTTGTGTGTGTATTCGCTGTTGATAATTTTATGTTATATCCGAATACCAAATGCATCTTTTTCATATTCAGAGTTGTGAAATAAATTCAGCCTAGATATAGAGGAGATGCTTTAGGTAAAGATTTCGCTTTAATGACATAGTTTCTTACGATTGGATTATAAAAAGCTGTTGTAAAACAAATGAAGTTATGATATCTCCACCCAAAGTGAGTAAGTAGTATTTTACGTTTTTCGTGTCAATAAATTAGATCGCTGCTTTAATTAAATCTCACAGCTGGTTTAACCATGATTGCATTTCTGTATTCTGACTGTACTGTGAATTCGTTTTATAACTAGAGACAATAGTGAAATTATATTCTGTTTATTAAAAAATACTTTTTTATAGTGTATTAAGATATATGTAATGCATTTGCCTTGATTTAAAATTTATTTTCTCGGGCTTATAATCATAGATTACAGCTCTGATAATAAAAAATGAAGAAAACGAACAATTCAATATATTAATCAAAAACAGCAAATTTTAATAAAACACCCTTTTTCTAGCTTAAAATAATAATCTTAATTGAGTACAGATATGTTAATTAAAAAAGGGCTGATTTTGCAAAAACGCTCATTCTATAGCTTAAATAATAATCATAATTGAGTACAGTTATAGTAATCAAAAACGGACAGACACTCCTTATTTTTTATTATTATTTAGCCTAAATGGAGCTGTTGTATAATGCTCAAAAATTGAGAATTTTTCGCTCCATTGATTTTTGTCGATTAATGGAGCAAATTTTACTCAATCGGGAGAATGGCTGTTTGAAGTCAAAAATTGAGTAAAAATATACTCCGTTTGATTATTATTTTATTCAATAGATTTAAGCGTGTATACCAGAAATAACTCATTAAAAAATTCAACCCTTACTCCTCTGGAAACTTCTCTAGCTACACGTGAGTATGGGGGACGCATTTTTGTAGTTCGCGCCCCTTCGAAAAATCTCTTTGACCGCCACTGTTTGTAATATTTCACAGTACAACTTATAAAGAGACATTCTAAATTTTTCGAGTCTCTAGTGCAGCAAATTCTTTAAAAAGCTTTTCAAAAGTTGCGTGATTTCTTAAAAGAACAGACAGCCTAATATTTAGTGACTCCACCGTGAGATTAATAGCTCTATTAAACATGAAAAGTAATTCAACGCCCGAAACAGAACGGAAATTTCCGATGCGAAAAACTATAGCACCCATAGTACAAAAAATGACACTATGCAAAATCTCGACCTTAAAACCTATTGTTTTAAGATCGGGATTAAGCCAAGTTATGCCAAACGCTAATAAAAAATGTAGCTCTGTACCAAAAGATTAGTCTTATTATTATAGAAGCAATGCATATTACTTTGACGTGTATTTCGTAAATCAGAAGAAATACATAATAATTAGCCTTGATTTTTAAGTTAATATCGCCGAACTATCACAATATACGGTATGGTAGCCGATTTGGCGTTGGGATTTTGGTGCTATACTCCCCCCCCCCCCATAAAACCAAATTACGTCATCATAGTAATTAATGCAAATCTTTTTACACCACTTAAAAGGGTACTTACGTATTATCCCGGCGGTCATTCTCGCCAAACTATTTTTTCGTCAAATGTGCTGCCAAACTGTTGCCAATCGTATTCCAAATCATCAATAATTTCATGTGTCCGGCATTTATCTTGGCAAAAAATCGCCAGTTTTGCCGGACCGCTGAATAATACGTAAGTACCTAGAAAAGCTATAATTTTGCTTTCCATACTTTTGCTAATATGCTAATTCCATTCTTTCTACTTTCTAGAATGCTGACGAAAATTCAGCCTTTTTGGTAATCTGCATTACATACTAACTCGTGAACGACGGGAACTTCATCCAGTAAGAAAAGAATAAAATAAATGATTAGCTCATTCCATTGCTCTTAAGGCTTATCACGGAAAAGAAGACATTTCATTTCAGGCCCGGACTGACTTTTCTGTCCGACTGTCTGCAGACGGGTGGGCCCTCTGCTGAGGGCGGCCCCCAAACAGAAAAAAAAAAGAAAAAAAAAAGTGCTATACTGATAGCACTTAAATGAAGTTTTACACTTGCCAAATTTTTTGCAGCTGCAATTGCGCCCCAGAAGGCTTCAAAACACTTCATTTTAAATGTTGTTCTCAAAATTTTTTGAGAGAGGGTTGCCGAATGAACAAGGGATTAATTAATATGAAGGACGCATATTAATTAATAGATCAATATTTTATTAATGCATTAATTATCAATCATAATTAATTAATAGTGACACCATTCCTCCCCCATACCCCGAAAGTTAACACATCCTATATTTATCGGTTACACAATAAACCGGGCCCCCTTCTCTTGAGACGGGCGGGCCCCTACCCTCCCAGTTAGCGTTGCCAGGCGTCCGGATAAAGCCGGACATAGTTAGGCTTTTTGATTGCGTGTCCGGCCAAACTTAACAGTGTCTGGCTTTTGTTAGGCTTTTTACTGGTGACTTTGTCTGATTAGTAATGAAGTACTTGAACTGATTTGGCATTCGATGTTATTTTTATTTCATTATAATTTAACAAGATTCATGGTAATACAATTTTTTTGTCGTACCTATTAATACTGAGACAAAATCCTCAATATTGTAGGCTGTCCGGCCTTTTTACCCAAATGTCCGGCCAAACTGGTTGTTTTGTCCGGCTTTTTGGTTTGGCGACCTGGCAACCCTACTCCCAGTCCGGGCCTGTTCCATTTTGCTTATTATTCATCTTCGCGCTTTTTCGCCATTTTATTTGGCGGGCGTATGGGCGTTCTGCGATAGAGCAGAATCGTCTGCAGCTCCTTTTCGAATGCGGTTTTCCTTCTATTTCCCTTTCATTTACAAATAGATTTGTTTTAAAACTTTTAAATACTCATCACGTGAAATAATTCTATTAATAGCATTGTTTTATATTAATATTTAATATTTAACAAATCAATAAATCTTAAACAAAATTTTCTAAATGTACGGAAGGTTTATTCGTCACGTGTTCTATTATGAATTACTTAACGAAAAAAAAATTCTCGAATGGCAGCAATAAATAATACTAACGTTCTCATTTACACCCAATCTTATATTTTATTTAGAAAGTGTTCTTTTTCGGTGAATGCTTACTTGTTCTGCATTTGTTCCCAATTTTGACACAAGAAGTATTTGTGTTTGACTATTCATGTTTAGAATGAAATTTCCTGAGAAATTGTGGAACTTAGTCAATGAATGTACTTCTGGCGCTATTTACTGGGGTATCGATGGTGAAACAATCTTCATTGACTATGCCAAATTCGAAAATGAAGTCTTAAATGAAAAATCTACAATTTTTAAGACAAAAAGCATTGTCAGCTTCATTCGTCAATTGAATTTGTACGGATTTCGTAAATGCAGTCGCTGTGATGATGTTCATGAATTTAAGAATAAATTTTTCATCCAAGGGAGAAAAGATTTGTTAAATTATCTGAAAAGAAAACACGGTTCTTCATATGACAATTCTAGTATGGATGGCAGTTCTTATCATCCAGATAAGTTGAAAAATTCTCAAATAATTGCGAAGAAGGAAAAAAGCGTAAGAGATATTTTAAATTTTGCCTTTTATGTGTTTAAAATGAATGTGAGCCAAAACCTTTTCAGTAAAATCAGTTTAATACCTATGGCAATATCAAGTTACTTAGTATGTGTGAAAGTTTTCACTTTTATTAAATTAGCTATAAGGTCATTATTTAATTTGGGACAACTTGGATATTTGCCACCAGTGGCAACCTTTTATTCTCTGCTGATTCTTTGGCGATTTACGCAAGAGCATAATCGATAATTATTTCCCTTTATGGTTGCCATTAAAACAGTGTTCTTCATATATTCTTACACATAATCCTTGGCATATTTAGCATTACGAAATAAATCATGGCAAATATCCATGCTGTACCCGTAATTTTTGTGTTAGAGATTGTTAAATTGATTTGATTGTGTTAAACCGATAACCCAGTTGATAAATGTTGATGATTTCAATCGATTGTTAAATTTATCTCCCAATTTGGAATAGATATCTAATCTTATAGATCTAATACTTGCCACTCAAGGCGAATTCTCATTCATTGACGATTTTCACATGTTCAAAGTCAATTATTATTTCTCAATAAGGTTGCCATTAAAATAATTCATTTCTTATATTTAAAAGTGCTATATCTAATAATGCTCCCGAATGTTTCATCCCGCCAAAGGGTTGCAAATACCCAAGCTCTACCCAGCCTGAATTCTTGGGAAACCCACTTAGAGGATTCTTAAATGTTAACGAGCCTCTGGAATGGAATCAGTTGCTGTCAAGCATAAATGTTGTTGTGTTAATGAAATATTCATAAATAAGGAGCAGCTTCGATATTTGCTATATTTGCCATACCATGACGATTTTTCATTTTTGCGATTAGTTTAGGCGTATATCAAATAAAAATCTGGAGTAACTCCATCCGAACACGATCGTTACCAAGCGTTTAAATAAGTTTGAGTCGGTGAATAGTTCAGCAAAGTAAAAAAGTGAAAATTATAATATCCGAATATTGTTCGAATATTTTCCTCGAATTCATATACTTATTTAATTAATTCAATGCTACATCTAAAAATGTTATTTTGGTACTTTTTCACCAAACATAGATCAATTATGCGCTTGTCTGAAGAATTTTCGGAGTACGCATATTTTGTACACAACTAAAAGGAATTCTTATACATTACGGCCTATAGACGCAATGGGCTAGGCCTGTGTGATGCATTCGATTGATCTCAAATTAAGTACGCGTATAACAGATTATTGTCTTAGGTTATTGTATACATACAATGTAGATTTTGATACAAGAGTGTGTGTAAGACTTTCAGCTTTTTACAGGGCTACAAAAAGTATTCTTATACGTTGCGGCCTATAGACTCAAACTAGTGAACTGGCATCTGAACGCTATTTGATTGAGTTGAAATATGGTAGGCAAACTGAATCTGAAAAACGTTTATTTAAGTTCGCTTTTCGTATTATTATATGAAGGATAAGTGTTTGACGTATGCTTTATAAACTTTATAGGTGATTAAAATAACCATACTATGTTTCAACGTCACCTAAATATTCGTGTAACAGACATGCATACACATACATACTCCACTGTAAAAAATAGAATAAATGAATTCAGAAGACCCCAAAACGTATAAATGTTTCAAAATCTCATAGTCGAATTTTTTTCATGATTACAATACTTCCCATTCATGTTTGAAAAGTAACAATGTCCCATAAAGGTTACTGGTTGTAGTCCGCACGATTCCTTTATTAGAAGACGTCAGAATGCGGAAATTAAGGCCTCCAAACTATCCCATCTTGTCAAGGGGTAACAAATACCGACGTTGCGATATAAATAGTTATAAATATTCTACTTCAATATCAGAATGAATTTCTGAAAAATAAACAAAATGTATGTATTTAGCTAGCACATATATTCATTACAGTTTTAAATACAATAATTTTATTAATATTTAATTAGCTATACCATCTATTTATTGTTATTCAAAAATTATAATTTTCATTTAATTAATATACCCGTATGTTTATAATCTCAAATAATATTACACCGCTGTTTCTGGCAACATTTTTATAGTCTTAATTCTACTATTACACATTCAAATTCTGGCAACACCGGTATTTCACTTCTTGATTTTGGCAACATTCTTACAACAAAATTTGCTGTCACCAGTGCCGCGCCTACCATGGTTAGCGCCTGTGTGCGAAACAACTGAAGCGCCCCTCAGGGTTTATTACCTGCCCACTTACCTAAGAAAGTGGAGGTTTGGAGTTTTTTTTTTTTTTTTTTTTTTTTTAAACTTTTACAACCTCACACACAAAAAAAGAAAACGCTTTTGAACAACTCACTTTATTTTTACTATTGCTTGATCGTAAAACGCGTAATATTTGTTAGATACTAGAGAAGTAAATAGTCTAACCAAATAATGAACTAAATTACCTACTTTTTCAACAAACATATTTAATTCGCAGCAGGGCTCGAAATAAGTCTTGGCGACTACTAAAAAGGCCGTGAGACTAGCCCAAATAGCCTCGATGATCATTAGCTCTTGCGGGAAGGTAAGCTTTCGAGTATTTAAAACTTTTTTTCTTCCAACCTCAGATGTATTTTAAGGTTACATATAAAATTACAGAATTGTTGCAAGAAAAGGGAAGCCTTTTTGTCTGTTGTTCTTCTCACTGAATTATTGATTTCCTTTTGTAAAAAGTTAAGCGAAAAAACTGCAACTGCTCATTATAGATATTGCGAAAGAACGAAAATTTAAGATTTCGCCGTTACCTAAATAGTTTTTACTGCCAGCTTAAAATCTTTTTTCGAGCATTGATTCACAGCAGCATACTACTTTCATTTAAAGTAGTAACAAATGCACTTACGTCTTCATATTAGAATCAGGCTCATATACATGTTCTTTTAATTCTCCCTTGTTGTGAACTTTTACCACCATTACTCCAAAAAGATTAAAAAGTTAAGCACAAAATGCCTAATAACACCCACACCGTTTATACGATCCGCTTGAAAAATTTCACAATTATGTATAAAAATATAGAAACAATCTGCGCTACTTTAAAAATCTGAAAATCTACCCGTTCCCTAATTTTAAAGAGATTTTTCGGTACTTTCCGATCCATTTTATTTCCGAGAGCTTAGGCTAGTTCAAGCGGCTCAGAAGTGATATATGCTGTTAAGGGTTACAAAATGATTGTTTCCATCGAAGAAAGTGTCTTTATCATTTATAGTTCTGCTACAAGAGCGCTCAAAAGATTTCCAACACATTACGGTCAATGGCACTTTTGGAGACATTCATTCATTTCGAGCTCAATATTATCCTACTATATGGTTAGATAATGGTCCGACAACAGTCATGTGCTTCCCTCAAAAATTGTGCCCGCCAAGATTGGCGACATTTGGTGTACGTGTGTGTATACTTGCATATCTCAAAAACTATTAGTCGTAGATTGCTGAAATTTTATGTATAAAATTGCTGTCACATCTAGTTGTGTACCTCGATTTTTGGTTCCAATCTACGGAAAAGTTTATTTACAGGACTAGCCAAACGAATTTCAATACATGAATGTCTATGGACATCTTCAATATATTATGTCTGTAGTCAGTCATTGTTTGGTTCATGCCCAAAATCTCTTCATTCGTCATTCACTTTGGTGAGTTTTGCCGAAATATCGCCAAATTCAATGCCAAAAATTATTACGTATTTCGTATAACTCGAAAACTTTTAACCGTAGAACGTTGAAATTTTGTATTTAGAAGTATTGTAACATTTAATTGTGCATCTCTTTCTTGATTGCAATCAGCTAGGTAACTCATTTAAAGGGTCACCCAAAAGACTTTAAAATACATTAAGGTCTATGGATACCTTCAAGTCATTAAAAGTCTGTGATCAATCACTATTTCGGCTATGACCAAAAGTCGCTATCTCAAGCTTGTCGACTTTTGGCGAAATATCGCCCAATTAAGTGTCAAAAACAAATCTTTCGATTTGAACTCATTGTGGCGATATTTCAAATATTTGGCAAGAAATCGCTATTCATCCATTTCAAGCACACTACCGTCCTACCATATAGTTAGGTAATGGTCCGACCACGGTCGAGTGCCTCCCTCAAGAATTATTCCAAAAGTCGCCAATCTTGGCAACTTTTGGCACAAAAGATTTCCGGTACATTACGGTCAATGGCAATTTTAGGGATATTCATCCATTTCAAGAACAATACCATCCTACCATATAGTTAGATGATGGTCCGACCACGGTCACATGCCTCCCTCAAGAATTACACCAAAATTCGCGAAGCTTGACAACTTTTGGTGTGCGTGTGTATGTATTTATTTCTCAAATCTCAAAAACTAATTGTCGTAGAATGTTGATATTTCATATTGTAAGATTGTTGTAACATCTAGTTGTGCATCTCGATTTTTGGTTCCAATCTACTGGAGAGTTTATTTACAGGACCACCGAAAAGAATTTCAATGCATTAATGTGTATGGACATCTTCAATATATTACATCTGTAGTCAGTCATTGTTTGGTCCATGCTCGAAATCCCGCCATTTGTCGTCGACCTTGGCGAGTTTTGCCAAGATATGACCAAATTATTTCGTATTTCACATTATCAAAAATTATTTCGTATTTCACATATAACTCTAAAACTTTTAAGCGTAGATTGTTGAAATTTTGTATTTAGAACTATTGTAACATCTAACTGTGCATCTCCTTTTTTTATCAATTCCTACTATTAGTTCCTCTCCCCTACATATCTTATTCAATTTTTCAGTCGTTAATAAAATACTTTTTATTCATGCACTCAAATTTAAATAGTTTTTTCAAATGTTAATTCATTAATTAAATGTAATTAACTAAATTTAATATAAATATATAGTTTAAAAAACCAAAAAACACGCTTTAGTGATTAATTGAACTAACTAAAAAGCGAAAAATAATTCTTAATATAGAAATAAATTAATGAACGAAAAATAGTATTATTGTGAAAAAAGCGTGGGGTGCTTTGTGCTATGTTTTTTGTATCATTTTTGTACTAATCGTACCGATCGAATATTCTCAAGAACTCATATATGGAGCACCCCACGATTTTTTCACAATAATACTATTTTTCGTTCATTAATTTATTTCTATATTAAGAATTATTTTTCGCTTTTTAGTTAGTTCAATTTCTCACTAAAGCGTGTTTTTTGGTTTTTTAAACTATATATTTATTTTTCACTTTTTATTTCGATTTGCTATAAAAGCGTGTTTTTTAGTTTTTTTTTTTAAAACTGTATGTATTTAAAATTTACTTTTAATTTTCGATATCTCTCATAAGACACTAAGGAGCACTAAGTTGGAAAGTACGACAAAGAGATAATTTATTTTCACTGTGCACCAGTGGCGTAGCCAGGATTTTATTTCGGGTGGGCTGGGTATCAAATTTAGAGCTAAGTTCAATTGTAAGCTAAATATCAAATTGTAAGCTAAGTAAAGGGTCCCATTTAAGGCTAAGTAAAGGATCCCTGAGCCCCCCTTTGGCTACGCCCCTGCTGTGCACCAAAGTATTATTCAACCTGCAGTTAAATGCTATCTTCCTCACTAAAAAGGTAAAATAGGTCTCTAATCAACAAATAAAAGCGTGTTAAAAAGAATGGCCTTAACATGTTCTTGTACTCAACTCTTCCATAATGTGATGGATGACGATATTTTGTAAAAATAATAATATTGACGTGGCCAGGATTCGAACCTGGGTTATTGCGGCCACAACGCAATGTACTAACCACTATACGATCACGGCCACAGTAAGAAAGGGTTTTCTTAAGATTGTAATATTTGGAAGTGTTTTACTTTCAATCAGGATAAGAAATGAGGAACTTATTTAATCCTGGCGATCCTGATCAGGATAATGAGATAAACTTAAAATTATTGTATTGTCACCGGTTCTTGATAAATGTACAAAGTTTGAATTAAATCTGTCCGTTTAAAGGGGGTCAAAATCGAGTCTAAATGAAAGTTACAAACATACATACAGGTGAAGCTAATAAAAGCGTGTTAAAAAAGTAACTAGAATTAAACTTTTCTTTGTTGACCTAAGTAGGAATTGACTTTGAGAAATATTTTTCTATAGTACTTGTTTTTATATATAAAGGAAGATGTTCTGACTGAATCACTGACTGACTGACTGACTGACAATCAATGCGCAGCCAGATCTACCGGGGATACAGACATGAAATTATAGAAGCTTATATTTTTTGTGTCCAAGGCGTTATTTAAGAAGCGGTTTTTAAAAATTCGTATGCAGACGGGGGGGTAGCGGCCCAAAACGATGTTTTCAGGTTTCCTTTCATATCATTCTTACTTTCATATCATAAAGGAAAAAATAGATAGCCGTAAAATTCTTGCTGTAAAATGTAACTAACACTAAAACCTAAAAATCGTATTCAGGGTTTTTTAGAATTCGCTCTCAAAAGGGGACAAGTGGCCTAAAACGTTCTTTTCACATGTCCCTTCATATATCAGCGGAAAAAAGAGAGCCGTAAAATTTCCGATTTAAAATGTAAGTAAAAGTAAGGGTTTTTTAGAATTCGCACCCAAATAAGGGTAAGGATCTAATACATTCTTTTCACGTTTCCCTTCATATCTCAGAGGAAAAACGAGATAACCATAAAATTCTTGCTTTATTATGTAACTAACAGAAATATCTCATTGACAAATAAAAATCATTGACAGAGTTTTTTAGAATTCGTGTCCAAAATGGTGTGGGCCAAAACGTTATTTTCATGTCATCATTTATCGAAGGAAAATGAAGATATCCATAAAAGTCTTTCATTAAAAAGTATCGAACACAAATTCGTAAAAATCTTTTTCAAAGTTATTTAAAAATCAACCTCAATAGGGGGTATTATTAAAAAAAAGGGTGTTTTTCAAGTATTTTTTAGCTCTCGAGTGCTGTTAATTTCAGACAAAGATTTCTGTCTATCGGTGAAAGGACGAATCACTTTTCAAGGGTTGCCAGATTAAGTATGGAAACTTAACGAAGATTTTCTGTTTTTGGTGATTTATCGACGAGTTTGGCATTAAAATAAGTCCCCAAAACTAGACCCAGCTTGGCGATGTCTTCCATATTTGTCGCGATATTGCACAACTTTACTGTTTATTTAATTGGAGTATTGGTGTTTATATTCATGTAAATAAAAGTGATGTATACTTAGAATATGCCTGGATTAAGTGTAGTTAAGATTAAGTGTAGTTAAAATATGTCTAGCGAAAAATTTAAAACAGTTTTAGTAGACAATTTTAATATAGGTTTCAATTTTGCAGAAGTATTTTATGGGACAATAAAGACAAATACGGCACACTCGCGCATTATGATGCACATTTCATACAGTATTTAAAAAAAAATCAAGAATAGTTATAATGTGCCAAACAAATATTGTAAAACAGTTTTTGTAGGCCAATTAAATCTATAACCAAAATATGTTTAGCATTTAGTTACATTTTTCCATTTGTATTAGTGTGTTCAACTATATCGACTCTGCACAGAGAATGGGTATTTCAGATGGTCTTTAATACTTTTTCATTTTGTTTTTAGGTTCCGAGTAAAATAAAAAGTTTGCCTAAAACCAACATGCAGAATGATTCCACGGAACCAAGAAACCCTCCCTTCGGTCATCAGGAAGATTTCAACTCGCTTCCTTATGGATGTTGGGGAAATCCGTACTTCTCAATGCATGCCATATCGTCCATGAAAAACCAGATAGCAAGAGAAAGTGGTGTTGCGGAACAGAATAGAGAAAACGTTGGTAGTTCTGCACCAGAAATGAAAGATGAATTTCTCGAGGCAGAGGAGTGGAAAAATTTGAACATGTACCACAACATTGTGTTTGTACCCGTTCCTGCTCACCAACTCGGCATGTGGCCTGGATTCTACAAAGACAGTCTCGCCTTGCCTCAAACACCTATTCTTCCTGATGAGAATAAAAACAGTCTTTCATAGATATATTTACGAATGTTGTGAAACATTAAGAAAAAGAAAACTGCATTTCAAATTGAAATTTTATTTCTTATGAGGACAACAGCCTTGTAACTACTTATGTATCGTAGCAAAATAATCGAAATTCTAGTTATATGCGGCTAAAAATCTTGTAGTAAATAAAATGTTTCTCAAGTCATCAGATGCTTTCATTACTTTTACTAAACTTGATTGTATGCAATTTCCATTTTAAAATTATAAGCAAATAATTAATTTTTATAAAAATTTTAATTATTACTTGCATGCCTGCAATTTATTAATTTACTAGCAGTCCCGCACGGCGTTGCCCGTGAACCCCTTAAATTATGCGATTTACAAAATCTGACATGTGAACTGCAACTCCAGATTAGTACTCTAGGCCGCAATTGTATAACAGAATGTGCAGATAATCGTTCCAGAGTTTCAGGTACGTACTTACAAACGCACCACTAAAGACAACTCACTGCCGTGGCCGTCACATATTTCTCCCAGAAATATCGTGTAATTTGCATTAAAATTGCTGGAGTTATTAAATATTTCATCCAATTAAGCAAATTATCTTGTAAAATCCACAATTTTTGATTTAAATTTCTTAAAATTAGGAAATGTTGGGTCATTAAACGTATTAAATACCATAAAAAGTACCATAAAAATTTTCATGAAAAGGTCCCATTAGGAAAAACGCGCCAAATGACAGAAAAATCGTCAAACTTGGCGAGTTTTGGCGAAATATCGCCAAAATTGGCGCCAAAAATAAGTCCCTAAAAATTAGGTTTTCGAAGACCTACGACCCATGGAACCCGAGATTTCCAGAACATTCCATATTGATGCAACAAAAAGCAAAATTTAACTATTTAACGCGTAGAATACGAATTTTAAGCTGTTTTAAACCCCAGAACAGCGGGTTGCTCCCAAAATTCGTAACACAGGGTAAGAAAATCTCCGTTTTAGAAGAACAGTTTTTAATTAATAATTAAAAAAGTGATTAAAATTTTAGAATTCTGATTCTCAGGTGCACATTATCGGACTCATGGGATTATATATTCAAATTTTCAGAGTTCTGCGTGCAGTAGGTTTGTCTGGAGACCGCACACATACAGACAGACAGATTCAGTGGCGGCTCGTGGGATACAGCCAGTACAGCCGGGCTGCACTTGAAACTATCAGCACATACTTTAAAATAATTTTTTCTACTAAATTTCCTAAATTCAGATTAGAATTATGGAATTACTATGGTAAATTAAAAAAATCTATAAAAAAAAACCAAACCAAAAAACCGTATTGTTGCCAGATCTCTCATTCAGAAAAAAAGCACTTTAATCTTCCCGCAATTCAATTGGGAAAATCTTTGGTTCAGCCCAGAGCGCTGATAAGAAAATTGGCAGCACCGTTGCCATGACAACGGTTACGTAAGCATTTCCTCTGGCATAGGCTATAATGGGGATTCTCAGCTAAGACTCAGCTCATTCAAGATTTTGAAAGGTCGGCAGCACTTGTGAATTCGACTCACTGATTGGCTCGTGAAGTGAGGGAGGGGGTAAGAAGAATATATGTTCGGAAACTCTGGACTTTATATTGCTGAATTTATCAAGAAGGTAAGCCTGAATAGACGCTTATGAATGGACAATTACCCATCAAAGCAGTATTTTTTTAAGTAAGCAAGAACTGGCATTTAGAGGACATGGCGAGCGAAAAAATTCTTTAAACATAGGAAATTTTAAAGAGCTTTTAAAATTATTGATATCTGAATTAAAACAACGCCTTTTTATGAGGGCATCACTGACCGATTCGCAAGTTTAAAAGAAAGGAGGATTGATTTGACTTATAAAAATAAGTACGTTTTCTTTTCTTCTCAAGTTATCGTTGCAAAAGAAAATTCTAAGGAAACTTCGAATCGGACATGGATTAATGCAATTTTGAGGATAAGAGCGGCTGGTTGAAATTTATGTCCATTTTATGGAAAAGTAAAATATGATCTCTTACTTTTTTATGTAATTTCTTTTTTTTTCCTTGCCGAGGGCTTAATCCGCCAGCTTTCGAATTCAATAACAAAGATTTTCCATTCCAGTCCGGAGGAAGGGGGGAGGGGCTCATATGCTTCCGGCTGCACTAACAGTTTTGACCACGGGCCGCCACTAACATTCATTTTTATTATTATAGATAAATTCAAAACTCAGCCTGTTTCCCTCGACCGTGTTATAAACGAAAAGAAGTAATATGTAATTATACAACTTATATATAAACTAGCTGCTACCTGCGATTTCGTCCGCGTCGGCTTTAGAATTAGGTCCAGTGAGAAATATAATACATGGTAGTATACTTCATTTAAGAGAGTATGCTGAGTTACTAAATTTAGATTTTTGTTACGCATTTGGCTAATACGACAATATATTTGCAAATTATTTTGAGTGCTCTTGTAAAAGAAATGTTTATGCTATTTGCTCTTTATGCTAATTTTAGCCTACGTTAATCAGGAATAGTGCAGCTTCCTATTAATGAAAAAGTTTTAAAATCGGTTCTGTATTTACAGAGATACCCAGGGGTCGCGTTGTCGATCGCCAACGGCTCAAATTGCGATAATAAAATTAGTTTGGCGAAAGGAAATACGATTTGGCGAAAATATTGGCAATTGCATTTCTTAATGATGTCCGGCAAAATCTAATTTGACGAATGGATTGGCGAAACTTTAGAAAAAGCCAGCGCGACCCCTGGATACCCATAGAGCGTAATTTATTAGTAACTGTATTTAAGTATTTTGAGTGTTCCCGTAAAAGAACTATTTATGCAATATGCATGAATTTTAGCCTATAATACTCAGGAGTGTAGCTTTCTATCCGTGAAAAAAGTTTTGGAATCGGTTCAGTAGTTACAGAGATACACATAGAGTGTAATATAATTCTTATGAGTAACACTGTAAAAGAACTATTTGTGATATATTCATAAAATTTAGCCTATAACACTCAGAGCCCCACCAGTGGCTGAGAGTTCCTGCTCTCGAAACTGGAAGGCGGGAGGTGCCAGGTTCAAACACCGGTCGCGCTTGTCGGCCAAGACGTTCGGAGTTTTCCGTGGTTTTTCTGAAACCTATCGTAAATTCGGGCTTAGAGAGTCCCTCACAGAGGGTATTCCCTATATAGGCCTAGGACCCTAGTGCAGTCAATCGGCCTTAATCCACAAACAAACAATAATGCTCAGGGATAGTGTAACTTTCAATAAGTGAAAAAAGCTCTAGAATCGGTTCATTATCTACAAAATGCCCATAGAGCTCAATGTATTAGAATTAATTTGAGGGTCTTTGTAAGAGAATTATTTATGCAATAATGAAACGTTGCCTGTATATTAATCCAGGATATAAACTATCTTCATTCCAAATTTTATCCAAATCATTTCGGCCATTTTTGCATGATTCAGTCACAAACATCCAAACACACAAACCTACACAATTATATCATTGGCAGGATTTCGAAATTTATGAACTTTAAGAAACACATTTGTACTTTTCTTTCTTATGCTTTTTAATTTGTCGTAAAACTAACATACTGCTCGCCCAACGATAAAAGATCGGCTTTGACGAGCTGCGATTTTTTTCAATGGGGAGATGGGTTCAGATGCGCAAGAAATTCTCTCTCTAGTATGTGCGGACAGAGCTGCCAATTTAGCCACTTTTTGGCCAACTGGCAATACAGAAGTATTTTGTAAATCGGAAATGAAAGTCCAAATGACTAAAAACACTACTACCGTATAGAATTTTAAGAGTCCTTCCCCATCTGAACCCATCTTCCCTGAGAAACATATAGCAGCATCCATTTTTTTTTTGGGGCAGCGCGCCAGAGCCGATATTTTATCGTTGGGCGAGCAGTAATTTCCATGCCATTTCATGTTTTACAAATGCACGCGATTCTGAAAATAGAATTTCTGCTTTATTTAAACTCGTCAATCTTGACCATATAAAAACGATTTTTAATTAATAGTTAGAAAAGCAATCAAAATCCTGAGCCTCAGGTGCGCATTACTGAAGGGCTTACATGCTCAATGGGGCTTATATATGCTCAAATTTTCAAAGCTCGGCGTGCGGTAGATTTGTCTGGATAACATTCATTTTTATTATAATAGATAGATAGACTTGGTTTAAAACTGGCAAAATTTCCGTGGTATTCCATGTTTTTCAAATGTACGCGATTCTTCATTGAAGTAATAGCATTTCTGTTCCTCCAGGGTCAAATCCAAATGCCAAAATTCATCATAATCGATTCAGCGGTTTAGGCGTGAAAGCGTAATAAACAAACAAACTCACTTTCGCATTTATAATATTAGTTAGGATGTACTAGCATCTACTCACGACTTCGTCCACGTTGGCTTTAGAATTAGGTCCAGAGAGAAATGAAGCATGTGTGAACAATAAAACAGAAATAGTTTGATAACTCTTTTGCTCTGTCGACAAGAATGACTGTATTTAAATATTTTTTATTTTTAACCGACGAAAAACGGAGGAGGTTCTCAAGTTAACGCGTATATATTTTCTTTTATGTATGACCACGCATAACTTTTTACAGAGTAATCCGATTTTGATAATTTTTTTTTATTGGAAAGGGTATACCCCGAAGTTGGTCCCATATAGATTTGGAAAAAAAGTTCCAACCCTAATTGTAGGAAAACAGGGGATGATTGATTTTTCACTCACTGATTGTAATGTATGAACACGCATAAAATATGACTTTTAAATAGCTATTTTAAATGCCAGCTCGTTTAGTGATCTTTTTCCTTTTCCTCGTAAAAATTCAATATTCCTTAAATTTTAGAGTTTTCATAAAATAAAATAGGAGCTCTAACGAGGCATATAAGCTCTTGAATCGATATTTGTTAGATGCCATTACCAGAAGAGTTGATTTTTTTTTTTAAATGGACGGTCTCCGTGTGACGTCATTTTTCAGCCAACACGTAACCTTCAACCAATCAACTTAAAATGTAGTTTCAGTTGACACTCCATGTTTCAATCTGATTAGTTCAAATTTGTATTTTCCACCGACACGTGATTGAAATAGCATCGTATCGATATCGTCCATTGCAAGGGATATTGGCGAAGTTTTTACGTCACCGTTTAAAACTGCACATCAAACCACCTATACATCTTCGTTCACAGTACACAGCACATATGTGTACATTTTGTTTTCGCTTGTTAAAACGATTCTTTTAAGATTTTTTGTAGTTCTGAATTTACGTACATATGCGTCGATGCTTTAATTTTGAATAAATCATCGTAAAGCATGCGAATGTGTAAATCCCACGCACACATTTTGTTTTTGTTTGGCGTTTCGCAAAAGAGTATTTGAATGTTATTAAAATTTCCGAAGTTCAGTTTGTTAATTTTTTTTCGAAATTTATACAGCTAAAAAGAACTGGTCTATGTTCCGTATCCGGTGCTGTTTACATTTTGATGTTCATTTAGTATTGGTTCTGGCGCCATCGTGGGCGATGTTCAGCGGGAGTGGAGTACCCTGCCGGTGGTAGTTTTGAATGGCAACCATAAAGAAATGTGTACCGCTTGGCGACGTTTTTTTTTTTTTTTTTTAAGGTATGATAATGCGTCAAATATTGCAAATTGGAAATTTCAGAACTGTTGAAAGATCCGAAATGTCTTGAATTTTCGAGCATACGTAATAGTTATTTTTTAATTCTAGCTACTGTGTGACGTACACAGATGAATGTATAGAATTCGCTTGCTCAATTTGACGTCACTAAGCTGTTAATTTGCGTTTATAGCCACAAAAAATTATAAAATAAAAACTTTTTAACAAAAAATTAAACCGCCGTAAAAACTCAAAAACAAAAAATAATAAACCTTTTCTTAATTAACCTTAATAACTAAGTTCTTAAACTAATGTAAGTATACCTAAGTAATTTTGAGTCGGTGCCAAACAAACAATGAACAAAGATCACTAAATTACCTTAAATTTAAAGAAATATACAAATCAAATTGACATTGCAACGTGAAATCTCTGGCGATAAACATTAACATTCCAAAAAATGCGCTCTCCTCACGTCTCTCACGATCAACGAGCTTTCGCAGAAATGCAAAGAGGTCTACTTTGTAATACACAACTCAGCATTAAAATCTGCGTATGAACAATAAATTACTCCTATTAATAATAGAAATTTAGGCAATTTAGTGATCTTTGTTCATTGGTTGTTTGGCACCGACTCAAAATTACTTAGGTATACTTACATTAGTTTAAGAACTTAGTTATTAAGGTTTATTATTTTTTGCTTATGAGTTTTTCGGCGGTTTAATTTTTTGTTAAAAAGTTTTTATTTATTTAATTTTAATGATGAAGTATAATAGTATATTTAGAGTTACTAAATTTAAATATTTTTTTTACGCATTTGGCGAATTGAGGCAGTTACGACAATATTCGCGAGCTGTACTTATGCTATATGCATGAAAGGTAGCCTATAATACTCAGGAATAATGTATCTTTCCATTAGTGAAAAAAGTTTTAGACACGGTTCAGTAGTTACAGATATATATGCCCATAGAGCGTAATCTATTAGAATTATTTTGAGTATTCCTGTAAAAGAATTGTGGACAGTTCGATAAGTCCTTGTAAAGTCTAAACGATGGCTTCACTATTCCGTCTCACGGCTATATCTGTTTTCTAGGACTCTTTGGAGATTCATTGACGGAGTTTCTTTTAAAAAATTTTTTGGATAAACATTTCCTAAATGAAAATGTTCCCTCCCCTCTACCCCGCACAGTGAAGCCACAGAAGAAAAATTTTCATCCCTGCGTCTTTGTAGCGCAGACAGGCAAGTGGCCATGGACATAACCACAAAGGAACTTCGTCACAATGAGACGGTAAAGTGAAACCATCTTTTAGACTTTGCACGGACTTATCGAACTCCCCACGTATTTATGCTATCATCTTAAAGTTTGGCCTGAAATTTTCCAAAGTTACCCATACCTTCTCTAATACAACGTACCCGTATCGAGGGATTTGATCTTCTAAGTTTTAGTAATATAAATTTATGTTTAATGCGATAAAAAATCAATGTTTGCAGTTTTTTTGCACTTAAGACTAATTGAAGTACTAATTTCAGATCTTTAAAATTCTCATTGAAATTATTAAACTTTAATGTCTGTCATAAAGTTTTTCGATACCTTGCCAACTGTAGCGAATGATAGCAAACTGGCTTCCGTTAAGGAGACATTTCTGGCGCCTTGGCGACGTATTGCCACATGTTGCCAAGCTTGGCAACTTTTGGCGCAGTGTTAAAGAGCGACACACGAACTACGACCACCGTCGTCGGACCATTAGTTAATTATATAGTAGGATATGCAGAGTCGCCAAACTTTAGGTTTCTTTGAAAGAAACCACTGCAGGTAACTTGCAGTGTATTGACTATGCCTGCGTTCACGTGTGATTTATTCTTCCCTATAGAAGAAATCAGCTTTTTTATAGTTCACGAAACATTCGTGGAAATGCAAACAAGCTTTTATTTACTTTTATCTGTATGTATGTACGAGTGTAATGAAATCTTATAATTAAATTTTACACACTTTATCACATTCAATTAACTTGAAATTTTGTGGGCTCATAAAAATTGATGAGACAATAGAACTATTTTGAAATTAGGGTACTTAACATTTATAGTTCTTTTACAGTCCCCCACAAAAGAAGTGCATCTCTATTCACTTCTTATACACTTATTGTTTAAGGTTTTTTTAGAGACATTCATCTATTTCAATCTAAACAAAAGCGTTATATGTTATCAAAGATTACAAAGTAAGGCACTCCATCAAAAATAGTGCATGTAGTAATTATATGCTTTTTCTACAGACGCACCCAAAAGCATTCTAATACATTACGGAGTATCTCAATTTACAGACATTTGTCCATTTCAAGCATAATACAATAAGTATATGGACGTTTATAAGCTTTATTCTTCATTTAAAGAATAGAAATAACATTTAAAATTCTTTTAGAGCAGGTATAGGAAACCCTTTGAGAGTTGCGGTCCAAACTTTAAGATGTTAGGAAAGTCGCGTGCCGTATAATTGGGATTTATATTGGATTTTGAATGTTTACATGGGGTTTTGATACATTCAGCGGGCCGAATTAAAATCCGAGGCGGGCCACATCGGGCTGCCCACACTGAAAAAAAAACATGCCTCTGACATCTAGAAAATAATTGGGGGAACTAGAAATTCTAGGACTATGTGATCCCTATAAATTCTAGATCAAAGAACGAGACAGTTCTAGTTAAATATTCCGAACCAGGTACCCAGAATCTTCTAGTTCCCTGAACTAGAAAAATTGTATTTGGGATTAGAATTTCTAGGTTTTGAAAATAATTCTAGATCTCACAACTGGAAATTCTGGTTTTAAGAACTAAAATTTATAGATACTTTGAATAGAATATTTAGTTTCCTGAAACAGAACTCTTTTGCTTCATGAACTAGAATTTCCAGCTCCCCTCCACTGAGAGATAGATCTGAGGATTACCAATTTATAGATACCTTGATTGGAATATTTAGGCTCCTAAAACAGAACACTGGGTTTTGACTAATAATTTATGGACACCTCTTTCAAAAATTCTTGTTTCATGGACTATAATTTCCATTTCCCTTCCACTGAGAGGCAGGCCTGAGAATTATAATTTACTCATTTATTTCATTAAAATATTTAGCTTCATAATTAGAAATTACCAGTTCTCTACCACTGAAAGATCTCAGTACCAGGCTCAAAAACAATACACACAAATCAATGTATGGAATAACTTACCTGCACAAATTAGAGAAATCTAAATATCTTTGCAATTTAAACAAAAAGGTAAAATGTACTTTGCCTTTTACTTTTATATCCTTAAATAAGAAATAATAATTAAGGTCCTTTAATTTAAACCAGATACTTTACTGTTTTGGGGCTAACTTTGCTCGTTCTAAATTTCTTTCAGTTACTTAATACAACTGAATATTATAGTTTTTCAGGAAACTTGCTTGCATGTTCTGAAAATCAGGTTTAGGTTCGCAATCACACTAATTACTCCATTTTGTGGATTTCAAATGCTAATTAAATACTCAGCAGAAAAAGACATTAAAAAAAAATCTGAATAACTAATGTTTTCCAATTATATTTTTTTGTTTAATATAGTTTTGTGACAGTGGCATATACAAAGGGGCAGTTTGGGCCTTCACCCCCCCCCCTTGTCAAAGTTCTTTAAATAAAATGTCCATATTTTTTTAGCTTAAATATTACACATTTTAACACAAAGTTATAACTATACCCCCCCCTCCCCACCTTGAAGGAAGTTTGCATACGCCACTGTTTTGTGATATAATTTATTTAATATATTTTTCCACAATGTCAAGTAAAGTTGCAACATCATCACCAACAATTTTTCAGAACATACCACAATTTTCAACATTAGTTAAAGAATATGTGGAATGACACCACCTGACTTCTTCAACACTTCATTGCTACAAAGTGTTAAAATTCAATTGGATGTAGTGTTAAGACACTAGTGCACTTCAAATAATTTGAGCCTATTGGTAAAGTAATACTTTTTTACAGCTCTGCAAAAAGCTGGACAGTAGCAGACTTAAATAACAGTTTTATAAAAAAAATTTATAACACTTACTCACCAGGCTTATCTGTATTTACATTGCAAATATAACCCATAAAACAATAATAAAATGAAGTTTTATTCTTATTTGTTCTTTAAACTTCTTTGTACTTTTTCGCACAAAAATATTTATTCTTAAAAGTAATAGAATACCTACCCTTTATTTTTAATGTTTAAAATAGTCAATAAGATAACCAAATAATGTGCTTAGTTTAAAAGTAAATGTTGTTTATAAGATAATCAATAAAAGCTTTTTCTTTTTCAGCAATTAAAGACTAGGTTCTTATACTTTTTAAAGTGCCTTTTCTTTGTTAATTTAATTGCACACATATATGCAGTTAGATGACAAATATTGAGATGAATTTACAAATGTTAATTTTCAATTCATCTCAATATTACTAATAATTAATATTCAAGAGAATATATATATAATATATTACAGGTATAAGAGATGCTTTATACAGTTAATTTTCAATAATTTACAACATAAAAATGACTACAATATTTCGAGTGTAGGCAAAGTTTTTATTAATGAACACATTTATAGATTGTTTACATTTTTTTTTTTTTCAGTAAAATACTTAATATTTGGATGCAAATAACTACATGGTTTACAAACAGAATACACTGAAATATTAAATATACTAAGAAAGATATTTCATTAAACCTTGAAAATGTTTTTGAAAACTAAATCAATTGTTTTAAGACAATATTAATGAATCAGGAATTTAAGTTTTATCATACAGGTCTTCTAAATTTACCAAATATAATGACATTCAAAATAAAATATTTTAACAAACAATTTTTTATTTTTCTGAAATCATGCAAAATGAAACAGAACATCTACAAATGAACCATACTTGACTGCATTGTCAAATTAACCTTTTCTATCTCTCATTTGGAGAATATATTTTAGCAGAAAAACTAGTGTCCAACAATTTGATTATTTACTAAAAAATTTTCATGATGAAACCGAGTAACATTTTAAGGTGTATGCTAGATAAACAATATACTATACATATACAATATATATTTTGAAAGCAACCATAAATATTTTTAGAGGCAAGACAGTATTTTTCTTTTTCCATTGTCCAGTTTTGTTCGAATACAGAAACTAAATGCATAAAAAAAAGCAACATATACAAATGTTGAAAATTTTTAAAAGGCTGGTGATATTTATGGAACATGGAAATTATGATAAGAACTAATTAATTATTATTACTATGTAGTATTAATTATTCAGACATCTCAATTTTGCTTTGGGGGATTTATTATTATACAATCATTTAATTTTTAAAATGTTCAAATAAAAAAAAATTATGTAATACATAATTTTTTTAAAGCAACACTTTTAGTAGGAAAAGCTTATTTTTTTATTAAAGCTTAGAGTTGATAGTGCTTATAATTGAATTAAGGGCTTTTCTTACAATGCAAATGCACATTTTAAAGATATTTCAAAAAGAGAAAAAGCTACCTTTCACCAAATTCTGATGTATACTGTATAAAAAAAAGTTAAACTTACCAATTATTGTTGGTAGTATGTAGACTGCTTATGCTTACACAGACTTTTTCGCAACTCACCATTTAAAATTTCTTGTATAATTATTATTTATAAATATATTTGATATGATTTTTATACACTTATGAACTAAAAATTGTTGAGATTTGCCACTTTCACATACAAATTGATAAAAAAAAATTGTAACTCATCTTATTTTACTTTAGGTAATTCACATAACCAATATTGCTGAAGTTTTAAATAATGTTCCTCACATTTACTATAAATACAGACGTTAAAAAATTTATAAACACAGATGTTCACAGAAAAATCAGTAGGCCAGCAAAGTCCACCACGATGTAAAGACATCAAGTAATTTTTTGCATTTAATACAAGATCCTGCTGCAGTATGAGCAACATGTCCAGCAATATAAATTAAAACTTTCAAATTAGATACACTCACTTTGATTGTATTGCACAAAAGCAAGACATCTAAAAATATGTCAGGTACCTCTGGAGAATGTTTATCATATAATCAAACAAATATTTGCAGATTAAAATTAATATTTCAGCTGAGTGTCGCATTGAAAAAAATGTTTCTTTTGTTAATTTCGAATTTTTCACATCTAGATCAGGCTTTGTGAATGCAGGAGCAGGTAGATTTTCCAATTTGTCAGACCACTTAAAAACTTGGAAAAACTAAATTATGGCATACATGATGATTCAGAGATCATAAAATAAATCACATTTATGTTTTTCTTAGTGTGGTGTTTTTACATTGACAATTTGCCACCATTTTGAAATGACGCCAACGAAATGTAAAGTTCCAATGACATCTTTCCCGATTATGTTTTTGGGTGATTCCAATGCAAGAATGAATTTAATATCAAATAGCTTTAAAGCCAGTTGGACATTCTGAAGTTCTAAATGGTTTGGATATAGTGACTTTATGCTCAAACTTCAAGGCAATTTAACAGTTCTTAAGGCTTCTTCCTCATACAAGCTTTTAAGGTGTGTAAGAGAGGCATTCATAGGTCTTGTTTATCAGCGCTCTTTTTTTGCTGCAGATCCAACAATGAGCTAATCAGAACATAGAAGGACTAAAGAAGGTTTGATAAGACTCCCGCTGATTAATCCTGTTACTCTGTTTATCTGAAAAAAAAAAAAAAAAAAAAGAGTAATAAGAATCAAGATATATGATAACTAGGTATAGGATTGCAGTTGCAATATCATGCTTATATTACAGATTTTAGAAAACTAGGGGCCAAGGCCCCCAGACTCGCTACGCTCGCTTTTCGTATGAGGCATTCGGCCCCTAATCAGGCTTATTCGTAAAAAAGACATAATTTCAATAGACAAAACCCGAAGATTGGATCAGATAGAATGTGACCGAGCTACACATTGCTTGGTTCTTGCATTGAAGATATTTTGTTATGGGAATCCGTGTTGTACGGGTCCTGAGCTATACTCCACCTGGAGTGCGGACTCTGCTTATAATCGCTGGAAAAATTATTTGCACTCCTCAGAAACACAATGATATTTAATGTTGCCATTCAAAAGTTATATTAATTAGGAGCTAAAGCGTAATAAAATCAGAACATCTGTTTCAGCTGTATTTTTAATAATGTAAAACCTATTGGACACCTTGCAAATTTGCCACCCATGGCAATTTTTCATTATTTGGCGACTTGCGTACATGTAAAGTTAATAAAAGCTACGGAACAGATAGAATAGCCTGCCACCAATGGCGACTTTTCATTATTTGGCGATTTACACATGCTTACAACCTATATTTACTGTTCATTTAAGGTTACCGGAAAACCATTATCTATATTTTCATTTACATAATCGTTTGCAGATTGGCATACTTAACACCACGAATTATACCATCTCGTCGCGCTAGCAAATATCCAAAGTGTACTATAACTCCTATAATGGCATAGTTAACGCCCCGAAATATTTCTACTGGTAGCAAATAATTCAGCTAGACGAGAACCGGCTTTAAAATAATCTGCATTTCAATTATTTTTCATTTTCAAGATATTAGTTATTCTGTTTTGGAAAAACGAATAATCGCTAATTCTAAACTCCTGTTGTCTAAGCGAACTTACTATTTGAAAATTGTCAACTTTGTGTAACACATTTTGAGTTACTTATTTCATATAGTTTTTATTTTGGCGTAAAATGGGGGTAATTCTAACATGTTTGTAAATTTCACGCGATTCTAGATACTTGGAAATGCTTTGTTGCAAAGAAATGAATGATTTTATGCCAAATCTGGCAACCGTTCGGTTTATTTTTTCAGTTTTTATTAATATCTTCTAAAATAATTCGATTTTCAAAATTTAAATCAGCTTAGCAGGTACCTCGGAATTTTTCGAATCTGTGGGCACCTTAATCGAAACTCAAATCCCTACGGTTTAGGAGGAGTTAGGTCAACAAGCTTTGACAGTGCCAGCGGCCTTTACTTTTTTTTAGAATAGAGAGAAAATATAATTCAAATTAAGCTGTCCCAAAAATATGTAAGGACAATGAAACAATTTATTTTTATGAGACATTTTCAAAATTTGGTGACATTTGCTGTCCGTGTAATTTTTTTTTTTTTTTTTTGGTAAACAATGTATAAGAAAATTTATTTCTTTTTAGCATGGTTTTATTAAAACAGTTTCTAGTAGTGATACACATTAAAAAGCACAGTACCGTATTAGCTCGAATATAATGTGATCTTGAAATTTTTCATCAAGATAAGAAAAATCTTACATTTTGATCTCAAATTTAGTATAAAGTTAGGTTTTTAGCAGAAAATGATCAGTCAAAAAATATCCTGTTATATTCAAGCTAATACGGTATTTAATAATACATTTTAAAAAAAGAAATGAGTAGAGATGAAACCAAAATATAGCTGTCCAAATCATAGAACAAGAAACGTGTTATGCAGAATTACTTCCATAAAACTAAAATTTCTTCCGACATACTTAAACATTGTAAAATAGTTTAAATTACATCATGAGAAGGTTTTTATAAGGTTTTTAAAAAAAATACAAGATTTTTTTTATAACTAAACAAAGCTTTTGATAATTAAACATTTTGTGTGTTAAATACAGCTGTCCTGGCATTCATTTCATGTACATTATTTTAAAACTTTTTAAACAACAAAATTGAAATTTGAGAATTGTAACATCTGTTTACCATAAGAGCATGGTTGAAAAAACATCCAAGCAAACATCTTGAGGTTTTGGAATTTGACTAAAAAAGCAAAATCCTGTTTGCGATAAGTATTTTTATTGCATGTTATGTCTATTAGCTTAATTCATTTTACACAATATATTTATTTATTTGTAAATTCAACTGATTAATTTAGATCAATAGATTTTTAGTCCAAATCACCATCTCCTTTCATGTTCTTGTCAACTATTTAAAATAGCGGCTCCCAACTCAACTTAAACTGCAGACCACTTTTCCACTTCCAATTTACCCACAGACCACTTATAGGAATTATTTCGGGGGGGGGGGGGATAAAATCTAACACAAACAAAAATCTTTTTGAGCAAATTGAAATGATAAAATGAAAAATTACAAAGGGTGCAGAGAATATTATTTCCACTCACTCAGTAATACTGATAATAGTTAATTAACCCTGTTTTACTTATAGCCGAATTGGCAATAGCCAATATTACACAAATATCTGGCAGTACATCCAACCTAAAATTATTATACTGAGAAATAACATAAATAAACATAATAAATAAATAAATTCTAAAAACTGCAAAAATAAAAAATGAGAAAAACAAAGTTTGGTGAAAAGATTTTGCTTTCAATACTTCTTAGAATATATTTTATCATGTAGAGGGAGAGAGAATCTGAGAAAAAAATTAAGCACTTCTATCTTTTTTAAGATTGGTAAATTATGGCGCAAAAAAACTATGAACTAGTTCTACCATTCTTTGTAGAATTTAGTTACTTTATTATTATTATGAGGATGCTTATGAGAATAGTCTACTTGCTGTAGTACTCAAGGCCGTAGCCAAGGGGGGGTTTTGGGGGTTCAAACCCCCCCCCCCGAAATTTTCAGTCACATAACTTACTGTTCGTAGAAAAAAATTATCCCTTGTATCGCCAACTACAACTATTGCACTTCAGTTCATTCAAACCGCATGTAATTTTTTACTTGTTTTTCTCTGAGGATCGAAAAGTGATAAATTTCACTTAAATATGCTACTCTTTTCTCTGTACGTTATATGCATACCTGTCTTCTGAGTATGGCGTAAAGGAAATGCAATTTCCGTGGCACTTGCAAGCAGAATTTCTCATTCTCATCAAATAATTCTTTAAATAAACAGTGTTTAATGTATCATAGTAGTAGGAATTTGTGAAGGTGGTAGCAAAAATGTGCCCTAAGTACACTATGTACGGCTGCTTTATTTACACAATTTTACACAGTATTTACATTTCCCATAATTAGAATGCAGTATGATCGGAGCAAAAGCTCACATTCGTCTCAATGCTTCTCCACATTGGTTCTCTCTCTTCTTCTTTCACCCCCCCCCTTACACATAGAGAGAGACAAAAAAGAAATATCGTAAGTAAAAAAATTTCTCTTTCCACAAAAAATAGTGAGTCATCTCTCGATTCCATCGGAGATCGAAACACGAAACAGTTTCACAGTATCGTGTTTATGACCTCTATAAATAAAAAAGTCAGAGTGATAAGGATTTTTTCTTCCAAAGGAAAAGGGAGAAATGGTGTCTCATGCAAAGAAACGTGAAAATAGTTTACTATTAATTTCTACAAAAGCGGTCTGCGGCGACCCCCGAAAAAAGGCATGGCGACCCACTTGGGGGTCGCGACCCCCCGGTTGGGAACCACTGATGTAGAGGGAGAGAGAATCTGAGAAAAAAATTAAGCACTTCTATCTTTTTTAAGATTGGTAAATTATGGCGCAAAAAAACTATGAACTAGTTCTACCATTCTTTGTAGAATTTAGTTACTTTATTATTATTATGAGGATGCTTATGAGAATAGTCTATTTGCTGTAGTACTGCTGGCTTTTGAAAGAAGTTTTTTTTTTTCTTTTTCTTGATAAAGTAGGGAAAGTCATGGCATTGATTTTCTAACAGTTGAGTGGAGGTGTTTTTCTTTTAATTACTGATTTTGTAAGATTTTTATCTAACTCCTGAAGGAGAGCTGATTCATCAATGACATTATGATTTTTAAATGATTTGAAAGCGATTGAGAAAGTTTTTAAAAAAAAATAGCTGAATGATACATAAGAAAAAAAAAAACATACTACTGCCAGATAACCGGGTAAAGTGTGGCCAGATACAGTCGAACTCATTTATAATAAGCTAGGATTCAACGAGAACTCGGATTTACCAAGGGAAGCGAGAATATTTGGTTGGATCAATGTCAAGTCTATGGAACAGAAGTCGCTTTTAACGAGCAAGACCTGGTTTTAGCGAGCAATACTTCTTCTGTCTTGCAATCTTTTTTCTCATCTTTCTAGTCTTACTCTCTGATCTTTTTTTTCTTCTCTGTAGCTTCCACGGTTCTTTTTCCACGGAGGAAAAATTCCTCCAGCATTCCAATGTCAATAGGGATGGTTCACAAATTCGGTGCGTATTGTAAATAAGGGGGGTGGGGTGGGAGGGGGAGAACAGCTGCACCTGCTAAGTGTAGGGGTCAAGTAGGAGGGTCAGATGGTCATTCTTTGACCTGAGTTCGTTGAGTAAACACGACAATTTTTATCCTCTCACTATGCTGAAACGCAAAGCTTTATCGGTTGATGAAAAAGTACAAATTTTACGGGAGTTGGATGACGGTGTTAAAAATGTCGAAATCTGCAAAAGGTATGGATTGTCTTCATCTACTGTTTCCACACTGCTAAAAAACAATGGCAAGTTAATGGATGTATATGACCAAAATAAAACAGACTGTAAACAACTGAAGAAGTGTTCCAAAGAGGATTTGGACAAAGCGTTATTGAAATGGATGAAGGTGCAACGTAGTGCTGGTTTTCCTGTGAGTGGACCTATTCTAAAAGTGCAAGCAGAAAAATTTGCTGAACAATTTGGATATTCTGAGTTCGTGTGTTCGAATGGATGGATTGATCATTTTAAAGTTAGGCATGGCATAACTTTTGGAAAAATATGCAGTGGAGCAAAGTCCGCAAACATGGTTGAGTGAAAAGTGGCCAGGCATCAGAGAGCAGGCCTGGACTGGGAGGGAGGGGCCCGCCCGTCTCAAGAGAAGGGGGAGGGGGGCTGGTTATTGTGCAACCGATAAATAATAGGATGTGTTAACTTTCGGGGTATGTGGGAGGTATGGTGTTATTATTGATTATTAATGCATTCATAAAGTATTGATCTATTAATTAATATGTGTCATTCATATTAATTAATCCCTTGTTCATTCAAGAACCCTCACTCAAAAAATTTTGAGAACTACATTTAAAATGAAGTGTTTTGAAGCCTTCTGGGGCCAATTGCAGCTGCAAAAAAAAATTTTATGTGTCAAACTTCATTCAAGTCCAATCAGTATAGCATTTTTTTTCTTTCTTTTTTCTGTTTGGGCAGCAGGGAGGGACTGCCGAGGGCTGGGGCCCACCCATCTGCAGACAGTCAGACACTCTGGCCAGTCCAGGCCTGTCAGAGAAGGATACGCAGCAGATGACATCTATAATGCTGATGAAACAGGGATATTATACAATGTAACTCCACAGTATACCTTAAAATTTAAAGGTGAAAAATGCATTGAAGGCAAGCTCTCGAAAAATAGGCTAACAGCTTTAGTGTGTTCGAACATGTCTGGCAATGACAAGAAAAAATTCTTGATTATCGGCAAATCAAAGAACCCTAGATGTTTCAAAAATGTGAAAAAGCTACCAGCAGACTATGATCATAGCCAAAAAGCCTGGATGACTTCGGACATTTTCACAAAATTCATTTCAAAATGGGAGAGACAACTGCGGAGAGAAAATCGTAAAATTCTCCTTTTGATAGACAATTGTTCAGCTCATCCCGAAATCACTGGACTTTCCAATATCAGAATTGAATTTTTCCCACCAAATTCTACATCTGTTAGCCAGCTTATGCACCAAGGAGTCATAAGAAGTTTCAAGTGCCACTTTAGTAAGCAACTGATTTTGATGCTTCTGGACAGAAGAGATAGAAGTGAAATAGCATCAAATACCAATGTCAACGTACTGGAAGCGATACGTTTGATGAACGATGCATGGGAAAATGTCACATCAACATGCATCATCAAGTGTTTCCATAAGGCTGGATTGGAGAGTTGTCAAGAAGGTCAATCCACTGAGGAAGAAGAGGTTGTCAATTTCATACAAACTGCAAATTCGGAAATGATTTCACAACTATGTATCCATCGATGAAGAGCTGATGACCTCAGATGTACCGACCACTGAACATATTGTAGCTGACGTACTAGCAAATTCAGCAGAAAAACATGACAAAAGCGATGAGGACACTGATGAAGATGAAGAAAGTGAACCACCCCCAACTTGTTCTACGATGTTGGAGTTCGCTGAAAAAATGCAGACCTTTTTTGAAGCGAGGGATGTCAGTGATGATGTTTTCCGGGCAAGGAGTCTTCTCCGAAGAACAATAGCACAGGAAAGAGACAGGGAACGAGTTCAGAGTAAGCTAACAAACTATTTCAAATCTGTAGATTAATGAAAAAAACAAAATGTTTCGGTAAGAATCTTTTCCTTTATTTTTCTTTCCGTTTATTGTTTCTTTCCTTTAAGACTGTAGCGCAACTAGTAATTTTTTGCTGGTTGGGGGGGGGGGGTTAATTTTCATTAAATTAAGAAAAGTATTTAATTAAATTAATTAATGTAATTAAAGTAAGTAAGTATTAATTAAATTTTAAGCAAACTCAATCATTTGACCTCCCAAGCCCCCCCCCCTTCTGGTTGCATGACTGCCTTAAGGACCCGTTTATTATGAGCACTCTGATTTAACGAGTAAATGTTACGGAACCCTTTGTGCTCGTTATAAACGAGTTCAACTGTATTCAGTACCCAGCCAAACTGATATCAGTTGCATCACTAACTGAGGATGTCTCAAAAGTGAGAAAAATGTAATTACTTCTTACTTCTTTAAATAAATGTGTTATGTTAGACAGTGTTGACTTCCAGTGCTGGATGCAACTGATTACACCGGCCTGGTAAATATATGTAAATGGCAAACCACTTACATTTTACTCTGAACGAACATACACATAATATTTTATGACATCCATGTGAAAGTGACCGGCCGACTGAAAAATTTCCTGGCTACCCAGTGGGCGTATCTGACCCTGTTGATTCTAATTTAGCTGAAATTTTCCCATAAAGCACGTTTAACAGTTTCTAGTGAAAGTTACCACACCATAATAACCCAGCACCATTCTTTTGTTTTTTGGCATACTTGCCTTACGGTTAAAAATATAATCACTTTTCACATCTTTTTTGAAACAACCAGTATATTATTCTATATGTCAGCGGTTCCCAGCCGGTGAGACGTGCCCCCTCTGGGGGTGCGCAAAACGTTTGCAGGGGTATGTGAGAAAAACAGGTAAACAGCAAGTGGTAATGCATGTTTAAAAAATATTCTTATTTCTTCTTATTTTTACTCCAAAACATCTATTGGTTAATTCCTAATTTAAGGTGCTTTTTGACGTGTTTTCAAAAATCCCCAATTTGGTGCATTTTCCCGTCTTGTCTCTTGGAACTGAAACAATGTTGTCAGAAAACAAAAGTGTCCAGGGTTACCACATTAAACCTTTTGCTGCCATGTTGACAAAGAAGCATCCTAAACTAGGAATCAAACCAATCTATATTACATTTGAAATATTTATTGACACTTTACCGATAACAATATTTTGTGGAAAAGGTGACTAAGTATTCATTTTAAAAGAATAAAAAAGTATGTATGCTGAGGAATCTGAAGGGGGGGGGGGTCATCCCAAGTTATCCTTTGTTGGTGGGGCACAATGTTAAAAAGTTGGGAACTACTGGCCTAGAGCAGCAGTTCCCCACTGATGGGACGTGCCCTCCTTGAAAAGTGCTTATTACAGGGTCCTCGAGAAAAACGGGCAAACAGCAAGTGATAAACCATGTTTGAAAAATCATATTTAATCTTATTTTTACTCCAAAGCATCTACTTTTTCTTAAAATGTTAATTCAAACTTTACTGAAAACATTATTTTATATTAAAGGCTACTTAGTGTTCATCGCTGAAGTATTAAAAAAAAAACTGTAGTATGTATACCGAAGAATGTGAGGTGGGGCGACATTGTAAGTTATCCTGTGTTGAGGAGGGCACAATGTTAAAAGGTTGGGAACCGCTGCTAAATAGTGCTAATTAAGTGTAGCCAAGTACTAAGTATTATACTAAGCTCATTTCTACTTATCTAACATAAATTTAACATTACTCTTTTGAAATGCAAATGAAACATTTAGTCAAATACAGAAAATCAGAAACAAATTCAGAAAATAGATTTAGTCTAAATAACATGAATCTCAATTTACAAGAATAATTAGATGTAAAACGAAAGGAAGATTGAACGCCACAAAAATGTGTATCAAGACACACAGCTTAATGCAATTTACGGGCATCAAAGCTATACATGAATGCTGTTTCCAGCAATAATGGCTCAAGATAAACAAAAATTACTTAAAAGTTTTACATTCATGATATAAATTTCATTTAATTAGCATTGTTTAGGACAGTAATAATTGACAGCTCTATAAATCTGAAGAATTATAAACAAAAGATAAACAACAGTATAAAACGAATTGTAAACAAATGCTTGAACGATTAATTTGTCGTTGATGTATAGCAGCTCATTCATAAAAACTGAAGTCTGTTTACATTTGTTCTTAAGTACATTGTAAGTAATATATGCGTCTGCGTCTGAATTAAAAAGTTCCTAAGTTAATAACAAAGTAAAATACTTGCAACGAGACTTACCTTTTACAGTTTAATAAACTTCCAAATCAGGGTTACGTGGACAGCATAACTTCAGCATTGACAGTACCAAAAATAATTCTGGAGGGGGGAACAAAACATTTTTTGTCCCATCTTCTATCGAAATAACTAGAATTTATCAAATGAGTCAATCTACTATTGTGAAAATTTAAATATGATAAGATAGAATGAATCGAATTCCCGCCAGCCGTTGCTTGCTGTAAATAAAAACAAAAACGAATTACGAAGCTGTTGTTTTGCTGCTGTGCGATGAAGGAACCGGGGCTGTGACGTCACATCGCCTCTCGAAAGAGCATACGCATGGACGGGAAGGCTTTAGAGCTTCTTGTTAACGCGCCTAGATAATTTCTAGATCTCTCAGCTAGAGTATCAGGATGAAAATATTTGTAAATCGATCCGTACACGAGAATATAGTTACTTAACCGAGAATCCAGATCATGAGTGTACTCCAGAAATCGAACGATAATTTCTCGTTACACAAACTAGACATTCTAGTGTGATTAACTACCATACTACGGACTAGAAATTCTTGACGATTTCGTCTATACTACTTGTGTGTATCACCTACACGCATCATTCTGCTATCTATTCTTCTAGTTTTGGGACACAGAAAACAGCCATCTATTCGTTCTAGATGAGAGGGGTATATTTTTTTTCTCCGTGCATATATGCGTTTTAGACGGTCTCGCAAACATAGAGGTGCACTTTTTTTGGGTTATGCCCAAAATTTTGTCAAGTTTGACGACGATCCATTTACAAATACAGAGTTCTTCAAAAGTGTATTTCTTAAGTTTTTTTTTAGGAAAACATTATTTATTTTATACCTGTATTTCCTTAAAATGATATTTGTTACTGAAATATAGCAAACTCAATTTGTCGTGTAAAACCCTCACCGAAGCCCATTGCCTATGAAATGAAATAAAGTATATATCTTTTAAAAACATTAGTAATTTTACATTGGACAAAACAATTCATGCATAAGTACAATAATTCAGTAGTTGTTCTTCAGATAAATTAGAAGTTTAAACGTATATCTCGTTTATTTAAGTATGATCTAGAAACAATCATTCATTTTATTATTTAAGTACACTCAAGA
Source organism: Cheiracanthium punctorium (assembly GCA_038373885.1). Taxonomy (NCBI): domain Eukaryota; kingdom Metazoa; phylum Arthropoda; class Arachnida; order Araneae; family Cheiracanthiidae; genus Cheiracanthium; species Cheiracanthium punctorium. Next base: position 20,079 of record JAWZYV010019825.1, on the reverse strand, counting down.
GTGTAACCCAAATATTATTGAAGTAAATTATCACTACTGCTCATGTTTTAGCTTTGTAAACCTTTATCAGCGGTTGCATTACGCTAGCCCTTGAATTTTATTTAATCGATTTAATTACATGTTAACGATTTGTAAAGGCTGTTAATGCCATCGTTGTAGATTGATGAGCCGAAAATGCTCGTAAGAAAGAAAAAAAGGAACAAATCACCACTTTGTTTGGTAATTGTTTATTCCGTTGATGAGCTTTTGTACACGAAATCGGCATTAAATCATTCATTAGAGAGATAAATTAGGTTGCTACTCTCTCTAGATATAATGGTTATCTTTTCATGATTTAGTGCTAATGAATCTGTTTAATGAAAAATTTTTGTGAAAATGTACGCATCAATGATAATTGGTTTATCCGAAGAAGGCACAATGTAGTACAACTACTTTAAATAATTACATTTATTAGATATTGCCTGGTTATCGTTTCTTCGTAAAGGAGGAAGCAGACATTTTCCTACAATGCTTCGAAATTGAATTTTATTCAATCGGAGGAAACTTTCAAGTTGTTTCAGTCGTAACCAGGTGTTGGCATCACGATAGCTAACATAAATTTTGATTTAACCCTTTGAGGCGCAACCCTTTCCCAATGCTGAAAAAAGGGCAGCTGTTGCCATCGCGATGTACGTTTCGATCATCCGCCATCTTGCTGGTAGTTAAGTCGAGCGATGGCAACAGCTGCCCTTTTTTCAGCATTGGGCAATCTATCCAGCTGTTCTTGCATTGTTCCATTTTTCAGCAGATGTCAGTGCTGTTAAAAATAATCGTGACCATTTTTTTTTACGGAAAAAAACGTGCAAAAAAGTAAAGGATTCTCGTGGAGCTCTGTCACCCGCAACTCTTTTTATAGAAATCTAATCTATTCTTCGTGACTGGCAACAGTCAAAACGTCAGAGTTTAATGTTCCCAGAGCGGGAACACTGCGCGTTAAAGGGTTAAAGACATAATAATAAACCAAGTTTTATTTTGTTTTGTGGAACTTTTAATTGTTTCTCGAGGAGTTCAGAATTTTAAGCACAGCTGGCAAAACTATTCACATATTTGCAAACCGACCACTCGCTTATATTTTTTACCTGAAACTGTGCCATTCAGCTCAAATAATGAACTCTATGGATGTGTATTTTCATAAAATCGGAATCCAGAATTCGATGAGATTCTGCAAATGCCATGCCAGGAGAAATTCTTTTCACATTGCATTTTACAATCCTGCGATGGAGTTCGCTCTTTACCTATAGGAACATTGACGAAATTCCGCAAATTTCCGTATCCTAATTTGAAGAGAATACCCAAATGTACGGTTATGAATTTCGCTTGCAACTTAAACATGAGATTCTGAAAACAAAGACAGTCTGTCTATATCTATGGTCTATGATTTATAAAAAACTAGAAAAAACATAGAAATATGAATACGGGGAGGTGGCAACAGCTATGCTTAGCATTGGACAAAATGAAGTAGGGGAAGGGTGAGCAAAATGGGATTTTTGCTTTTCCCGCTTATTAAGTGCAGCCATCTCTATGTCATTACTATAGGTTGTGCGTAATGTGCCTATTTTTCTTTCCACAGGGAATATTGCCAGGCACGTATCCAGAAAAACATTTTGGAAGGGGTCCAAAAATTTAATAGGCGTCCAAAAGGTAAAAAAGGCAGAAGTTTTCACAAAAGACTATATCATTATAGTTTTAGTAAGAAAAATGAAAATTTCGAAGGGAGGTGCTTCCCCCCCCCCCCTTAAATACGTTCTTGGATATTGCTTGAAGAGTCACAGACAGATACGAGCTTAAGATTTATTACTTTTTCATTACCCTGACCAAAGACAAATGCAATGCTAGGAAATTGTTTTTCTAAGGTTCGAATGCAGATACTAACGTGGCAATTTCTACTTGCTAAAAGTGGTGTTTTTTAAGTAAATTGCATGAAAATGTAGAGCTACATTCAGCATGATTAATTTGTTATTAATTTGTTACTAAAGAAACCACGTAAACACAAAGTGAAAAAATAATTAAAATTTAGTGCTCGCGTTCATAATCTCGTTCACATGCTACGTTGGAAAATTGTAAAACATGTAAAACTAGTTAGGGAACTGTTTCACTCTTTAACCCTCTAGGATCGCTGCACGTTACTCGATTACCAATGTTTACATATTTGAATCTTAGTTTGGGGACCACAAATCCCAGTAAGCGGTTATGGAGAGTGTCAGCTCCTTTAGTATATCTCCTTGCATAAAGGTTATTAATTTATATTGATACTTAATGACACTTATTAAACTCGGGAAAAATAATTTCTACTCATGGATCAATCAGCATATAAATAAAAGATGTGAAGTTTCAGCGTTGTATTACTCCAAAACAAACTTTTAAAGATATTTTCGATTGCATATCAATAAACGGCAATTCTTATCAGCAGACAGTTTACTCAATATCCGATATAGTATTATTTTGCAGGAGTTTAATGTCAAGTTAATAGTTTCTAGTCCAAGCTTTACATTATGAGCAAAAATATCTAATAATTTTTAGGATTTGTACTAGCTTGGAATATAATTATTTGAGAATAGCCGTCTCTGGCGACCAGTTGGTTCGCCATCTTAATAAATCGTGTTCGTAGAAAATCCTGTTTCTTACCGGCTTCCTTGGCTCTGAAATCTCTCAGATTCTGAATGGAATTTAAAATTAAGATGGTTATAAACAGGAGCGGCCCTAGGGTAAGTGGCGTCAACTGTTAACGAAAAAAGACATCCAGCTATATGCTCTACTTAGTTTTAGAGTTCGAAATAACGCCTCTTCGAAGCCGACGCCCCGATGCGATGCTTACCTTCCTTACCGTTTCGGGCCACCCCCGGTTACAAAAATAAGAGGGTTTGATTATAAAAACCTACAAAAAGGTACAAATTATTTTCGTCCTATATTAATTCTGAAGAGCTCCTAGATATATTGTCCGTTATCAAAAAACGGAAAGGAAAAAAATAGTAAGAAAATCTGAAACACTTTCAGATTTTAAATACGCACTAAAGTGCCATATATTTAAAGCGTATCATAATCCATGCGTTTTCCCTATTTTCTTTCCTTATTCCATTAAGTTGGAAAGTGTATCATTATTCATGAGTGCGATTAAACAAAATTAAAATTGATATTTCTACATTCCTTTTTCTGGATGTAATACGATAGAAATAGAATGAGAAAAATATGCGAAGAAAAATGTACAATTCGAACTGAATGAAAGTTTCAAAAACTTATTTTTTGTTTGTCTGCTTGTGTAACATGTATTTCGGATTTGTGTACTTGGACCGAAGACCGTTTATAAATCCACGTCAGAAGGAAAAACTTATTCAGGTGTATTCTTTATCCAGGTGTAGCAGACGATAAAATGATTTTATATATAAAAACTGCGTATTCTATAAGTTTGCGCCATCTGTCGACTGCTTTGTAAAATAAAAAATCATTCTGTTTATTGTATTCTTTTTTTTTTTACGCGATAAAAAGTAGCCTATATGTTAAGAATTACTGTCTTTATTCCAAATTTCATCCAAATCTGTAAAACCTCTTAGCATGAAAAAGTAATAAACATACATGGAAACATTGGTATTTATAATATTAGTAAGATTACGAAGATTGAATATTGAGTTTTACACGAGACCAATAAGTAAACTTAGGGTTGATTCCTACTTTAGGACCCCCACTCTCGCCAATGAAAAAAATCGCCACGCATGGGCGCCCATAGGGGGGGGCAAGGTAGGGCATTTGTCCCCCCCTAGAGATTTAGGTTACTGTCTCATGATGTAAACAAATCGCAAAAACAGTACTAAATTTGTTAAAAGTTTGAAATTTGCCCCCCCCCCTAGTAATTTTTTTTGAAGTTTGCCCCCCCCCCAGAAAAATTCCTATGGGCGCCCATGCGTTTTGGCGAACCTTCCTGTCAATAGTCCGTGATCGCGCATGCGCACAAGTTTCAACGCTTCGCAGAGAAACTGGGTGAAATTAATGTGAACAATTCAGCATTCAACGCACCAAATACGGAATTTGAAGATAATTACATGTTCCAAATGACTTCATTTGACAAGAATTTATGGGCAGATTCCTTAAATTTATATGTATTTCCTTTATTAAAAGCGGATTCTTGAATTTTTACTTTATTTTAACCAATGAAGTATGTTGAATCGCAACAATTTTAGGAAATGGAATCAGAATGTTAAAATAATTAACAAAAGAACTAATTCTATAATGATTTTTAAAAATTTGCAAGGCAAATTTAAAACACCTCACCAAATTAAGAAACAGAATAGATAAATTCCCCGAATCCGCTGTTTAGAAATAGTTATCAATTAGTAAATTTGAAAATAACTCAATTCTTATAAGTTAAAATATTAACATTTAAAATTGTTCTAGCAACCAATTTTCAGATGCCAGAAATTTTTGCGTCCGAGATATTAAATTATATCATTAATGCATAAATAAAAATATATATGTATACTTTAATATTTAAAGTTACCCTCTAGCAACCAAATTTCCCTTATCAGATTTATGTGTGCTTTACGATGCTAATATAAATGAGTTGAAATCGTCTGAACCTTACATGAACAGTAATTATAAGTTATGAGCATGTGTAAATCGCCAGATAATGAAAAGTCGCCATTGGTGACAAGCTATTTTAGCTGTTCCGTATTTTTATCAAAGAAAACATATAAAGATCTGTTTTCTTAGAACTAATTTATAAGTATAGTCACCAAATTATGAAAAATCACCATGGGTGGCAAATACGCAAGGTGTTTCATAGGTTTCATATAATTAAAAATAGTGTGAAGTTTTGGCCCTTAGTAGCTGTTCAAAGAAAGTATTCAGGTGTTTTTTAGAGTTTTTAGAGGCACCGCATTTAAGAGATCCCATTTATATCAACCGTTACAGGAACTACATTTGAGTGACATAAACAAACCTCTGTTTATGTCGTACACAAAGAGGATCTCCGTTATTGAGGAATAAACTTCCTCTCGTACAAAAAACGATTACTCAGCTAGTTTTGACATAATCTCAAAGCCCCCTTCAACTTTGTATTCAAATCATACAAATTTCTCAATTCAGGATGAACGGATTTAAAATATTTTTTTTTCATAATTAGCTGCCAAGGCGGCCAGCTTCGCCACCCTATACCTTACTGTTCCTTATACTCAGTGCAGTGTTGGCCAAATTATTCGACTCTTTGTAACGAAAATCATGTATCTTTGTTTTAACAGTATTTGTCGTTAAATATATTTAGATTGGGGTTCCTACAACTTTTGAGTGACATGATAAAAGCTGATTGTGGGTGGCTATGGGAGTAAAGCCAAAGTACTAAAATTGCAAGATGTATGAAAAGATATAATTGGTGACATTTCCATTCATAAAATTATTATAAAAATACTGTATTGAACGATAACGTGTTGTACAAATTCCCTTAGATACTTTTATACTTCTTAATTGCAGAAGCTGCGTGGTTAATGTGACAAAGTTAGCAACTTGGTGCAGCGTTTCTCAACCTGTGAGGCGCAGCAACTAAGGGGGGCGCAGAGCGTTTGCAGGGGGAGGGCCGAGAAAAACCAAAGAACAAGCAGTGATTCATATTTTTAAAAAATCATCTTATTTATTCTCATTTTTACTCAAAAATATATCCATTTTCGCTTAAAATGTTCATTCAAACATTATTGATAACATTATTTGGTAGAAAATTCGACTAAATGCTCATTGTTAAAGATTAAAACACTGAATGTATGCTTAAAAATGTGAGGGAGGGGTTAACCATAAGTTAGCCTTTGTAGGGGGGCGCGACGTTAAAAGGTTGAGAATCGCTGACTTGGTGCTTTATAGTTGGGTTGCATTTTTTAATATGTATACTCGTTCACAAAAATATAAAGAAACAGGAAATGGCTAAAATATGCTTCAGACCACTTCAAGGCGATTTTTTTTTTTTAAATGTGCGATAAACGCGCTGTGAAAAAATCCGAAAGATTTTGCTTTCTCGCGTATTCATTGTTATTTTGTAATCTAGTTACTGCGTGACATACGTAAGCGTATGCCAGTAGCGAATACGATTGCCTCACTTGACGTCATTGAACTGTTAATTTGTATTTTTACGCATGTTATTGTTATTACGCTAATGTTTACATCTAGTTGTTGCCATTCCCCTCATAGAAATACAGTCGATTTTGTTACCGCATACGTTAGCGTATTATAAGTAGATACGATGAACCGTGCACATTTCCTTAATCTTTCTGCATCTATAAATTTAGGTTACGGAGCTAAATGTCTAAGACAACTGAGTCATTTTTTTATCTCCATTCAAAATTAAGAATTTTTATGTTTTCCTCGAGTGAGTTTCAATGAAAAAACGCTCGACCGGAATGTTCATTCACTTTTCTTTCATGGGAAAAGAAAGAGATCAGACCTTCATCATTTTTTCAAACGAAACTGTAATAAAGAACCCAAATGTGGTGGGATGTGTTCTGTGGTCAGTGGCCATTTTGTAAGTCTGGGGTCATTTCTGCAGCACGGGTCATTAGGGAAGCACGCCTACCCTATAAGTTTCCCGTGGTCCGCGGAGAATTTAAGACAGGGATCGTGCATATATAAAATACTTATTTTCTTTCTACTGAAAGGATCATGGAAGTATTCACTTGGAGCTGAATTATGTTTTCGAAAATGCTTACTTTGGAAAAGTAACATTATATATATAGATCCATTTATACTGTTCCCCAAAGCTATTTATTATTGATGTCGCTGTGAACATTAGCTTATACCAAATTGACAATCCAGAAAGAAATTCATTGGAATTCTGTATTTTAAAAAATAATGACTTCATATTTGCTTTGGTATTTATGATTTGACACAATAATTGGTTAGATTGATAATGTACATTTCAAACAACGTGTTTCCATGTACGGGATTTTTGCAGGTCCTTAACGCTGAATTTCGAAAAACTCGTGTGGTTTTGGAACATAAATAGCCAAACACTAATTATGTCAAGTACTTCAAAGAATTTCTCTCCACAAGCTGTACAATACACCGTAATAAATGATAAACCTGTATCAGTAATTAAACTTTCAGAAGAAATTCTTAACAATCGAAAGTTAGTCAGGATGTGTTACTCTCTGAAAATGTTGCTGTTGGAGATTTTTTTCAGAAAGATTCATAAAATGCACCATTTTTTTCATTTATTGCGGTATATAGTGCACCGTATGAAGAATCAACCTGAATGTTTTCGAGTCTCTGGCGCAATTAGTTTATTTTAATTTGTGTACAAACTTCATGAGAGAGATTCTGTTTCCTTAGTTTAAGTAACTTACTAAAGAGTCCTAACCCGCGTATTTACTTAGCGTAAATACGAGTTAGGAACCTTTAGAAAGACCCCTACGGAGAGTACTCCACCCATTGGCCTAGATCCCACGTGTAGGTAATTGGCCGTAATCCCACGACAAATAGGAGAAAAAACACCACACCGCTAAAAACTAAATGCTAGTTTCCAGCAGATCTAACAGTGGCGGCTCGTGGGATACAGCAAGTACAGCCGGGCTGCACTTGAAATTATCAGCACATACTTTAAAATAATTTATTCTACTAATTTTCCTAAATTCAGATTAGAAATGTGGAATTACTACGGTAAATTAAAAAAATCTCCGAAAAAAACCAAAAAAAAAAAAAAAAAAACGTATTGTGGCCGGATCGCTCATTCAGAAAAAAAGCACTTTAATCTTCCCGCAATTCAATTGGGAAAATCTTTGGTTCAGCCCAGAGCGCTGAAAAGAAAATTGGCAGCACCGTTGCCATGACAACGACTACGTAAGCATTTTCTCCGGGATAGGGAGTATGCAGCTGATACAGCCGATGAACGATTTTTTAACGGCGGCTGAACTTGAGAACTCGACTAACTGATTGGGCTCGGACGAGAAGTGAGGGAGGGGGTAAGGAGAATATATGTTTGGAAAACTCTCGACTTTATATTGCTGAATTTATCAAGAAGGGAAGACTGAATAGACGCTTATGAATGGACAATTATCCATCAAAGCAGTATTGTTTTTATGTAAGCAAGAACTGCCATTTAGAGGACATGGCGAGCGAGAAAATTCTTTAAACATGGGAAATTTTAAAGAGCTTTTAAAATTATTGATATCTGAATTAAAACAACGCCTTTTTATGGGGACATCACTGACCGATTCGCATGTTTAAAAGAAAGGAAGATTGATTTGACTTATAAAAAATAAGTAAGTTTTCTTTTTTTTTTCTTTTCTTCTCAAGTTATCGTTACAAAAGAAAATTCTAAGGAAACTTCGAATCAGACACGGATTAATGCAATTTTGAGGATAAAAGCGGCTGGTTGAAATTTATGTCCATTTTATGGAAGTAAAATAGGATCGCTTACATTTTTTATGTACTTTCCTTTTTTTTTTTCCTCGGTGAGGGCTTAATCCGCCAGCTTTCGAATTCAGTAACAAGGATTTCCGGGAAAGAGCCCCCCTGTCCGGAGGACAGGGGGGGGGGGGCTCATATGCTTCCGGCTGCACTAACAGTTTTGACCACGGGCCGCCACTGAGATCTAAGTACGTTAATGGCTTGAGTCGTGTCAATCAAATCTAAGAAATTTACATTGATTTTTTTTATAAAAATTCTACAAATATTCTCGTACTTAATTAACCCCTTTTAAAGAACAAAAATTATTCGAAAATGAGTAAAAATAAATAAGACAAAAAAGAGTTTTTTTTTTTAATCAAGCTTTTTATTCAAAGATGGAATAAAGATAATATAAAATATATTTTGAGGAAATTTTCAAATTCGAACACTTATTGCAACACACAAACCTATCATAGGTTATCGATCATTAGCGGAAGAATTTATTAAATGTTACTTTTTAATGTAAAATGATATGTAATTTTTAAAAGCTTGAGGCACTTAACTACTTATATTCTATGAGGTCAAAAGAAGTATTAACGTCTGAAATAGTGAGCTTGAAAATTTTCTCAAAAAATATCTTTGAAAAAAAATCTATCTACTTATATAATACGCTAACGTATGCGGCACCAAAATTGACGATATTTCTACGTTTCGAACAGCAACACCTATACGTAAACATTATACAGTAACAATAACGCATATGAAAAAATTCCAAATTAACAGTTCAATCACATCAAATTGAGAAAGTAAATTAAATAAACGTATGTGGTACCAGAATCCACGAAATTTCCATTTGGTGAACGGCAACAGCTGGATGTAAACATTAGTGCAATAACAGTAACGCATGTGAAAAAATCCAAATTAACAGTTCAATGGCGTCAAATGGAGCAAGCATATGTCACGCAGTAGCTAGATTAAGAAATAACTATAATGGATAGACAAAAATGCAAGATCTTTCGGATTTCTTCACATCTTTAAAATACCTAACTTACAATACTTGGTGCATTAATCGCCCACCAAAAAATGTCACCATACATTGGCTAAAGCACATTTTAGCCAGTTGTTGTTTCAACATCGGCTTTTATGATGACATACAAAATGCGTAGCAACCTACCCTAAATAAATTTAAGTACCAGGTTACCGAGCCATGCTCAGAATCTAAAGGCTCCTTAAGTGTAAAATAATGAATACGTAAATGCCTTGGCACGTATCAATAATCTTAGGGTTGCCAAAGATTTTCATCGCTGTCGGATCACCCATACATTATCAGGTAAGCTTTGGTCGGCATTCAATGTTACAATGGCATATACTTTGTTTTGAAGAGGGATGCTAAATATTCGATGGTCGGTGCCATCAGAGTTCAGCAAAAAGTAGTTTAACGTAAGGTGCCTTCTTTCCTTCTGTAGCAGATCAGCGAGGGTATCAGCGAAGATCTTGGGCGATGCATTCACTAACAACGTCTTCATTACTTCAGAAATATATCTGTCCATATTGAGGACGTTCAAATTCAGCATCAAGAATTTGAGTTGGTTAAACTGTCAGATGAATGAGTTTATAAAAAAAATTCATCAAGTCTGTTATACACTGTTCGCAACGTAGCAGTACACACCAAAATCGTTAATAGTTTCACTCGTCATATACTGTGAACAAAGCCATTGTAAAGTATGCTTTCACATTTCGAATTCTTTGAAATGTGGGTGACATCGAAGAAACAACCACACCAATTCATTAGAAAATTCGGAATGTCCTACATCAATCTTACAGTCCCCAAAATGGTTTCCCCCAAGTTTTGTTTTTACTCTTCAGAAAAATGCAAAGCTCCAGGGTGAATGCAATCCATGTTAAAAAGTTTTAAACTATGATAATAAATACCCACATTTGTGACAGCTTTGTAGATACTTAGACTGTTTACCCGAAGTATTTGTTGACGTCTAGATGTTCCATGTCGTTCTCCTTCCAAATACTAATCCAAATAATTCCAAATAATAATACATCTGTTTCATCTGCTTGTGTTTGAATTGCACGTTCACACATTTGGGCTAAGTGCTGCTGTCGGTGATCATATGTTTCCACAGCTCGTTTTTGAGCTACACTTTCATGCATTTACGTCTCTATAATACATCTATGATGATAATTCTTTACGATTGAAATTGTAAATTTCTCTATAGTGCTTCAATTCAAACATAAAATACTTATTTTTTTCTAATTCAAAGAAAATACACCATGCATAAACAAATTCTACAAACGTAAATTCAATCTTATAGATACATAAATATAGATGCCATAAACGTATAATCTTACATAAATATGCTTTAAACATAATTTTATTTTATAAACTCACGCTTAAGAAAATAAATGTGTAACGCAATTTAAATTATTAGTACAAAAGGACACTTCGAAATCATGAAATCAAAAACAGTATAGATCAAAAATATTCTTTTATAATAACCCTAACAACTACTTAAACGTTGACAATAATAGAACAAACGGATGGACTGAAGAAAATGGACTTCTAACCTCGAATAAATCAAAAATACATCGCTCCTATATAGTTACGCTGATCCCTGACTCTGTCACAATTCCAGTTCAACCACTCAAAATAAAACTTTTACCATCCAAACAGATTAAAAATGTCTTGTCTAATAACTTAAAATTTACACGGTTCGTTGGTGCGATCAGCCTGAAAATTATCATAATTTTGTAAAAAAAAAAAAAAAAGAAAAGAAAAGAAAAGAAAAAGAAAAAAAAAAAGAAAGAAAAAATCTGATAATCCACCCGTTCCCTGATTTTTAAGCGTTTTTTTTTTTAAAAAAAAAAGCTCTATTTCATTTAAGAGAATAAAAAAAGCTAATCATTTGAGTGTCAGAATTATCTATTGCAAGTGACATTGACGTTACATTGAAGTCACGGTTATCAGGCTTTGGAGGAAAAATTACGATTCCAATTCGCTTAAGATAGCTTTTCTAAATTACTACTCAGTTTAACTATTTTTCAAAAATAAAACGGTTTTCTATGCATTAAGCATGGATATAGGAGAGGATGTTGATACCAAACGAAATGTTTCGAATACGAAATGTTTCTGCAGATTATACAATTCGAATTTCGATGTATAATAAAAATTGAATATGAAGTTATTTGATTTTAAGTGGGTAAATATTAAATATTCTGAGTGTAGACATTCTATCGCCCGCTGTAATTGTCTTCACAAAGGGCTTTATCCTTTAGTTTAATGATAGTACACAACACAAAACAACACAGTCTAATCCACGCCTAAATAAGAATTGAAAATTTATTAGAAAAAATCTTAGTAACCAGATTTCAGCCTTCCAATTTACTGCTTCCACATATGGACAACTCCTAGCCTGCGGCCGGATGGAGCCCGCTATGGCTTTTGGACCAGCCCTCAGAACAAGTCAAAACCCTGTATAAAACCTATATAAAACATTCAAACTTCCATATAAATCCGAATTATACGGCCCGCGATTTCGCTAACATCCTGAAGTCAGGCCAGGAGGCCACTATCGTAAAGTTCTGCCCGCAACTTTTAAAAGGTTGTCCATACGATGATAAAATAAATGAGTTGAAATCATCAACTGCAGTGAATGAAAACTAAACTGATGGCTGATCATCTGCAAAATTAATTTGAATATCGGCTGCGAGCCCAATTTAGGAATCGATCGTATCATTTTTTCATCGGAGTTTAGAACATCGTTTCATTATAAACAGTTGACCCATTAAAAAAAAAAAAAAATCGTCAGGGTAACTACATTTAAATATTTATCGTCAACTTGGCGGAATAAGGCAGTTAAAATAGAATTCAACCTAGTGACGTTATTAAAAAAAAAAAAAAAAAAAAAAAAAATGGAATTTTCATGTTACGTCACAGCAGGATCTTTTTTCTTACTGTGAATGACTGAAAAGGGTGTCATTTTCATTTAAATTATTCGGCTAAGCTGAAACTTTTATGCGTTTTTGAAATTCGCATCATATGGATCAATAAAATACATGAAAAATATTTATTGTTTTAGTATATACGCGAAAATACATTTAGCTTTACGTTAGTTACAAAAGGATAATTGTAATAAATTCAGGCAATTTTTCACATAAGATTTACGAATAGTTTTGTATTAATAACTATGAATTAAGAATAATTAAATTATTTACGTATATTACATCAAGGTGCTTGCGGGGATGGCAACGAAGACTCTTTTTTCTTTTTCTTTCGCTGGTTGCCAGGACGATATTTTGAAATAAAAATAACTTTTTAATTCTAAACAAATTTATGTAGCTGAATGGTGTAATATATCTAGTTACTAAAATATTTATTTGTCTGTGTACTGAATATCAAGTTCCATTTATTTTATTTCTTTGCGAAATTAATTTTTACTATTATATATCGATGGCGTGTATTTTTTAATCCGCCCCAAACTTATTTGAGCGTCCCTTTTAGGAAGATTGCATCAAGTGTGTTTTTCAAACGCTCAATAGATGGCGCTACCGTCCAAAAATTTTAAATTTTAAATTTTGAGCGTTTTAGAGTTTTTTCAACCAATTGACCTAGCTCAATCGTTTCAGGGGCCCAAAAAACCCCCAGGTACGAAATTTAAAAAGAATCCTTAGAGCAGTTTTCGAGATCGTTCGGACACACACACACACACACAAACATTCCTCGTTTAATATAAGAGCGGATGACAAATACTGTTAAAAAAATGAAAAATGATTTTCCTTGAAATGAGTCCAGAAATTTAGTCAACCCTGCACTGAGTATAAAGAACAGTAAGGTATGGGGCGGCGAATCTGGTTGTCTTGGCGGCTAGTATTTATTAAAATTACTTTTTGTCGGAAAAATTCTTTTTCGTTGTATTTCTATGCTGGATTTGCAAGACTTGCGTTGTGTTGTTTCTTTCATGGTTTTTTTTTTTTTTTTTTAAATCCTCATGCTTTATACCCGAGTACCGAGAGAAAGGCAATAACAAGCGTCCGAATTTCTGGGGCAACCCGCTGTTCTGGGGGTTAAAATAGTTAAAATATTCGTGTTCGTAGTTAAATTTTGCGTTTTGTTGCATCAAAATTGGTTAAATAGAACGTGAGATATGGCGTTTTATGTTTCTAGATTGGTTTCTATGGGGTTTTCTAGAAATCTAGAGAAATATTGATGTTAGAGATTCGCTAACCTCACTTTTGAGGACATTTTTCGTGCCAAATTTGGCGATATTTCGCCAGAGTCGCAAACCTTGGTGATATTTTTTGGACATTTGGCGCGATTTTTCCATTGGGGGCCTTTAAAGATTCTTTTACTGCATTAACATCCCATATTAGCCGTGTATTCATTAATATTTCTATGGCGTAATCAAAACGCGATTGTTCGGGGACTCGTTAAAGAGGTCTTGAGTTTTCTGGAATGTACGTCGCAAAGTATAAAAGGAAGATGGCTGCCCCGATTCAGCTAGTTTTGCACCAAGCATTCGTTGGGTGTGTCCGCTGTATTACTCTGTGAATTGTACTATAGAAGCGGTATTTTCGCATGCCTTTTTGAAGCTTTGTTTTTAATGCTGTGGGTAAATTCTTCATTGCTGAGTCTTGAGAGGCTGTGTACGATTTTCCTTGTAAGTTTCCACTGAATTTATGCCAGTGGAAGTGTTTAATTTTTGTGTGAGAAATACAGCATTTGTGAAAGCTTCTGTTCTAAGTTGACTGTGATAAGCACATTACTGGGTGATTGTGCCTGGGAATTTTGTACAGCCGATTGTGCGACGAAGTTCTAGAAGCAATAAAGTTTGTTTTCCATCCTGTCAAGTAGACTCTTTTCTAGAACTTTCTACACCTACTGGACTTCAGAAAGACGAACCCAGGAATCAAGCACCGTTTTCTGTAGCAATATATACGTTTTTGGCGTAGGTACGCTCTTTGAATATTTCATCGTAGTGGTCTAAACACTATATGGGTTCCATCTCTTATTATATCGAGCTAAAATCTTTCGAGAGGGGGTTCAATACAATTATTTCTATCATACATGATACACTGGAACTGAGGATGTTATGAAGGTAACCAATTGGTGGTAAAGGTAACCAACTGTGGTCCGTAAGAGGATAAAACAGATTCTAATTACAATGCATGTTAATGTCTGCCCGTAGACGGTATATCAAATATCATATGTATGCTCGTAAACAGCGCATAAAATATTTAACCATGATATTTTTTTAGCTGGAAGTAGATATCTAATCTAGTCTCCGCAAGAATAAAATCATATTGTGTATTTTGAAAAAAATGCTTTTTCTTTTTTCATCTTAACTTTTTATCTTAATAAAAAACTCATTGTAAATTTGAAATGTGTAAAATGGCCTGCAGTGCGGTGTTCCGTACAGTGCTATATTTCATTCGAACGTTTTAAGTGCGTTAAAGGGTAAATTAATACAGATGGTATTTCTAACGGAATCAAAGGGAACTAAATCTGGTGTTGGCACATTAACTTCTTAGTAAAACACGACGTTTAGAAAATAGAAAAAGGTCCTAACTTCTTCATAATAAAGCGAAATTTGTACAAAGTTACAATGTAGTATAAGGTTTTCGAACGAACACTAAGTAAATTCCCTAAGAAGAATTGCCAACTCTTAGTCAACGTTTTCCTGCGTTTATTTCGACCCTATCAATCAGTCAACTTAATCAAATTCCAAACCTTTTACCGTAATTGTAGCCCTGAGATGACAAACAAACGGAACGGGACCTCCACTATCCTGGTTCTTCTGAGTTAAACGGAGGAAAAACGAAACCTAAGCGCATATAAATAGTGTGGGCTATTTCTTTTTCCTCTTGTTCAAAGTCTGCGCAAAAAAAGAATAAATGCAGAATCAGTTTGTTCGTCTATTAGAGAGACAAAAATCAACTGTTAAAAGGTTTTCTTCTTTCGTTCTTCTTTAGAGTAAGACTGGGAATGATGAATCAGGAGAGCGCGCAAGTCTGGTAATTAGAAAAGGTTGTGTCCGAATGCAAAGAAAGCAATCTTGGAATGGAAATTGCTGGGCTAGCTTTTTGCTTTTGGGGGTATAAGAACTGGTCACAAATCGTAGCAGGAGGTATTTTATTGTGCATGGTTGTTGGAGGGCGGAATCCTATTAGAATCTCAGAAATCGATCTTTTAGCTAATTTATGTTGCAGTATTGCGATTAATCGAGAGTTTTCAAATTGTATTTCAAAAACACGTCTTTAATCATGTCTCACCATTATGCCATCACATTTAAGTAATAAAATTCATGGATACAGCGATAATGAAACAAAAATTTCGTATGAATAATGCTCAATAGTCAGCCTACTTATCTAACTACGAATTTTTTTTTTTGAAGAGTCACAAACTTCTCCACACCCACCACGTTCAGAATCTGCAACTTAACTACCAGCAAGATGGCGGACGATCGTAACGTTCATCGCGTGCCACAGACTAGAGACCCTTATTTGACGACAGCTGGCTGTGCCGCACAGCCAGCTGTCCCCTTGTATAACTGAACAGACAACCTAAAGACTTGTCTGTCAACAGAACAGACAACCTAAGGTTTTTTCAATTTCCCCTTGTATAACTGAAAACTCCACTCAATATATTTTACTAGCTGCTTACCCGTTCTCCGCACGGTAGGAAAAAAACATTTTCCTTACTCATATAATTCGAATTAAACCCAGTGATGTGGAATCTAAAAAAAAGGAAAAATTATTTAAATCGTGATGAGACGTTGACGTCATGAGTGCAAATCTGAGATGACTGCAACATGATGGCTCAAAAACTATTTCAGTGTCACTGGCGATCAAAAAAGAAGCAACTTCTCTTGCATGACCTTGCCCAGGCTTTTTCTCGATGGATCCGGTATTGTGGAACGGTTTCTTTAAGTTGCACACGACGCTAGGCGATTGAACTCCCTACAAATCTGGAGACTATCCTGCTTCTAGTCTCCACACATGGGATCTAGGTCAAGGGGTGGGGGTGTCCTCCGTGGGGTCTTTCTAAGGGGTCCTAACCCGTATTTACGCTACGTTTTGGAGGAAAACAGCCATATACGTTTCCTAACATATATGGCTGTTTTGACATGCTGACGACAGCTGGCTGTGCGGCACAGCCAGCTGCGTCAAAAAAGGGTCTCTAGATCTGTGGCACGCAATGAACGTTTCGATCGTCCGCCATCTTGCTGGTAGGTAAGTCGAGCGATGGCAACGGCTGCCCTTTTTTTCAGCATTGGGCAATCTATCCAGTCGTTCTCGCATTCTTCCATTTTTCAGCAGATGGCAGTGCTGTTAGAAATAATCGTGACACTTTTTTTACGGTAAATGACGTGCTAAAAAGTGAAGGATTCTCGAGGAGCGATGTCACCTGCAACTATTTTTATAGAAATCAAATCTATTCTTCGTGACTGGCAATAGTCCAAACGTCAGAGTTTGGTGTTCCCAGAGCAGGGACACTGCGAACTAAAGGGTTAAGTGTGTGGGCGGGGGGGACGAATTTGACTTTAGACTTGATATCTGCCGCATGACGAAACGAGGACTAATTATAGCGGGGACGGCGGAGAGGTTATCAAACTAATTCAGGAAAAAGAAATTAATGTAAAAGATCCTATTTTACTCCCATAAAATGGATGTATATGTCAATCTTCTAACTAACCGCCCCTCCTTGAGAAACTGACTGTCCTCCCCCCACCCACAACAAAATTGCATTAATCCGTCACTGAAACGAAAGGTTCACATATTGGACTTTTGTGATATAAAATTCGTAAAATTTCTTTCTTCAAAGTCAAGTTTGTTGCTGTATTGGTATATATATATATATATATATATATATATATATATATATATATATATATATATATATATATATATATATATATATATATATATATATATATATATATGTATATATATATATATATAAGCCTACAAAATCCAGAAGGGAATTGTGAGACACTCTGTATGTATAATATGTACACACATGTATAATATTTACATATGCATATATTATAATATAATGTAATTTATAATATGTTTATTAATCACTGCCTAAAAGTCATGAGCTAAAATCACAAGAAATCCGTTCACATTTTTTACGCCGAAAACAGATTATCGTGAGATAAGCTCATTATTCGCAGAATGAAGAATAACACAATGAAATTCATATATCCTTCTGATGATAAATAAATAAAAAAAGTTTCGTCACTGTGAATGGAAAAGCTTGTGGGAGTATGTATGCGTGAGACCAGATAATACAATAACGATGATAACAGTTTCGAAATTTGATTAGGAAAGCTTATTGGGGGAGGGGGGGGGGGGTTGATGTGAAGATAAACCACGGAAATTTCCGACCCGGCAGATGACAGCAGCCATTAGGCCATTAGGGGCAATTTTTTTTTGAGATTTTTTGTTTTATTTCAAGAGTGGACTTTCCCCGTGAAGCACGCTTTTCAGAACTGAAGTGAATTGAATCACGCCACGCAGTAAATAAAATATCAGGTTGGGGGTGGGAAGAAATCGAACTCCACGAAATGCCAGTTCCTCGTAATTCAATTACAATTAACTTTTGCATGTGTGCAGTGCAACATTCACCATTGATCTGTAGCGTACGCGTGTGAAGGGGAGGCAAGTTTTCCTGGAATTCTTGTCGTAAAATAAGTAATTTCTAAAATACGGTTCTACGATGGAATACCAAATAATTTGTTTTCATGGCTATAAAAGATCATTCTAAAGATCTCACATTTTTAAAAACTCTATCCTTCCATGAGCTATCCGTTCTGTATTCTATTAAGTTCAAAATCATTACTCTCCATACTTGTATATATACATATTCTTTTTTTACTTACTTACTTTCTTTTTTTTTTCTTTTTCCCTTTTTTTACACTAAGCATGGGATTTTCCCAAAATTTTAAAGTACTGGGAAACTGGCACTTTAAGATTGAGGCTGGTTAAAAAAAAAAAAAAAAAGAAAAAAAAAAAAAAGAAAAATCTGACTATCCGCAAGTATAACGTTATACCCTGAGTGATGTTGAATCAGTAGAGCATTTATCGAAATACTGGGACACTGAAAACAAAACAAAACAAAACAAGAAAGATAAATCATGCCAAACGCATGATTTACCTAACACTCTCCAACACAATAAATAAACACTCTCCAACACTTCAATATTTTTGTGACAAATTTGGCAATGCATTTTCCTTAAATCTGGCGAGATTTAGGAGATAAGATAATGTTGTATTATCACTATAAGTACTATTTTATGAGACCCTATAAAAGAGATTTTTAAAAAATTCCATCGTTTAACTGATGAATCTAAAAATTTTATACTCATTGTCTTGTGCTAGAAACGTATTTGTGCCTCTCAAATGTCACAGATTGTAATGCATTGGAATTCTTTTGAGTGCTCCCGTAGAAGAACTATTAATAATGCAGACACTATTCTCAATGGAGAGCATTACTTTGAGTGCCTTAATATTACGTATGCCAAAATTATTTTCTTTCAAAAAACCGAATCTCTAAAATACGTTTTCAAGAATGACTGCCTATAGAGTGCGATGTATTTGATTTTTTTATCTTGTAAAAGAACTGTAAATGCTATTTACACAATTTTCAATAGGGTACATGGTACTGTACATATAAAAAAATTTTGCACATATCGGTGTATATTTACGACAGTTAGAACACTGGATGGCTGGACAACAGAACAGACACGCTGAAATCATCCAAACTTGTCGGTAAGTAAAAAATATAAATATTCATTTTATATTACACTAGCTGAAGTATCCGTTCTTCGTACAGTATGGATATTGTTAAACCAAGAAATAAAAATGGAAAATAAATATTAAACACATTTTTAGATTTAATCGCCTTAAAAACTGTTTTACAATATTTTTAGGCATATTCTATCTGTACTTGATCTTTCTAAATGTTGTTTAGAATGTGCATCATAATCCGCGAGTGTGTCGTATTTGTCTTTCTTCTTCCATAAAGTACTTCTTCTAAATCGAAATCTGTATTAAAATCGCCTACTAAAACGGTTTTATTCCTCGCCAGGCATATTCTAAGTATACACCACTTTTATTTACATGAATATAGACACCAATATTCCAATTAAATAAACAGTAGGGTTAGGCAATTTCTCGACGAAGATGGGAGATGTAGCTGAACTGCCTCCAATTTCGGGAACTTAATTCTTTATGCCAAATTTGACGATAAATCACCAAAAAGTAGCAAACCTTCGCGACTTTTCATGCTTAATCTGGGACCCTTAAAAAATCATTCGCTCTTTCACCAGGTAGACAAAAATTTTGTTTGAAATTAACAGCACTCAAGAACTAAAACCTTTTTTTTCTTCTCTACTACCTCTTTTTGAGGTCGAAAAATCTTGAAAAGGATGTTAGTGAATTTGTGCTCTTTCATTTTAATGCAATATTTTTAAGCTGTCTTAATTTTCGTTCGAAATATGAAGACAAATATGAAAACAACGTTCTGGGCCCTTACACCAGTTTATACACGAATACTAAGAAAACCTGAAAATGACTTTAGGTATTCGTGTTCGTTACATTTTAAAGGAAGAATTTTATGTCTATCTCCTTTTCCTTTCGAATTAGATGGTAAATTTCAAAACAACGTTTTGGCCC
>JAWZYV010019824.1:0-22803 GCA_038373885.1 Cheiracanthium punctorium | reverse complement strand
ATTTTCAACCTTACTTCGCGCACTCATGGTATCTGCTATTTCGTTTTTTACTTGCGCTTAGCTACTAACTGCAGTTTCTCCTAACACACAGTAAAACCCACTGTGGAAATATAGAGTATCATTTTCAATCTTTTTCCCCTTGTGGAGCTCTCATGTGATGTTTTTCGATATCCTCTTATTTCATTATAAGTAAACCTTGCATGTTATTTTTTGGAACAAACTATTTACTCTGAGACTAGTTTTGTTAATCTTTGGAGTCGTTCAAAAGAAAATATTAACACTCTGTACCGTCCGTTCACTTTAATGTGTTTCGAAAAACCATTTTTGTGAAATGGATGTAAACATTATTTTTCCTACAAATAGATACTTGTATCGTCCGGCCAAGTTTTTCAAATAGGACAGAGCCAGAAACATTTTCTTTTGCTCAAGAGAACGTCATTCGGACAAACGGAAAGAGAGAAGGGGGGGGATAAATGTCTGATAAAAGTGAGAAATCCAAAATGTTATCTGCGACAGATTTTTGTAAATAATTGAAGAATGCTATTTTAAAATTAGAAAGATAATCTCGCTATATCGTTTTAAAATTGCGTTCTTGACGATTTCAACAGCTTTAATTTACAACTGTGGTCATAAAATAACGAATGTCATTTAAATACAAAATCTTACGGTTACTGAATGCATATTTACGGTGGAACGGTGGTGTTTCCAGACTAAGATATTTATTCACGCTGGGTTGATGCTATCGTTGGGGATGTCTTACATACCATATCCAGGGTGATTCCAAGCAAAATAAATTTTTCAGTGATTATCTCTTAAGCCGCTTTCAGTGTGCAAAATTTTTTTAGGTGTAGGGGTTAAAAAGAAAGGTGTAGGTGGTAAGAGGGTAAAAAGAAACCCTTTTTTTTCAAGGCAAAACTGCCACCTCTTCAGATTTTATTGAAAAAAATTTTACCACTAATTTTCAAGTTGAAAAATTTGTTATTTGAAATAAGTTCAGTGTTTAACAATCTGTAGTCATCACTATAACAGTTAAAGTGTTGGCAGAAAAAATCTGGAAAAGTAGGGGAGATTGGCATGTATGACAAGGGCATGTCCGCATATCAATATTCAATTTTTACACCAGTTCGTAATTCTCATCTTTTATATTTAGAAAAATATTCCCCTTGCTTTGTTTAAAAAAATAAAAAAGAAATAAATCGTGAAAACGTGGAGAAATGTACTGGTAAATGGGACACCCCATTTCTATTCGCGTATATATTGGAAATTGTGATTACTGTAAATTACAGTAGAGATTCTGTGTCCAGAGAGGCTGCTACTCGACTAGGGATCGACCGTTAGTATCGGCAACCCGATAGTATCGGCGGCCGATACCTCCTATTTTTCAGGTATCGGTATCGGTTCTTTCGATTCTAAAAGTATCGGGGAAAGTATCGGTTTCTGTTGCTTTCATCCATTTCAACCGATACTTTTCAACCGATACTTCGCTTTTCAGAAGAAACCACGCAGGCGCAACACCATTTCTAGAATCTTTAGTTTGGTAATGAGATGAGAGGCGTCATTTCATTGGCACATCTGTTTGCGCGAGTGTTGTGTGTCGAACTGTTGTTTTTTTTTTTTTTTTTTTTTTTTTTTTTTTTTTTAATTCTAACCATCGCTAATATGTATGTCGTCTATCACCAAGTGTGGTCAAAATTATGGACGAAGAATCGTTATATGGCAGTTTAACAGGACAATCGTACTATCCTTCTAAATATATTATGAATTGGTGCCCAACACTTAACAGCTACTCTCGCAAGGATTGCAAAAAACAAATGTCGAGAGGTAGGCTATAATTTTTACTTCAGTGTTTTATAAACGTTTATTTTCTCACTGTGTGGACTCGAAAAAGAGTTCATTCATATATATATAATATATAATATACATACAATTGAATCTCCCTATAACGAACTCGTTCGGTTCCAGTTAAAAAAAATTCGCTATAAAGAAATATTTCGTTGTGATCAGAGATTTAGAGATTTTTTGCAGTTATTTCAGCAAATTATTACAAATTTTTTATGTTAATTCGATGTTTATAAAGTATTAAATTATGACTTTCAATTTAAAAAAAATTGGTATTTATTATTAAATTTGCTAAACTTACGGGTTTCTTACTTTCATTGTATAAATGAAATGTTCAAAAGTAAAGACAATACCACGAATCTTAGAGAAAACAATATAGATGCACTTACGTTTATTTTACTTCAAAATTCCCGTTATTTTACATTGTTTTGCCATTGCTGCGATTTTTAAATTTTCAAAAAACATAGTCACTTTTAAAAGTCCACTGGAAAATAGAGTGAGTCGCACATTGATTTCTTCCATTTGGAAAACTCTTTTAATGTGGAATTTAAAAAGGTGTGAAGCATTAAAGTGTGATTTGGATTTTTGGTCGTGAAGCGCAGGGCCTTCATATATTATACGGGTGCGAATGGGACTTTGCCCAGAGCCCCTGACTTGACAGGGCCTCCAATTTAAAATGTTTTTTTCTGTAGTATTCTTTTTTATATCAAAATTTTATGAAAATTATAACAAATTTCATAGTATTGGGGGCCCCCAAATCTATCAATGGGTATGATATAGATATCAAAATTGATGGGGAGACGGTCCCTTGACATCGTTTGACTAATTTCAGGGGATGATTGACCGTTAAAGTGTTTAAAGCAGGTATGGGCAACCTTTGAAAAGTTGTGGACTTAAACTTTAGGATGTTGCGGAGTCTCGCGGGCTAAACTTGCGGATTTTAGCGAAGTGGCGGGGCGTATAGACTGGTATTGATATGGATATTGAATGGTTTATACGGAGTTTTCAAGTGTTCCGTGGGCCGGATCAAAAGTCACATCCGGCCCGCAGGCCGGCGGTTGCTATTATGTGTGTTTAAAGTGTAATATTTCAGCCTACGAAATACGTTTGAGGAATTTGTTTCTATTAGCTTAGAGAACTTCAGATACAGACATTTTACCATTAGTTAGCCGAAGTATTTGAAACAGAAAGTAGCATTCTGCTATCGGAAGTGAATCGTATTTCTGTGCATGCAAACCGGAGGTAGGGTTTTGAACCGAATGACGTTTGTCGGACATACCTCCCCCCCCCCCCCCCCACGCACACACATGGTGCCCCTCTGCAAACGTAAAAAAAGCGCCGCCCTTTTGTGCTCTAGGTGCTCTAGATCAGTGGTTCCCAAACTATGGGCCGCGACCCATTGTTGGGCACGGGAGCAATTTCGGTGGGTCGAAAAGGGTGAGAAAAATTAAACTGTAATATTTTATATGTTTAGTAAACTATACTATTTTATATAGCCTATATTGGATATCGTTATGTAGTAGTGGGTCGTGAAAAAAAATCTAGTTGAAGATTTTTTTAAGAGAAGGACAAAAAGTTTGGAACCACTGCGCTAGATCAAGATTTTCTCAGTTTTAGTTCGAAATGGCCCCCCTTTCGACGATGGCACCCAGAACCTTTGCTTACCGTGCCCACGGCCGCCCCTGCTCAGAGCTCAGAATTAAAACAGATAAAATTTGTTCATATCAATCCACAGAAAAACATGTTAACAATGACATAATAAAACAAAAACACTGAAGATCAATTTCATTAAATATGATACTTTAAGTAAGCAATTTTATTTTAAGACTGAAATTGAAATTTAGTTTATCATTTTGGACCATTAATTAATAAGACCATTAATTAATGTGAACTTATTATGCATTTTAAGGGAAGAATTTACATACGTATTTAAGAACAATATCTAAATACATATGTATTTACATAATATTGTACAGTTTATACATTATCACAATTTAATTTGGCAGTTTAAGTAATCTAAAAGCTATTTTCATTTGTGAAAGAATTATAATTAAGGAAAATCTAAATAACCACTTGCAAGCTTTGAAGTTGAATAAGTTTGATAATTTTTACTTTTGTAAGCACAAAATCGAGGCATTAACCAAGAACGAAGACACATATAGTAAGAGCAAGCAGGAAGCTGTTTTGGGTCTAATATGGAAACCTTTTAGTCTGGCTCATAGCAACAATTAGGCGACAAAATAGAGGTTGGAGCAAAATTGATTTAAATATTTGCACCAGTCGGCACTGGAAATGGAATTCTCTTATTAATATATCCCTTTTAACTCCCCCCTCCCCCTGTGTTTGCGTTCTGTTAAGCCTAAATGAGGGGCATCTACATTAGGGGGGGGGGCTTGGGCCGGAGACTTTTTAAGGGAGTCTAACGCATATTCACGTAACATCTGAGAAAATCGCCCAAATTCTAGACCACTAGATTGCACAGCTACGCGAGGAGAAAGGAATTCCGAACCTGCACACTAAGACGCTTGCCCAGGTGCTCAGCTTTTTATAAATTCGGCAGTTCGTCCCAAGTCGGCATGATTGAATAGAAAAGAAAGAGTAGACAACTACTGTAATTCCACACTTCAATGTATCCACTGCTTTTTTCTTTTTAATGCTTTCCTACTTGCAGTCAAATTTCATCATGCTGTTATTCATTTTTAACGAGAACTACACGTCTCGTTAAAAAACTGCTCAGAATACAGATGTAGGTTTCAATGACATTAAATTACGTAAAGTATCGGTATCGGTTAAGTATCGGTATCGGCCGATACCACAACTTAAAAGTATCGGTATCGGCTATTTCTGAAAATGAATTTATAGATAAAGTATCGGTATCGGCCATCGGCGAAAATGTGGTATCGGTCGATCCCTAGTGCTGACCCTTAATATACGGAAATCGTCCTGTATTCAAATAGGAACGGAGAATTTCTGTAAAATATCACGGAAAGTTTCTAGTAATTGCCCAGCTATTTTTTACAGTGGACCTATAAAGATGCAACTTAAAAAATCCCCATGTTACATATTCTATGAGATATCGCAAGGTAAACATTTTAGCACTGCCTTCAAATACTTAGGGACATCTTAAAAGTGAAAATACTTCAACTTACATATGGAAATTGTGTGACGTGACAGTCGCCATTTTTGAATTCCGTATGGGCCTGTTGATTAGTTGTAACTGTGTCCATTAAAAATAGCCAATGGGGAAAAAAGACCCGTTTAAGTTGACAAACCGTTTCCGTTTTTGAATTGTATCTCCCTGTCGCGCTCGCGCTCTCTCTCGCTCCGCTTTTCAACACTCAAAGCCGCGCCTTGTTTGTTACCCCGATGTCGCATTGACACTAGAGTGTCTAACGATCTCCGGGTGCTTACCCTATATGCACTGCCATGCTGTCCGTCGCCGTTTTTCACAATCTGCGCTATTTCTGGACCCCCCCCCCCCATCTCACCCCCGCGCACAATCTCTCTCCCACTCCCAGAAGAGAAAATTCTCGCGCACTTGGTTATAAAAAAATTATACTTATAATGCGAGTTTGTGTGTGTGTGCTCGTCGCCTTCTTCAGCTTTCCACTCGCCTCTCCGCCTCCTCCTCGTTCCTAAGAGCAAAGAAATGGTACACACGTCCCATTCCTTCTTTAACCAAGGACCGAATCGTTTTCTAAATCTTTCGCTTCGCAGTCAAATGAAGTGTTGAAAACTCCTACAGCTATGGTGGAAATGGAATATTGAGTGAATATTTGTTTGGAAATAATTTGTTCAAATGACTCTCTATTTCCAGAACCTAAATGATTTATATAGATCTACACCTCTAGAGTAGGAAAATTAGTTGATTTCGCATGCTTATTGCACCGCATTTCTAGAAAACACTGCCAGTCCAGGATTTGGAAGAATTTCAATGAGAGAAGTAGTAGATGGCCAATGATTCGATGAGTCGAATCAGTGATTCGAATCTTCGTACTGAGTGGCTCAGTCTTTACACTCACTCTCTACTGATTCGAATCTCAAGCCCTCAAGGGAAATACATTCCAAGTGCGAAGGGAAGAAAAACTTATTTTCCCTTTGCCGTTCCCAGAGATTTTCCCTTACTCTTTCAACTCTTTTCGACTCTTTACGACTCTTTCGGCTCTTTCGACTCTTTACGACTCTGAGTCGATAGATGATTTGAAACAGTAAATGAGTGGGTGTGGGTGAGTTGGTCACTGAGTTGGTGCAGCAACGAATCTTTACTGATTCAGTGTTTCGCTCTGTTTCGGTGATTGTATACTATCGTTGAGATTCGTTAGTTTTTCGAATCTTCTATCGACTCAGAGTCGAAAGGAGCCGAAAAGAGTTGAAAGGATGTTTCATTTAATTGGAGGGGTTTTTTCGAATCTTCTATCGACTCAGAGTCGAAAGGAGTCGAAAAGAGTTGAAAGGATGTTTCATTTAATTGAAGTTTTTTTTTCGAATCTTTGGTGTTTCATTTCTTGGTTGGTGGTCGGATTTAAAGTTTTATCTGTCTGTGGGTGTGGAGTGGGTCGAACATCGTTTGCTTTTGGCGGGGGGCATAGGCGTTACTTCCTAAGGGCAAGAGGGGTCAATCTCCCCCCGAAAAAAAAATTAAGAAAATCCCTCCTTCCAACTTGTCTGGCTGATTTAATATTTGTTTAAAATTTAATGAAACATCCCTTTTCTACTTTTAACTTCAATATATGTCCCCCTGCCCCCACCCTCAAAAAAAAAAAAAAAAAAAAAAAAAAAAAAAAACGGAACGTTAAGTTTACATGGTGGCGGATTTTCATGTGAAGGGAAATAGAATGAAATAAAGTTAGGATTGTGCTTGTCACTTTTAATGAAGGATACAGGGGCGGTATTAAGCGCTCTCACAAAAGGACTTTGTAGTAAGCAAAATAACATTTCGCTTTATTGCAGCAGATTTCGTTTTTTTTTTTTTTTACCTTGTTTTTCGTTTAAGGGGAATGATTTTATTTTCTTTCGTAATTCAGAGAAATACAAAATAGGGTCTAAAGCAGTGGCGTAGTTAGTGTTATTGACAGTGGCGTAGCCAGGATTTTATTTCGGGGTGGGCTGGGTATCAAATTTAAAGATAAAGTTCAATTGTAAGCTAAGTAAAGGGTCCCATTTTTTTGGGGGGGGGGCAGCAGCCCCTCAGTAGGACTGGGCCAAAAATCGACATATCGGTTTTATTTCAACATCAAATATCCGATATTCCCATTTTCATTTCAGTGAAATCTCGAATTCGATAAAGGGCAAAAATACAGGCCGGCCAGGGGCGTAGCCAGAAATTTTTTCATGGGGGGGGGGTTATGACTACTGCAACTCATATATATGTATACGTGTGTATGATAATGTAGTGAAGAATATACATTTTGTATGGCAAAAAATTCCTCATGGGGGGTTATGACCCCCCTAACCCCCCCCCTTGGCTACGCCTCTGAGGCCGGCGATAAGAAAATCCTGAGATCAATACCAGCTTGTGATGCTTTTGCTACTGCTTTCTCTCGGAAAGCTTCTCTTCTCTCATCGCAGAAAAAACAGCTCCATGGTTTATTAGTCTAATTACCATAATTAATTAACGTATATCTCGGAACCTATCCACCGGAGCGCGTTTTTATTGATTCTCGACCCCCCCTAGACTCAACACCCCACCGATACTTAAAATTTCGAATGCTTTGACACCAAACTTAACCTTTTAATCTTACAGGCCCAGGGGGTCATACGAAGCTCCCCTATATTTTCAATTTGGGCATTTTAAACACTAGCCTCCTCCGACGGCATCTCCAAAGTCTGGAAACCATCCCAGAGCCAATTTCTACATGTTTGCAGTCCTTTTAAGCCTCAATCATGGTTAATTAGTCTAATTACCATAATTAATTAACGTATATCTCGGAAACTATCCATCGGAGCGCGTTTTTATTGATTCTCGACCCCCCCTAGACGTAACCCCCATCGATACATAAAATTTCGAATACTTTGACACCAAACTTAACCTTTTAATCTTACAGGCCCAGGGGTCATACGAAGCTCCCTATATTTTCAATTTGGGCATTTTAAACACTAGCCTCCTCCGGCGGCAACTCCAAAGTCTGGAAACCATCCCAGAGCCAATTTCTACATGTTTGCAGTCCTTTTAAGCCTCAATCATGGTTAATTAGTCTAATTACCATAATTAATTAACGTATATCTCGGAAACTATCCATCGGAGCGCGTTTTTATTGATTCTCGACCCCCCCTAGACGTACGCCCTGTGCGAGTTTAACCCTTCCCCCACCCCCCCAAAAAATAAATAAAGTTAATCTAAAAGTTATTTTTTTTATCGCCGTGCGGCTTTGCGTCCTGTGCAGGAAAACTCTATCGAATAAACACTGCCAACTAATTGGTATGCTCAAGAAATGCTGAGTGCTTTTAAAATAAATCGCAATGTTATAAATATCAAAAATAATAAATAAATAGAACGATCAGTTGTTACACAACATTCAGTTTAAAACAGCAATTTGCTGAAGCAAGCTCATTACGTAATCAACAGCTGGCCATCCGCGGGGGGAAAATGTTTACTTTTAACTGGAGCCTCTTCTCACACATCCATTGCTGTTTTCATTTTAATGGCGCCTGGTAGTCCCCTTTTGGAACCACTTCTAATGGAGAGAAAGCTCTTGATACAGGAATCTGAGAATGCTGTTGATAACAGTTCTAGAGCCAAGCTAAATAAAATAAATGCTAAAATCAAGATCGCTTACGCGCAACTAAGGCAAACAAAATGGAGAGAGTTATGCACTAAGCTCGATGCCAGAGTGTCGGACTCTAAGCTCTGGAAAGTCATCAAGCGAATAAACAGAGAACAGCCGCAATCTGAAACTTGCAATACAGTAACGAACTCTGCTGGCTAGTTCT
Organism: Cheiracanthium punctorium; assembly: GCA_038373885.1. Lineage (NCBI taxonomy): Eukaryota > Metazoa > Arthropoda > Arachnida > Araneae > Cheiracanthiidae > Cheiracanthium > Cheiracanthium punctorium. The sequence continues at coordinate 14,034 of JAWZYV010019824.1, read as the reverse complement.
CTCCTGATGATAAAACAACAGCCAATTTACTGGGTTCATTTTATCAAGAAACTAGCAGATTGAACTTCTCCTTTGAGGACAGGCCTATAAAGAAAAAGGCAATGAACATTGTGAATGGTTGTCGAAGCACCGATCTCGGTGTCCCCACACTCACACGAAAGTACTCTTATCAAGAATTGATCTCTGCTATGGCTTTCTTAGATCTGACCAAGTCTCCTGGCCCTGATGGAATACACGGCCAAATGTTGGAAAACCTTGGCCAAATAGGAAAAAATAGACTTTTGGATATCATCAACCTTTCTTGGTCCTGTGGACAACTACCAGCTGACTGGAAAAGAGCCACTGTAATTCCCATCAGAAAACCAGGCAAAGAAGCAAGCTCTCCCGAGAGCTATAGACCTATTGCTCTCACCAGTATGACTTGTAAACTAATGGAAAAAATGCTCCTTGCTAGGCTTCATTACATTCTGCATTTCGATCATCTTATTCCACCCGAACAATATGGTTTTAGAAAGGGGCATAGTACCACAGATCAGGTCCTGTATTTTTGTCAAAAGGTCAGAGACGCCCAAAACTTCAAACCTACTCGACATACCGTGGCAGCCTTACTAGACTTATCTAAGGCCTTTGATACGGTGTGGAAAGACAAGCTTATCATAAAATTACACGATTCCTTCAATATTAGGGGTTCTGCCCTAGTTTGGATTGCTGACTTTCTGCACCACAGATCCATAAGAGTTAAATTCAACAAGACTTTTTCGGATCCTTTTAGACTGGGACAGGGCGTTCCTCAAGGATCAGTCATAAGCCCTACTTTATTCTCCATATTCTTGGCCGGAATCGAGAGGAGGAGATCAGAACTTGTCGATATTGCAATCTTCGCTGACGATATTGTAATTTGGAATTCAGGCACTGACGTGTCTAACATTGAAACACTTCTCAATTCCACTTTGACTGCACTTTCTGATTTTGCAACAGAACACAAATTGACTTTCAACCCAGCTAAATCAATTGTGACTTTTTTTACCACTAATAAACATCTATACAACTACAAACCAAAGCTGTATTTTGATACCCAGCCTCTCACCTATGAAAAACATCCGAAGTATCTAGGATTCATCCTGGATCCTGAATTCAACAGCAACAAGCATATTAACCACCTGGTTTCAAAGGCTCGTAAGCGCCTTAACTTCCTTAAATATCTAGCTGGCAGGGATTGGGGAGCTGATGCTATCACTCTTAGAACCACATATATTTCGCTTATAAGACCTATTCTGGAATATGGCTACCCTATTTATTCCTGCGCGTCTGAAACCAATCTCCAGAAATTAGAACGTGTACAACTGAGTGCCGCTCGAATCATTCTCGGACTTAAAAATAGCTGTCCTTCTGGTATAGCCCTTTTTGAAGCCAACTTACAACCATTGCATCTTCGAAGAAGAGCTAACTTGGTAAAATACTTTAATAAAATTTACAGCTATGGCTCCCAACATCGTACTTCCTTGTTTCTGCACACCTGGCATAATAATCAAAGACTTAAGAAATCCAGCCCTTTTAGTTTGGCGGAAACTCAAAACCTGATCTCTCGTGAGGTTGAACCTCAATCTTTGAGATCTTGTTTCGATCCCTCAGAGGGAATGCCAAAAGTTTTCTTCCACTTTGATCTGAATTCCACTGCAAACAAGCAAACTCATCATGACGACCATCTTCGGCAACTGGCCCTGGAAATCATTAGTCACATTCCAAAAGATGCAGTGCAGGTCTATACTGATGGTAGCCGTACAGAAAATCGTACTGGCAGCGGTATTTACATTAGAACTCCTCATCTTGAGACTTCATTAAAACAACGAAACCCTGATACTTGTTCTGTCTTCAGGAGCGAATTAATTGCAATAAATGTTGGACTTGATGCTATCTTACCTATTGACTATGAATTCGGTGAACTTTGGATCTTATCGGACAGCCGCAGTGCACTTCAGCATCTTAGTAACTGGCCCTCTGCAGGCGATGAAACCAGTATATCTATCCTGCTCAAACTAAAGAAACTTTCTCAGAACCACGACATCCATCTCCAATGGATCCCATCACATGTTAACATTTGTGGTAATGAGGTTGCAGATAGATTAGCAAAAGAAGGCAGTGAGGACAAAACGACCACTGGTGTTTCGCTTACTCACCAAGAACTGTACTCAATTGAAAAATCTAAATTAAACTCAATTTGGCGCATTCCACCTGCGCACCAATGGTACACCGGAACATCCCCTGGCGTTCTACTGGAAATTAAATGTGATCGTGGCTCCCAGACTGCACTTGCTAGACTTAAAAGTGGCCACCTAAAGTGTCTTTCGTACGAACATGGCAAAAAATTCCACCCCACTTGCAAGAAATGCTGTGATCATCCAGCCTCTCCAGAGCACATACTGAGTTGCGTCGGACTTTCTAAGGAGGACTTAACATCTGCTCCCCTTTTTGTTATAGACTTTCTGTCGGTCAACAATCTATTGGAGTTGATCTGACTTATGTCAGATCTTTAACGAGGATAAGCAACAACAACAACAGTCTGTCCGAACTTTGTGCAGACGCAAGAAGGTTTTTAGAACTTATATTTTTATTTCTATAAATTCGAATTTGTGAATATGAACATTGAAATCTGATTATTTAAAATAGAATTCGTAAGCTTCGTAAAATAGCGGTAAATACTTTCCGCTATTTTCCTAACATTCTATGGAAAGGGAGAGAAAAAAAGATTTTTTTTTTTTTTACCGTTTATCCAATTTCAACCCGAAATATATCCGATCAACTTAATAGCTTTTCTAATAAATTAGGTCTAATAAGTAATGCAACATATTTTTTATTTATTTATTTTTTGTTAATTAAGAAATTATATTAGAAATTGAATTTTATCTGGCATCGACTTCTTCTGACCACGATCACCCCCTCCCCCCCCCCCCACCAACGATCGCGACTGCGGCGTTTCTGATGATTTTCTAGCTAACTAAGCTCATTTTCGTGGATGCGGCGTTTCTTCCATAAATTACGGTAATTTTTTTTTAAAAAGGTGGAGAAGGCTTGAATTGAAAACAAACTATTTTCAAAATAGAGTCATTAGTTTTTTTAGATTACTTTTAAAACGATATAGAAGAGGAAAACATGCGAAACATCCATAAATGATATTTATCAACAATGTGTTCTATTATACAAAATTCTTATCAATTTTACATTCCAACACCAGTATTTGTTAAGAGTTCTTGTAGTAAAATAAATTAATTTAAACCTTTGGCAAGCACGTTATGTAAGTGGCGTTACCTTTCGTTTCACCTCCCTCACTGAATTCTTCCAAATCTGATAAAATAAATTTGGATTCCTTACTACATATGTTTCACGTAGTAGAGATGGGCGGTTCGACTCATTTTACTGATTCGAATCTCGACTCACTCACTACTTCGATGATTCGAATCAGTGATTCGAATCTTGAATCAATAAAACAACTAAGAAATTTTCCCTCTCTCTGCGCCGAAAGCCGTACTATTTAAACACCCTTCACCCATTCATCGGGTTTCTTCTCCGCTGAGTTCTCGGGCAGTTAGCATCTCTCTCTCCTTGCTCCAGTAAAACTAGTGTTTAAACTGCCCGAAATGAAAATACAGGGGAGCTTCGTATGACCCCCTGGGCCTGTAAGATTAAAAGGTTAAGTTTGGTGTCAAAGTATTCGAAATTTTATGTATCGATGGGGGTCCCAGAGGGGGGGTCGAGAATCAATAAAAACGCGCTCCGATGGATAGTTTCCGAGATATACGTTAATTAATTATGGTAATTAGACTAATTAACCATGATTGAGGCTTAAAAGGACTGCAAACATGTAGAAATTTGCTCTGGGATGGTTCCCAGACTTTGGAGATGCCGTCGGAGGAGGCTAGTGTTTAAAATGCCCAAATTGAAAATATAGGGGAGCTTCGTATGACCCCCTGGGCCTGTAAGATTAAAAGGTTAAGTTTGGTGTCAAAGCATTCGAAATTTTAAGTATCGGTGGGGTGTTGAGTCTAGGGGGGGGGTCGAGAATCAATAAAAACGCGTTCCAGTGGATAGGTTCCGAGATATACGTTAATTAATTATGGTAATTAGACTAATAAACCATGGAGCTGTTTTTTCTGCGATGAGAGAAGAAGAAGCTTTCCGAGAGAAAGCAGTAGCAAAAGCATCACAAGCTGGTATTGATCTCAGGATTTTCTTATCGCCGGCCTCAGAGGCGTAGCCAAGGGGGGGGGGGGTTAGGGGGGTCATAACCCCCCATGAGGAATTTTTTGCCATACAAAATGTATATTCTTCACTACATTATCATACACACGTATACATATATATGAGTTGCAGTAGTCATAACCCCCCCCATGAAAAATTTCTGGCTACGCCCCTGACCGGCCTGTATTTTTGACCTTTATCGAATTCGAGATTTCACTGAAATGAAAATGGGGATATCGGATATTTGATGTTGAGATAAAACCGATATGTCGATATTTATCGATTTTTGGCCCGGTCCTACTGAGGGGCTGCTGCCCCCCCCCGAAAGAAAATGGGACCCTTTACTTAGCTTACAATTGAACTTTATCTTTAAATTTGATACCCAGCCCACCCCGAAATAAAATCCTGGCTACGCCACTGTCAATAACACTAACTACGCCACTGCTTTAGACCCTATTTTGTATTTCTCTGAATTACGAAAGAAAATAAAATCATTCCCCTTAAACGAAAAACAAGGTTAAAAAAAAAAAAAAACGAAATCTGCTGCAATAAAGCGAAATGTTATTTTGCTTACTACAAAGTCCTTTTGTGAGAGCGCTTAATACCGCCCCTGTATCCTTCATTAAAAGTGACAAGCACAATCCTAACTTTATTCCATTCTATTTCCCTTCACATGAAAATCCGCCACCATGTAAACTTAACGTTCCGTTTTTTTTTTTTTTTTTTTTTTTTTTTTTTTTTTTTTTTTTTTTTTTGAGGGTGGGGGCAGGGGGACATATATTGAAGTTAAAAGTAGAAAAGGGATGTTTCATTAAATTTTAAACAAATATTAAATCAGCCAGACAAGTTGGAAGGAGGGATTTTCTTAATTTTTTTTTCGGGGGGGAGATTGACCCCTCTTGCCCTTAGGAAGTAACGCCTATGCCCCCCGCCAAAAGCAAACGATGTTCGACCCACTCCACACCCACAGACAGATAAAACTTTAAATCCGATCACCAACCAAGAAATGAAACACCAAAGATTCGAAAAAGAAACTTCAATTAAATGAAACATCCTTTCAACTCTTTTCGACTCCTTTCGACTCTTGAGTCGATAGAAGATTCGAAAAAACCCCTCCAATTAAATGAAACATCCTTTCAACTCTTTTCGGCTCCTTTCGACTCTGAGTCGTTAGAAGATTCGAAAAACTAACGAATCTCAACGATAGTATACAATCACCGAAACAGAGCGAAACACTGAATCAGTAAAGATTCGTTGCTGCACCAACTCAGTGACCAACTCACCCACACCCACTCATTTACTGTTTCAAATCATCTATCGACTCAGAGTCGTAAAGAGTCGAAAAGATTCGAAAGGAGTCGTAAAGAGTCGAAAAGAGTTGAAAGAATAAGGGAAAATCTCTGGGAACGGCAAAGGGAAAATAAGTTTTTCTTCCCTTCGCACTTGGAATGTATTTCCCTTGAGGTCTTGAGATTCGAATCAGTAGAGAGTGAGTGTAAAGACTGAGCCACTCAGTACCAAGATTCGAATCACTGATTCGACTCATCGAATCATTGGCCATCTCTATCACGTAGGCTCCCCCAAATGTAGAATGTAATACTAGAGCCCTTCTGTGTTTATTGTAACACAGTAACACCAAATTTAGCAACATGAATTACACATGCACTTTGACCTTATGATAGGTATTTTTGTAAGTGCAAATCATTACATAGTACGAAATTAATAAAATTTCAAAAATTACCTTGTTTAAAATAATGAGAGAGTGTTATGAACTTTAAGTCGTTCGTCGACTGCAAGTACAAAACTCATGTTTTAATCGAAACATGCTTACGTTATTTATTTTTTTTAAACATAACAACCAGGATACACAATCGAATTTTGCTATGTAGTATCTACCACCAAAAAATAAATATTTCACGTTTATGTGGATGCACCTAAAATTTTTAACTACCAGTAATTTTTGCTGTCCTATCAGTGTTGTCACCTATTGGTGATTGACCTAGAAACTAAATATCAAAAACCATCATTTTCAAAATCAGCTTTTTGAAGTATCCCATTTATTTACTAAATAGGTTGGGGGGGGGGGGATCAGAAATTTTAGAGTAGAGAAAATTCTGGGGGAGTAATATTTTTATCAAAACTATTTTTTTTTACAAAATATTTTCTATAATTTACGATATGCCCTTCAAGCTTGGCTCTGATTTCAAAGAATAGAAAGCATAAAAGAAACTCTGGGCAGTATATGTAATTCACAGCATCAGCATCGATCTACAGGGGGTAACATAATGACTGGTACAACACGGGGAGGTAGAGCATATAATAGGGATTCGCAATCCAACAGCAATGCTGTGTCGGAACCGTCGTTTTCATTTAACTATAAATAATCACCTAGGATCAAATCTTTAAATAACAATGTACATTTGACCATTGTTCGCCAGAAACAAAATATAATCTTTTGCAGAAAACACATGACTCAGATTAACGGTTGTTAAAAAAACTTTCATTGCACTAATAAAATTTTGGAGAGAAGTCTATAGTTTATGAAACTTGGTTAAGAAATTAGACAGATGCTTCGACCGTTTGGCTAAGTGATTATTAACAGGTATGTGAAAATGGCTGTTTTGATCACACAATTATTATTATTATGTGATTCTGATTTCGACAGAGACGTACCGAGAAAAACAAAAATCTGGTGGCGCCCTAAATGTAAAATATCTCAAAAAATGCTTGATCTATTGGCATCCAGTTAACAAAATATTAAAATTTCGTGGGCTAACCAGTGTCCCTCAGCACCCGGCCCCCTTCTGTTTACCTTCCTCGATCAATTGTCCTGACCAATTTGAGAGCCAGGTTTTCTTGAGGTTAACATCGTGCTTTTTCCTAAGCGATAAAACTTAAATTTTAGATACCAAAATACAAACTTTTATTTCTGGTTGTAAAAAAAAAAAAAAATCTGTATGTTAATTAATTTTCGGCACCTAGAATAATAGAAAAAACAAACAAACAAACCTTGTTTTACTTTAAGGTGCAATTTTTGATTAAAAAAAATAAATTCTTTTTTCAAAAGAGATACATTATGATATTTGTTATTCAAACCTTCTCTATGAAAATACTCCAAATGGTAATTTTTTATGGAAATACCGTATTTTTCCAACTCTAACATAGTTTTAAAATTTCCATTCAACTTTTTCCGTGGAAAATGTGTTCAAATTTTAACAATGCACACACACATAAAATATGCTATCATAGTCTTAATACAGAGAGCCATAATTATAAAATCTGTGAATTACAAGTAAAGTTTTGAAGTTAGTATAATAATTAAAATTTCTTTATTATAAATACACGTAAAAGGTTAAATTAAAGGGAAAATTGGAGGAATAAAATTCCTTTAGGGGGAAAAAGTATGTTGTTACATATCTGATATTTAGTGTTAATTAGAAACTTAGCAACATACCATACATATACAGGGTGGTTATAATGAACTTTCCCTAGAAGCAGCATTCTGCAGCAGTATCCGGTGAGCAGATTTATGACTACCAAAAACAAATACTTGGTAGATGTATATTTGAGGATTTTTTTTTCTAAACTTTAATGAGGGGTCCGACTCTGAAAAGAATAGGTGGGAAAACGGGAATTGCTAATGACGCACATTATTGCGGGAATGGGTGGAGCCCCATAGTGTTGAAACCACGCATATTTTCCATTTCCGACCTCCCATTGCTATATAAAAAAAGCATGGTGCATAGTTTATTTACCTTTTAACTTTAGCCCATAAATTCGGTGACACCCTGTACAGAGAACTGCCAGTTCTATTATATATCACTCTTACTTATAAAATACTAAAATCGCTAACTGACTATGAAATAAGAAGCATGATTATTTATTGCTCTTTCGGTAATGGTGTTGCACAGTTAAGATGCTTGTATGGCATTCGAATTTCCTATACGATCCTCAAACTCGCGGTCATTTCAAATTATATTTAGCATAAAAGAAAAACCAAGTATACGTGATTCACAGCATTAGACATCGATCTACAGGATGTCTCATAATGAGTGGGGCAATATGGGGAGGTAGTGTGCATAGTAAGGATTCAGAATCACATAGGAATGTGGGGCCGGAAACATCGTTTTCATGTAGCTATAAATAATCACTTTGGATCAAATGTTAAAATAACAATGAACACTTCACCATTGTTCCTCAGATACAAATACACTGCTGGCCATCGTAAATGCAACACCCTCAAGGAAGCATGCAAATAATATGAAATTTACAACATGCATTAGCTGAGGTGAGATATGCAAATGATTAGAATTTGAGCGCAGACGCACATCAAGCGCGCCTGTGGCGCCACCTCAAAGCGCTATTTAAGGCTTGGAGATTTCGACGGTTTCAAGTACAGCAATTGTGTTTTTCTTGCTTTTTTTAAAAAAAAACGATAAATTATGCCTCGTAGGAAACAACGATCATCTTTTGATCAAGTATCCGAGTTTGACAGAGGAAGGATAGTGGCATACCGAGATTGTGGGTTATCTTTCAGGGAAATCGGTCGTCGTATTGGACGAAACCAAACAACTGTGATGCGGATATGTGATCGTTGGGTGCAGGAGGGTACGACGGACAGACGTGATCGACCGCATCGACCTCAGTGCACCACGTCACGTGATGACAGGCAGATTGTACGCATGGCAGTGACGGACCGCTCAGTCACATCACGAACCATATCACAGCAGATTCAGTCTGTAACGCATCATCCAGTGTCTGCGCGTACCATTCGACGTCGTTTACAGCAGAATGGTCTGTCCGCAAGACGTCCGTTGCTTTGTCTACCTCTGACGCGGAACCACAGACGTCTCCGCCGCCAATGGTGCGATGAAAGAAGGATGTGGACGACAGAATGGAATGAAATTCTCTTTACTGACGAGTCACGCTTCTGTATGCAACACCACGACGGTCGGATTCGAGTCTGGAGACACCGTGGAGAGAGGATGCTGAACAGCTGCATTATGCACCGTCACACTGGTCCTGCACCGGGTATTATGGTATGGGGCGGTATCGGATATCTCTCTCGCACTCCTCTAGTACGCATTGCCGGTACTTTAACCAGCCAGCGCTACATCTCCGAGGTGTTGGAGCCAGTTGTCCTTTCTTACCTTCAGGGCTTGCCAACAGCCATATTTCAGCAGGATAATGCACGGCCACACGTGGCACGCATTGTCCAAGGGTTCTTCGTCAATCACCAGATTGAATTGCTTCCCTGGCCGGCGCGCTCTCCGGATCTTTCGCCGATAGAAAACATGTGGTCCATGGTTGCTCAACGACTGACCCAGAGTTCATCCCCAGCTGTCACACCAGATCAACTTTGGCAACGTGTGGAAGCTGCTTGGTCTGCTGTACCCCAAGAACACATTCAAAGTCTCTTTGAATCAATGCCGAGGCGTGTGGCAGCTGTGATCTCCAACAACGGCGGCTACTCTGGGTACTGATTTTGGCAGGAACCACGCTTCATAGAATGCTGTAAATTTAATCATTTGTTACTTGGTCAACATGTTATCTACACAATAAATTTTGTTGTGATATCTCTTGTTTTTCTTGGTGTTGCAATTTGGGTGGCCAGCAGTGTATAATCATTTACAGAAAACACATGAGTAAAATGTCTCAAAGTTGTTTAAACCTTTTTCCTTCGGGGGGGGGGGACTCCCTCCTTCCAAATTGTCTGGCTGGTTTAATATTTGTTTAAAATTTAATGAAACATCCCTTTTCTACTTTTAACTTCAATATATGTCCCCCTGACCCCACCCTTAAAAAAAAAAAAAAAAAAAAAAAAAAAAAACGGAAAACGTTAAGTTTACATCGTGGCGGGTTTTCATGTGAAGGGAAACAGAATGAAATAAAGTTAGGATTGTGCTTGTCACTTTTAATATATATTAAGCGCTCCCACAAAAGGACTTTGTAGTAAGCAAAATAACATTTCGCTTTATTGCTGCAGATTTCGTTTAAGATATTTTTTTTTACCTTGTTTGTCGTTTAAGGGGAATGATTTTATTTTCTTTCGTAATTCAGAGAAAATAGAAAATAGGGTCTAAAGCAGTGGCGGTAGTTAGTGTTATTGACAGTGGCGTAGCCAGGGTTTTATTTCGGGGTGGGCTGGGTATCAAATTTAAAGATAAAGTTCAATTGTAAGCTAAGTAAAGGGTCGCATTTTGGGGGGGCAGCAGCCCCTCAGTAGGGCTGGGCCAAAAATCGATAAATATCGACATATCGGTTTTATTTCAACATCAAATATCCGATATTCCCATTTTCATTTCAGTGAAATCTCGAATTCGATAAAGGTCAAAAATACAGGCCGGCGATAAGAAAATCCTAAGATCAATACCAGCTTGTGATGCTTTTTGCTACTGCTTTCTCTCCGTTGATGACGATGAGGGATAGCGGAAAAAACAGCTCCATGGTTTATTAGTCTAATTACCATAATTAATTAACGTATATCTCGGAAACTATCCACCGGAGCGCGTTTTTATTGATTCTCGAGCCCCCCTGGACTCACGCAATCGATACTTAAAATTTCGAATGCTTTGACACCAAACTTAATCTTTTAATCTTACAGGCCCAGGGGGTCATACGAAGCTCCCCTATATTTTCAATTTGGGTATTTTAAACACTAGCCTCCTACACTAGAAACCATCCCAGAGCCAATTTCTACATGTTAGCAGTCCTTTTAAGCCTCAATCATGGTTAATTAGTCTAATTACCAAAATTAATTAACGTATATCTCGGAAACTATTCATCGGAGCGCGTTTTTATTGATTCTCGACCCTCCCTAGGCTCTACACCGCCATAGATGGATAAAATTTCGAATACTTTGACACCAAACTTAACCTTTTAATCTTATAGGCCCAGGGGGTCATACGAAGCTCCCCAGTATTTTCATTTCGGGCATTTTAAACACTAGTTTTACTTGAATCGCCCTACGACGGAATCTCCAAAGCCTACAACCATCCCAGAGCAAATTTCCACATGTTGGCATAGGGCTGGGACAAAAATCAATATTTACCGAACTATCTGATTTATTCCGGCGTAATAAATTCGATCTTCCTCTTTTCATTTTATCGAAATCTTGAAAACGGTAAAGTTTTCACGTTTCCTATTTGTCTTATGCCTTCCCCCGACAAATTACTACTTGCTTATACACAGTGAGCGAGCTAGGAAGTTAAGAGAACGAACTCATTTGCTCGAAACTGTGTGTGTCAGTGTTGAATCAACACCTCCTAGATAAAGAAAGCCTAACAACTCCTACGTCACCAAGCTTTGACGTCATCATTAGGCCTACATTTAAAAGTTTTATTTTCACAAAATAAAACTATAAAGAGTTTCTGGTGAATTTAGTCATGAATAACAATATTTTAATAATTTGAGATAAAAAAATATTTTTTTTTGACAAGTTGGAGATTTTAACCATGACTAATTAGATAATATGATAAGGAAATAGATCGGAATGTATAATTTTGTATGAAAAAGGTATTTCAAGTTTAATTTTTTATTTAAGATATTTTCTAATATTTGTAGCATTCACCAGAAATTTTAAATAGTTTTACTTGGTGAAGGTAAAACTGTGATGACGTCATCACTTGAAGGCCTAGTGATGACGTAAAAGTTTCAGTTGTTAGGCTTTCTATATGTAGGTGGTGTTGGTTGAATTCGACCGAGCAAGGAGAGAGAGATGCTATCTGCCCGAGAACTGAGCGGAGAAGAAACCCGATGAATGGGTGAAGGGTGTTTAAATAGTACGGCTTTCGGTGCAGAGAGAGGGATAATTTCTTTAGTTGTTTTATTGATTCAAGATTCGAATCATCGAAGTAGTGAGTGAGTTGAGATTCGAATCAGTTAAATGAGTCGAACTGCCCATCTCTACTACTTATTATTTACAAATTTATGCTTAAAATAAGTCCAAATATTTAATCTAAAATAAAACTGTCTTAAAATTGTGGTGGGAAATCTCTCGGGAAAAAGCCGGAGACTTGGCAGCTCTGCTATGACTTGACAAATAGATGTAGGCCTCGCGCAGGAATCAATATCTCTTAACTATATAAAATTGTTTTCTGTTTTTTTTGTCTCCTTTAAATGTACCTTCTAAATTCACCTAAGTACTCTTAAGTCCAGCAGCTTCCTAACAAGCTGCTTTCTACTCTCTGATGGTCGCGGACTAAGGTCCTAAGTTCCCTCTCTCCAGAACAATAGAGAAAACTTCAATATACAAAAATTAAGTTATTTCTTATATCGCAGGAACTAATTCAGATATTCTCAAAATTCAACTTGAGTTTTTATTCTATTTTTATTGCCTTTTATAATTTTAACTTTTTGTATTATGTTCTTCAATATTTGTGCAGTTTTTAATTTAATTTAATTTTATGTAATTAATTTTAATTTTAATTTGTGCAGTTATCTGTTTACTTCGGAACTAGCTCTCTCCTGATTAGTCGAGGCTCAGCTCCCCAACCAGTTCTCTCAGAGCAAATGAATTTCCATTCCATTTGGAATGTTTAAATTCATTTGTTTATTTACGTTTTCGATTTCAGTGCTTAGAATAGTTCCAGTAATTGTTTCTTATATTATGAAAAAAATGTATAAAAGAAAAACTAGTTTATTCACCATAACAAATAAAAATTTCAGATTCTCTCATTTAATCTTGTAACTACAATTGTTAACAATTGTATCTCTGTTCATGAATTGCTTCATATGTTTGAATTGTACCGTATTTTTGTGTTGCTCAAGTACCCATATTCACATATTACCCATTCTGTTTTCGCACCATGCCTTCCCCCCCTTTTTTACTTGTTATTGTATCATTATGTATTAAATTTTTTCTGCTCTGTTTTATGAACTATAATTCCTATTAATAAAGCTTATTATGAGTGGAGTTGAGGGCCCAGTGCCCAGGCACTCTGGGAAAAGCATTAGAAGTCTAGAAGTCTATATCATTCAACAAGCCCTACCGCAAGATATGGGACCACATGATGTCCACCTTTGCGCTATGGCATTTCATTATGACCACCTTACGCTATGGCATTTCATTATGACAAAGAGCTTCAGAAAAACCATTTCAGATGTTATTACATAAAAAAAAATTTTTAGTAGATTTCAATTGAATTACAGTTAATTTCCGTTTATTACATAATATAAGAAAATGCGCCACCGCCCAACGCTTTGCAGGTTTATTGAATCATGGTCAGATTCATCGTCGTCTGAGGAGCAGTCCAAAAAATCTAAATCGCTATTACTATCAAAACTAAAATCTCTTTCAGAATCTCATAAATCATCCGGAATATATACTCTGTCAATTGCTGAACGATTTCTAGCAGCCATTTCTGATTAGACAAGGCGGCGAACAAGTGAAGTTAGAGCATTACATACCGAGTACTACCTTCAAATGCCGCAATTTAGTGGACGAGTAACGAGTCTGTTGGTCAAAACATAAATTAAACGTCTAACACTGTATCTAATTTATTTGACTGGTTAAACGGTGGAAACGCGGGACGCTCTCCTCAATACAGGAAGAAAAACACCTGCCCACGAAAATCGCGGGATGAGCAAATTTTGCTACATTTGAGTTTCTCGTGGAAATCGCGGGATGAGCAGCCAGAAGGTTAATGACTCAGGCAATGTGAATTTAGAGAAAAAGTGTTTTTCGCTCCACCCCAGTGGCGTACACTTTACAATATTCTCACAGACTTAGATACCGAAATCGAGACCGGTCTTGTGTTGCTAACTAATGGAAATAAGCCATCGCTTGTTTACACGCAA
>JAWZYV010019823.1:0-23337 GCA_038373885.1 Cheiracanthium punctorium | reverse complement strand
GTATAATTTAAAAAAATGTAAAAATTTAGAACTAACTTTAAAATTAAAATTTTGTTGCTTATATTTATTAATGCATGATGGTGAGCATATTGAATATTACAGTAAGCTTGTAAAATACAAATTTACAATAGGTTTATATTTTTAATCAAAACATTTTTATAATACAAAAATTTCATATGATTTTTAAACAAGCATTGTATTGTTTAAAAGTGTTGAGACAGTTCGCCTGATAGAATACAAAACATATATCTAAACCAACATAGCTGTAATAAAGGTTTTCTCAAAATTCATCTCCTCAAATTAATACTAACTATTAGCCTTAAATTAATACTAAATCAATACTATCTACGAGCGATGTGATCTTTACAAAATAGTGAGGAAATTTATACCATTCTCAAGAACCAACCAAAAACTGACATTTTACGCACAACATAGTTGTTGCTGTGGTCCCAGTTACTAAAACTACACTGCCGTTATTTATTATTAGATAATGTGATGAAATAATACGGATAATGATCTTTTTCGCATAAAGAGTTTTTTAAGGTGATTTGCGGAACCAAAATTACATAGTCAGAAATGCCGTCTTCAAGTACAAGTTAATAATGACTTAGTAATGCTACAAAATGTTAGTCAAATTTCTCATTTACTTTTTCAACCAATGGGCTAGTTCTCCTCCGAGTAATACATTGTTGAAATGAGATAAAATTGCTAAACTATCAATTTTAGAGTGCTTTTTGTGAAAAATCTATTAATCTTTCGTTAACCATGCTCTCTCTCAGAAAGCTAACTATTATTTCAATTTTTTTACAGGATGAATATTATAGTGCTGGAGGGCGACGTTTACGACTGTACATTTCTATGTAACTGTACATTTCCGGTCCGTCTTTGACAAACCTATTTTTTCCAGACGTTGGTGCATTTAATGAGCCACCCTGTATTTTTTACTTTTGCATTATATGAAAAAAGAACCATGATTTAACTGTACTTTTCTTTTGTAAAAGGAGCAAAATGTTTAAAAGTATCATTTATAATTTTTATTTTTAAAAAATAAAAAGCATTTAAAACCAATTCAATGTTCTCCAAGTGTTTTAAACGTTACTTCGAAAGAAAAAAAAACAAAACTATTCACTGTTTGTATGCTAGATCTCGTCACCGAATGTGTCATTCAGCGTTACTTGCGTCCTTACTACAGTTTTCCGCCACAATTTGGATCCTCATCAGAAGCAGAAGAACTTTAGTCACGTGCAGCCATTCAAAGAGGAATAAATGGTAATAAAGAAGAAAAGAGAGGGAGCTGTGTATTTTTAAGTTCACAGGCTTAAAAATTCTACGTAACAAGCTAAAAAAACGTAACTTCATACCGAACACGGCAAAACTCAGCCGATGTTTTATGACCATGCTGACTACTGATTAGTAATTTGCCAGATCGTTGAAAAGCTAGATCCGGAGATATGTATACGAATACAAATCACTGTTTTTCTATATTCTCGGATAAGAGTACGAATGCGCATTTTTTCGTTTTGATCCATGGATAACTATCTCGTAGTTAGCACATACTAATTTTTAAATATATAAATTATCAGAATAATTTTGTGCATATCAAATCGAATGATTGTTGTCAGTCCCAATGAAAACTTTGAATTTGAATACGGCCGCCAAGCAAGATATATTATTATTATTATTATATAATTTTAATTTATAGATACTTATTTTTTTACGCAAGATATAATAATAATAATAATAATAATATAATTTTAATTTACAGATAATTATTTTCATACGTAAATGGGATTTTCCCCCTTTAATTTCCTTAGCACTAGAATTAACTCTAAGTGTTTTAATATTATATGGAAAAAATATCAAATACAAGTTTGATATCTTATCCTTTCATTATAAGCATAAACAGCATTTACCTGTCAGACCATAAACGATCTAATTTACGATATTATTAATCTCCTAAAAGGGATGGAATTACTCTAACACGCAATGAAAGATTTCAGAAAAATAAACAGTCAATACTCTTAATAGAGTGCATTATTTTTATGTTTTCTCTATGAAAAAGATAATGTTCCTTACACTGCTTTGAAAGCATTTGGTTAGTGCATATAAAGACTGTCTGACGAGACGAAAACATCAATATTATACCATCCGGCTGTTCCGTTGATGATCCACAAAAGTAAATAAATAACCATTCCGTTCAGTTCGGGTGGTTGCTCTTTTTGGAACTCCACCCTAAATGACCCAAATGCCTTCCTTTGCAAGTCAATTAATTTGCCTATCTTTAGTATTTTTTTCCCGATTCCAGGCGTGACTTTCATTTAATGACGCATATCTCCTTAATATGCGATATGTTAAACTAAACATTATGCATTTATGTTCAATCATTGCGACGGCTATATTATTTAACAGAATTTAGTTTTCCCCTTTTAAAATGAGCACGCCAACCACGTGAATCTCTACAAAATGATTTCTTATTTTAAATAAAAGGGAGTAAATCACTCGTAATCTGAAGATTACAAATGCAAAGCAAAGGCCAAAATGACATTTTTAGTAACGTCCCCTCTTCGGACTATCTTCTCTCTCCTCGCGTGCCACAGTTAGGTTTTTGGGATGAGAGAACAGCAGAGATCGGCCGTAGCGAATTGGGGGTAAGAAATAATTTTTCGGCGAGCCGTCTAAGCAAGACATGTTCTCTAGGCTAAGGACAGATTTTCAAGGATATGCTTTGTATTCAATATCGATCTTTTTTGCCTTTTATTGATGTTCCTTCAGCTAGCGTCCAGGAAAATCTCTCTTAAAATACGACGATTCAGCACGCTTATAATGCATTCACGGAATGGAATGAAATGGTAAGCAGTAACTAACAAAATGTTTGTGGCCCCTTCTCCTAAAAAATTAAAAAATAAAAATAATAAAATTCGTCTGTATTTGTGCTAAAAAAGGGAAACCCTAAATTACTAGGAGTCAAAGCCCGTTGTGGAGGCAATTACAACGGGCGCTAGAAAAAACATTTGACAAAAATATGTCTGCACTGAATCTATTTCATCTTCTAATCTATATTTCCGTTTCGATACTTTATCATTTTAATCACATTCAAAATCTGTTTGTGGTATTTAGGATGTTGATCTTAACATTTTCAAATAACATTTTAAAATTAAATTTGATAACAAAATGATTGCGGGATGTAATTTATTTGCTGATGGAGTTTTTCTTATTTCTATTCCGTTTAATTTACTGCATGTATTCTTTAAACTTTAAGCTATTCATTTTAATTTTCCTTTTATAACTTGGGTTAAAAAGAGAAAAATAGATGTTATGTGGCCCATGAACAATTAAAAAAATAATTTAATGACTCAAAGAAATTCAAAATGCTGTTCATAAGCTGTTCATTCGTCAACAACAAATGAATTTAATAATTATTTTCTCATGATTTTTTACTAATCAGACTGCAAAATCGAACACTGTAGAAATAATTTTACAGTTTTTGTAAGGCTGTTCTTTGAAGAAAACATGCAACTTTTTGAGCAGCTTTTTAAAGAATTCAATTAATCAATGGAGGAGTATGGCTTCTTTAAAAAAAAAAAGAAATTAAAAATTTGAAGATTATATACATAGATGATAAACACCAGTTTGAATAGCATTTTGTTTCAATCAAATATTTCTTGAGTTCGATTTAGTTATTTATTTATTTATTATGAGGGAGAGGGGGAGGGATGTGCTGTGGAGTATTACTGTGCATTGGACTTAAAACAACATAACATATATACTTAGCAAATAGCTTCCACAATATCTTACGTATTTAGTTGCTAGTTAATTAGGGAAATTAAAATTAAGGAAAATAATTAAAGCTACTGCTTCACGTTACCAACGTCCTTTAAGGTAGGAAAGCTGATTTCTATCCTCCTGCATCTTCCAATACATGATATTGTTACGAATTTTCGGTTTGTTCTGCCATCCAGCGTTTGAAACTAGTCTAAAATTCGTCTTCTACGTGCCAAATAATTAAATTTTGCATTTTGTTGCATCAAAATCAGTTAACTAGAACGCGAGAAATGGAGTTTTGTGTGTCTACATTGGTTAACATAGGGTTGTCTGGAAACTTCGAGAAATATTGGTGCTAGAGCTTAGCTGACGTCACTTTTGGGTACTTATTTTTGGTGACAAATTTGGCACTATTTTGCCCAAAAAGTCGCCAAGCGTGGCGACATTTCGAACGTTGGGCGCGATTTTGCCAATGGGTGCTTGTAATGTTTGTTTTCCTGCATTACTATTACACAATAGCCTGGCATTACTCATTTACATTTCCATGACTTAATCAAAATTCGTGCTTTATGGGGATTCTTCGAGAAATGGCTCTTTCTGGAAATTTCGCCTAACTTCTGCAACATCTATAAACAGCAGGCAGGAGAGAACGAACAGTTCAGTTGTCATCGAACGCACGTTGAATTCGCTGCATTATTCTGTGAAGTGTGCTATTGGAAGCGATATTTTGTTTGTTTTCAGAAGCTTGTTTTTGAGTGCTGTGTGTGAATTCTTCATTGCCGAGTCCTAAGGGAATGTTTATGATTTCCCTCGTGAGTTTCCACTAGCGTGTGGAAGTGTTATTTTGTGTGCAAATGCAGCATCTGTGAAAGCTTCTGTACTAAGCGGACTGCTATAAACGAATTCCTGGCCGTTAGTGCCTGTGAATTTTGTACAGAAAATTGTTCGGCGAAGTTCAGGAAGCAATAAAACTTGTGTTCCATGCTGAAAAGTGAACTTTTTACTAGAACTTTCTACATCCACTGGACTTTAGAACAACGAACCCGAGAATTAAGCGCAGTTTTCTGCAACAATATATCAGTATCATTCCATTTAAATAATTTTTTGACTGTGAAGTTATCGCGCAAACGGACTATACTAGTAAACACCAAAAATTCATTAACACTCTTGAAATTTGTTGGAATTGCTGTTAAAAAATGATAGCATAAAAGCGGGATGCGTAAGAGGGGAAGTACGGTTGAAGTACATGTAACATTTTGTGTTACTCTTACTCTTGCTGCATGCGGTCTAAGTAAGCAAAGCTCAGATAACATTATTTTACTAATCTTATTGACCAGATGCAAGTAATATCCTTCAAAAGAAAGCAAATAAAAATTGACTATTTAATAAAACTATATGCTTGAGAAATATCTGTAAAGTTCGTTTCACGCGTCCAAAGCAAACCATAAAATAATGAAGAATACAAAAAGAACGTGACATTCATAGCTAAGTGAGTTGAAACATTTACACAAGCTGGTTATTTTTTTTTTCTCATGTAGCTTTGCCGTTTCACTGGCATTAAATAGGACATGAAGTGTATTTTAAAAGAACCTCTGAGAAAGAAAGAAAAAAAGTCCGATTATGCTTTTCCTCCCTATAATATAACCATATTTTAGAGATTTGTGACAGTTACAAAGCAAGTATATTTATTTATCGAAGCATTCTAAAAATCAATAATTTGAACATAAAGCGAAAAGAAAAACGTTCCTAGGAAGCTGAAACGTCAGTCAAATAATCTTGATAGGCTCTTGCAATCATTTATTATTTATCATAGTTTTTGCGTTTCTTTTGAAGAGAGCTTGAGAAGATTATATATATATATATATATATATATATGTGTGTGAGTGTGTGTGTTCGTGTATATAATAATAGTAATGAAACGTAGTTTTACCAGATAACTACAGCATTTCGAATTTCTTTTACTCTACCCACGCGAAAAATAATCTACCGTTAAAGTCAGAAAGCGGGGGAACGAACACAAACGATTGTAGTTTTAGAAGGGGTGCCAGAAATTTCTTCCGAGCCTTCGCACACACATTAGTCACATGTATGTTATTTTAATACGACAGGAAGTTCGTTAAACTACATATTAAGTATATTTATCGTAAAATTGATTGCAGAAATTTCGACTTTCTAGACCAAACAAGGAGAATTATTTGCCAAAGGACATATGGGTCATGTGCTCAGGGCCTCCAATTTTCAGATGCTCGAAAACAGCGCAAGTTGAATACATTTTGAATTTAAATTCCAATGAAAAATGCTGACACTTATGATGAACTGAGGATATTTAGCTGTCAATTATGTATAGGTGTTTTTTGAATAGGACCTATTATACAAATGAAAATGACCCAGACCAATTACTACAGAGAAGGCTCTTGCATTGCCAAATTAAAAATAAATAAATGAATGCAAGCTCTTGAAGTTTTCTACAATTAGTTTTAATATTTTTACTTTAAAAACTGTGTAGTAAATGCCTTTAACCCTTTATGCTCCTACGGGAGTTTAAAGTCCCGTCAGTAAAATAGCCCCTCATGTCATAAATATGAAGTAAGAACTGTACGGGGGTCTTTAAGTGCCTGTAGTTTGATTTAATGTTAGATATTTCTAATAATGTAACATTTTTTTTAATATGATGTTTTCTAATAGTTAAAAAATAGATGAATAACAATAGCTAACTTATTTTCATCAAATAAAGTAATTTGGGACATAAAGGGTTTAAAGTAAATGCTTTTAAAAGCTATGCAAAGTCGACACAGACTACTCTAGTGCTTTTGTGCTAGTCGACACTTCCTCAGAGCATCACGCTATGTTTTCATTGAAGAGAAAATCTGCTGTCTGGTCGCTTACGTCATAACCAGGAGATGAACGGTAATTGTCCAGATTTGCTCTCAGTATAATTTAATTTACAGGCAATCGTTGTTACGTCAATTATCTGAGATCATCTTAAGAGAAAAAGAGCTTCTTAAAGCATATAGTAGAATTATATAATGCGATCAACATTTAAAATCGGGCAACCTTAGATAACTTCTACGAAAAGTTTTTTGAGTTATTTTGATAATGCAGCGTATTAGCAACAGTGGATATATTACATAATGTACGTGTATTAAATGACTTAAATGATTTGAATCGGTATCCTTAAAGTGAGTTTGTTAAAAGAAATAGATAAATTTGACTCACACTCTGGAAGTACACTAGAAGAGCATTTGAAATATGAAAATGTTTTTCGAGAGTTTATCAGCCATGACAGTTTGATATATCAACTCTCAGAATTTTGAACAATTGAACAATTGAGTTGCTTTAATTCAGTAGGAAATTTACTGTCAATCTGCTATTATTACATGAGTTATGTGCCATAATTGCTTGATAGGAATGCCATACATAAAGTAGAAATTGTTTTCAGAGAAAATTCAAATAGGTTAACACAGGATTGCATTGCTTTGAAAGTTCTTACGACTTGAAATGCCGCTACTCAGAGTATCAGCATTCAGTTTTAGAGATTGTATAATTTAAGACGGCTGTATTCAATGAAATAAATTTCTTTAATTAGTATTTTAAAGCCTTTTTTAAATGTAAAAAGAGTGAGAAAAATTTAACTAATTTTAATCATCAAACTATAGGTGCATTTCCAAAAATATGGAATACCTTCGGATCTGAAGCCTGGTGTGGCTTTATGGTAGGACACTACTCTCCTATTAGAGATGAGACGGGCTCAGCCCGAGCCCGAAAGCCCGATCCCGAGCCCGGGCCCGAACCGGGCTCGGGCTCGTGAAAAATTTCTCCTTTGTTGAACATGCTCCTTGAAACAGATTTTAAAAAATTATTCAAGGGGAAAATAAAAGTACTTAAAAAAAATAGCGGCACGGGCGCCTAGAAGGTGCGTGAAGCTCTTTGGGTATTTCAGAACGGCGGCTTATATTGCTTAGTTAATCATGAGATCCGACATTATTTCATAAACATAGATATAAAGAATTAGAAAGTGCATTAAAAATTTGAAACTATATTTGTCTTTAATTTGCACAAACGGCAAAATTTATTGTATCCTATCAATGAAGTAATTAATTTTATTTATCTTTAGCTGAAATTTCGAGCTCGGGCGGGCTCGGACTCCAACTTAAATAATATTGCTCGGGCTCGGATTAAAAGTCCTTGGGCTCGGGCTTCAAAAATGAGCCCGAATTCATCTGCTATGCCTCACATCCGAGGTTCGATTCTCTTGCTGGACAAGATTGACTCAACCTTTCATCCCTTCATAAAATGAGAACCAACCTTGCTTGGGCACTAAACACGGGATTCCCGCGTGAAGATTTCCATTGAATCTGCAAGAGAACACGTCACCAAACTTTTGGTCACTGCAAAGGAAGTACGCGATATGCCTTGAGTGTTTCAAAATGTTTACCAATCTTTTCTTCGCTGCTGTATCGCGTGCACGGTCATTATTTTTAACTCTTACTGTAGGAGCTGCGTTGTAGGCTCCATTGAAACAAAACCACTAAGGACCACAGTGTACATGTGGTGTACGTGAACGTTAAATCCGTGGTTCCAAAAGTCTCCTCGGCGGTAGCCAGCTGTTTACTTTAATTCTCAGGGGCCCTCTCCCCTTCAGATGAGGATGCAAATTGAGGTGGGAAACTCTAGAAAGATCGTATGTAGCTCTAAACGAAACATTCGGTCACGTGAGCTGTCCTCACCAGGCGAATAAATAAACATGCAAGTCGCATGTCATCAAACTTGCTTTAGTAACTTAATCGTTCTTTATGATTTTTTTGCTTCCAATAACAAAATTACCTTTGGCGCTTTCTAGAGTCTTTGCGTTTCAATTCTGATCATGCATTATTCAATGAAAATTGTTTGTTGGAATGTGTACTATCACCTCTTAAAAATTTCCCCATCTCTTATGAAACACCCTGTATACTTTTTCGTACCGGCATTATATTACCAGTTAAAAAAAAAACACTTAGGGACGCAATCTGATATTAAATTAATAGCTAAATAAAAGAAAAAATGAAATTATTCATATAAAATGTAAATCATTAAGAGGCATCTTTAAAAGTGAGTTTTCCTGTCCCATTGCTACAAAAAAAAAAAAAAAAGAATGATGGCAAAAGAAAATAAATTTCTCTAAGATTAAAAATTAATCACATACAAAATATGCAATGTTGAAAAGGAAGTTTAATAAATTAGGTATGAACTCCTTACCCGAGCAAATTACAGTCCATTCCAAGATAAATAATTGATGCAATTTAAACCTTGTTAGATGGTTTTTATTTATTTATTTATTTTCAGTTTCAATTGTTGAAAATGTGAGTACAAAAAACCCGACTTAACATTATTATCATGAAGCAGAATATTTTGTTTTATTTCAGACAGACTTCCAGCAGGAAACAAACTGAGATAAGAGGCAATTATAAGAAAACAGGAGGATTTTGAGACACAATCTGTATTGGATAAAATCTTATTTCGCCATTTTCCCCCCAAAGCCCCAATTTAAAAGTTATAAATATTTTCTTAATTGCAGAATTTTTGAGGCAGCTTCGCTAACAAAGGCTTGGAAAAGGACTATAAGAGAATAAAATCATTTTCGTTTCTTCAAACTTAGAACAGAATGTAAAGTTATGTCTTTGGTGGGGAAAACATTCGCGTACAATTAAATTTACTTCTTTAAAAGATATCATATTTTTAGACATTGAGCTTTCTTAGAGTAATCAATTTCATGTGTATTTTATTTCGGTAGAAATATTTTAGCTGCATCATAATATTATTAAATTATTCTATCATTTTATAAAATAAATATTCAATGCTATTTTCATTAATGAGTGGGGTATGAAAGTCAATTAATGTTTCCATATTCACTGAGAGGATTAAAATGAAACTTTTTCAATAATTGTTTAAGTGGTGGAATAAGAGATTTAATTACGTACTACATTCATTTTCAATGAAAGGAGCACGTATGTTTCTACCTGAAGTTTCCTCTAGATGTAACATGAATACGCGTTAGAACAAAACCTCTTAAACAGACATCTGACAAGGCACTCGCCTACCTCTGTAGGCAGATGCTCCTTGTGTAGGCTTGACATAACAAACAAACTAAACTTCATTTTCTTAAAAATTATTTTCCTTTTGACGATTCAATAAAATTCCAAAAAAATGCATTGCTTGAGAGAAACTATTTTAAATAAATTAACATGATCTCAAAGAGAAAATATATAATCTCATATGGAAGATTCTTTCTTTTTATTTTTCTAAGATACTTGAAGACATAGTCAGGTAATACAGACGCACGCACACACATTCGAAGGTCTTGCAGATAGTTTTGCGGTGATTCCGAGATTTTTTTAAAAAGATGGATAGTTACCTAGAATATATTTTAAGTCACTATAGCGTAAGCACGTTGCATATACGTGTTCATATATGAACTACGTATTCTGCAGTCACGGGCTATTTTGATTTTGCCGATAGTTTTAGATTATAAGTGCAAATTGTTTATCTTTTTTTTATATCTGTATGCTTAAAGATAATTAGAAAAATTAGAGAATTACTTAAAAACAACGATACTTTAAAACAACTATAAAAAATAGTATAGATATTTTTTACTTCTAAATATTTCTGTAGTTTTTATAGTCATACTTTAATTAAAAGTTATTAGATTTTTTTTCAACAAAACAATGTATCCTGATAATCCTGTTGCGTTTTTGAAGACGGGAACTAAATAAATGCTCTCTTGTCTTCCAATTTGTTTTGTTACTGCTCCATTACTTTCTGTTGTGAATGTATTGATCCAACCATTTTTGATGGATCTGAGCTTTTAATGCATTTCAATCAATAGACATATAAAAGAAACAGTTTGGATACACAAAAAGAGAAAGTATTGGTCACATATGTTCGTGTTTTATTAAAACTCTTGAAGAAAAAACTAAATCCTTCTTTTTAAGATTATATATGGGTATTATGCATTCATAACATTATTACAGCTATAGAATACTGTTATATTCATTTCTATGAACGTAAATTAAAAAAAATTAAGATTAAATAAAACTAAAAAATGTATTTTTTTAAAAATCTTACGACGGAAAAACATGCATACATATGAAGCATATGTTCATAAAATCTATTATATATTATTTTTCTGGTCCCGTGATGCTGTTTAGCATTCTATGATTAATGATCATATTTCTGAGACAGTTAGTTTTGTCTAATAAATCTTACTTCTTTATAGTCTTCCTTCATGTTTGATTTGTTCAAACAAAGGCGAATCCAGTTGCATTGTCCAGTTAGTGAAATAGAATTGAAAGGATGTGGAATGGAAAATGGAAAGATTCAGCTTTGAATTAACAAGGCATTTGTGAGCTTGAAATAACGTAATAAAAAACTAAAAAATACTGTATCTGGTACTTTTAACTATTTTCTCTTTGAAAAGTTTATTTGTCATTTAAAGTAAATAAAGAGTGCAACATTTTACTTTTTTTTTTCTTTTTCCCTTTTCTTTTCTTTCTTTCTTTCTCTTTTTTTACAAATGCGTATTTTTTACAAAAAATCAGCAGAGTTTTATGGTTTCATATGAAACGGATCATTTGTATAGCTTTGTGTTTCACTCTCAATTGCTAAAATATGTGGGAAGTTACATTTTATTTATCTTCATTAAGTCATACTGTTTCAAACACTAACACTGAAAAGACAAGTATGAAGTATTTATGCCCCACAAAAAACTGCTGGAGGAAAAAAATTAAATATATTATATGGCAGTTCTGTGTTATAGAAAAAATTAGTGATAACGCCTCTCTCACACCGAAAGAAAAGTTTTGTTAAATTCAAGAAAAATTTTGTTGATTTATCCAAAATATCAATGAATTGATTCAAAAAATTACTCCATTGAGATAGCACCAACAAATTTTTCTATCTGTGCGTAGTTAATATGTTTTTGTGTTAATGAAAGCCTACACGAGCGGCATCTGTCTACTGGGGGGTGCCTTGGTCGGAGGCTCTAAAGCGTATTTACGTTGTATCTGGAAAAAAAAAAAAAGAAAAGAAAAGAAACAGACCAAAACTCCAGACTGTTATATTGACAACCGCGCGGTAACGGGCCATGGTGGAGCTCTAAAAACAATAACATCACGTATACGTGCAATTTGAAAAGATCCATTTTGGAGTATGGATGTGTGTGAGAGACAGGAGTCCCGGCATTAAAATTGGTCCCAGGCTTCGTTACTGGACCCTGCTCTTCTTTGGTATTTTTAAATAATTTATGGCATTTCACTAATTCCTCTCTTTTCACATTAATAAAACTGTTTAGCAGTTTACTGTGGACGTACCTAGAAGTAGATAAGAGATGTCCAACTACTGCTGAACTTGCCGGCAATGAAGTTATCATTGTCATGAAGTTACAAAAATCGGGTGTTAAATTCCCTGACATTTTTTCAGCTTTTTTTAATACTATACTCTCCATCATTTAGATGGAGTTAATCCATCAGTTACACATACGCACATTTGGCAATAACATAGCTTCTTAAACCATCTTTATTTTTAAAAAAGTTATACTTTTTAAATTTGTACACGATTCCCGTTCAAAAATGTTCCCAATTAGTAAAATTTAGTCCATACATTAATGAGATGATATACAAAATTTGGGAATTATATCATAACAAGTATTAGGGATATGAAAATAAATATTTGCTGACTTAAACCACTTTCTAACAGCTGTCGAAGGGGGAAAAAGCAGATGATTGTGTTTCGGGGTCATCGAAAAATTATGAAAGAAAATATTTTTTTGTGCTCTAGCATTAAACGTTCCCATTCAAATTCATGTATAGCCCCTGATCCTCTTTGTTTAAAGATATCTCTGAGACAATTTATGATGAAAGGCTGAAAATTTTTTCATCACCACATTGATGTATGGGACTCATTTTACTAGCAGGCATTTTTTTTGGTGTTGTATAAAACTTTTGTGTTAATTTAAAGTTTAACTTTTAAAAATTAACGAGAACTTTTTCTTAGCGTATTTTTTTCTTATTTTGAACATTTTTCCGACTTACATTGCTTACTTATCTTTAATAAATAAAAAATTAAAGCATGTTACCACATTTTTGGGACGCACTGCATATATAGATATTAGTTTGATATATTTTAATGGTATGTTAAATTTAAGTTTCTGTTATTTATAATCTACTAAGCAAATAATTATTTATTTAAAAGAATATGCTGTTAAGGATTTTTAAGAGAATTAGTTAATTTTTTTTTAGGGGAGTGACATTTTATTGTTTCTCATTCACCCCCCCTCCCCCCAAAACCCCACCGGGGGGGGGGATTTTTTTTTCCAACCCTGTAAGTGGTGAAATAACACTTTAATCAGACGGGGAGATAAAGAAAGTTGCATTCCTAATATATAATATATGAAATGTCACTTTAATAGAACGAATAATAAAGACTGAGTAATTATCAAACATGTTTTTCACATTTGTTTTCATAAATACTGGCTTAACGTTAAAGACTTCAACAGCTCTTTGTTATCCTTGGCCCACTGGAACTGCAACACTCCAACATTTTAACGAAGCATTTTAGCTTTATGACTATTTTTATAAACACCAACCAGATGCCACAATATTTTGAAAGGTTTAAAAGGTAGAGGATGTACTTTCGACGCATAAAAAACACCACGAGTTTATTTTCCTCATTTTGAGCTTAAAGAGGGAGGAAGTACCCTTTACTTTCCTTATCTTTACCCTTGAAAGTCAATAAATTAAAAAAAATCTTCGTAGTAGCGAAAATAAAAAGCTCTTGACCTTTTTCTGATCAACGTACATAAAGGAAGAACGATTGCATTTATAGAAAGATCTAAAAATAGGGTACGATACAGTTTTGTCCGAGCATAAACAAACATAGATTCTTGAAATAGTAAAATTTTCTTGATAGATAAATGATTTTTCTTCTTAAATTCTACTTTACGTCCATCCAATCTGTATTTTTTATGATTTCAGGGTTATCTAAAAGTACAATAAAAATATTTATTGAAACGTATAAGCAAGACATACTCTGCGAGCAAACACCATAAAAAATATTTCAAAACTTTTTTGTTTTTAATTTCGACACGTTTAATAATTTTACTTAAAAGCTTATTAACTATTATGATAGCTTAGTTTTTGTTGATTTACAATGAGTAAATAATGTTCTGCAAAGAATTGACAGATTGCAATTGTTAATTTAAGATTATAATAATTATCAGGTAATTGATTTTAGAATTTTCCCTTTTGAAAATAGTCATTTTACTTAAATATTTATCTATTATTTAGATATAAATATCTAGGCAATACTAAATGTTCTCTCCTTTTTATGTAGGGATGGACGCGAGACGCGAGAATTCTCGCATTGTCCCGCGAGACGAGACAGGCATTTTTTTGCGAGACGAGACGCGAGACGAGAAGGAAAATATTTTGCGGGACGAGACGCGAGACGAGACAGAGTCTTGTCTCGCGCGAGATTTCTCGCATTTTCTTCCGTCTCGCATAAATACGATCTGAAAAGCGACAATTTGCCTGAAGCCTCTACCGTTGCGTCTCCTCCGTTTTCGGTCCTGGTATACTATCAGCACTCTACAATACGCACAAACACGTAACATTTAAAATTAGAACAGACGAGAGATATACAAAACACACAAAGGAGAGGATAAAGAAAGAGGCGGGAAAAAAGAAAACAGAGAACAGTTGAAAGAAAAATAATAATTAAATAGGAAAGGCGGTACGGTATGTTCAAATCTGACCACTTTTTACTGAGCCTACCTTTTTTAAGCATTTTAACCCAGTTTTGACCGCTGTTGTACTCGAAAATTGCATTAACTGTAGTTTAGTATTTAAGTTAACTGTAGTTTTTGTACTTTAATCAAATCGTATTTATCACCCCAAAAAAATATCTCTAACTTGATCTAGTGATAGACAATTAGGTAATACCTATATTATAGAGGAAATTCAGTTTTTTCCCCACAATTACTATTTCAGTACATATGAATTTATAATTTAGATAATAGGGATATATATGGGCCCCCTTTTTCTTCAGGGGCACCGGACTACCGCCCCCCCCTTGCCCCTGTGATAATCGGGTTTCGGGTATATCAGAGGGAGATTAGAAGTAGAGCAACTTGCATTCGCATTGATGCTTAGTCTGAGTAGGTTGAAATATGGTTGAATATCCTTGTTTGAAATATCCTTGTACCGATATTATCCTCAAACTTTCCCGCACGTTGCGGCGCGCGTAGGGGGGGGGGGCGCCCACCCTGGTGACAACTTTCTAGGGGCGGTTAAATCCCTATCGTTGGCCTATTTTAAAGAGATTTAAATGACATTTTTTATTCTTATATATTAATATCGGACGGAAAGAAATGCAAGCAATTTTTTAAAACTATTTCTCTTTTCGATTATATTATCATGTTTTCCCTTCCTTCGGCTTGTAAAACTTCAGAGTGTGACACATTTAGGGATGGACGCGAGACGAAAAATTGGTGTCTCGCGTCTCGCAAAACAGCCGAAAAGCTTGTCTCGTCTCGCAAAAATCCCTATATCATAATGTTAAAAATGTCTGTCTCGTCTCGCAAAAAATCTGTAAATCTCTGTCTCGTCTCGCAAAAAGTCGTCTCGCGTCCATCCCTAGACACATTTTCGTGTAAAAATCTCTCTATTCTAAAAAAAAGTAAAGACCGCTGTCGCCGCCGCTGTCAAAAGCTTGTCAGCGTATCTCCTCCTAAACCGTGAGGATTTGAGTTTCGACTAAGGTGCCCACAGATTCGAAAAATTCCGAGGAACCTGCTAAGCTGATTTAAATTTCGAAAATCGAATTATTTTAGAAGATATTAATAAAAAACTGAAAAAATAAACCGAATGGTTGCCAGATTTGGCATAAAATCATGCATTCCTTTGCAACAGGTCCTTTGCAACAACATTCCTTTGCTTTCTAAGTATCTAGAATCGCGTGAAATTTACAAACATGAGTTAGAATTACGCCCATTTTACGCCAAAATAAAAACTATATGAAATAAGTAACTCAAAATGTGTTACACAAAGTTGACAATTTTCAAATAGTAAGTTCGCTTAGACAACGGGAGTTTAGAATTAGCGATGATTCCTTTTTCCAAAACAGAATAACTAATATCTCGAAAATGAAAAATAATTAAAATGCAGATTATTTTAAAGCCGGTTCTCGCCCAGCTGGATTATTTGCTGCCAGTAGAAATATTTGGCGGCGTTAACTATGCCATTATAGCAGTTACAGTACACTTTGGATATTTGCTAGCGCGACGAGATGGTATAATTCGTGGTGCTAAGTACGCCAATCTGCAAACGATTATGTAAATGAAAATATGGATAATGGTTTTCCGGTAACCTTACATGAACAGTAATTATAGGTTGTGAGCATGTGTAAATCGCCAAATAATGAAAAGTCGCCATTGGTGGCAAGCTATCCTATCTGTTCCGTAGCTTTTATTAACTTTACATGTACGCAAGTCGCCAAATAATGAAAAATCGTAATGGGTGGCCAATTCGAAGGGTGTCCAATAGGTTTTATATTATTAAAAATACAGCTGAAACAGATGTTCTGATTTTATTATGCTTTAGCTCCTAATTAATATAACTTTTGAATGGCAACATTGAAAATCATTGTGTTTCTGAAGAGTGCAAATAATTTTTCCAGCGATTATAAGCGGAGTCCGCACTCCAGGTGTAGTATAGCTCAGGACCCGTACAACACTGATTCCCATAGCAAAATATCTTCCGTCTTATGAGGGGGGGGGGTTCTACTGTAGTGTGAAGTTTAAATTTTTATGTACCAATGAACATGCAAGAACCAAGCAATGCGTAGCTCAGTAACATTCTATCTGATCCAATCTTCGGGTTTTTTCTGTTGAAATTATGTCTTTCTTACGAATAAGCCTGATTAGGGGCCGAATGCCTCATACGAAAAGCGAGCGTAGCGAGTCTGGGGGCCTTGGCCCCCAGACACTGTCCCCAGACACGTCCCCACACTGTCCCCAGACACTGACCCCAGACACACTTTGTATCACTGGGGGCCTAGTGATACAAAAAAAAAATCACTTCACCAAAAGTTATAGAGGCAATGGGGCTACTGTGCACACTGTGTACTTAAAAATCAGGCCACTGATCTTGAAAAATTATCGGAATGTCAACTTTCAATAGAGATAAATACAAAATACATGAATGTACCTCTGTTTGCGCCTTTTCGGATGCCCACTCCTTTACATTTTTTATCCCCCCCACACACACACGCACATTCACATTCATTTGAAAAAATAAACCCATTTAATGTTGTGCGTTTTTTTCAGGTGCGTTTTTCTCCTTCCACTGCTTTTTCACTGGTTCTTCAAAAACTGTACTATGTACTTTTATCAACAGTCACCCAGTATTCATCATGTCCAGTGGCGTACGCAAGAGGGGGAGGGTTTGGGGGGTCACCCCCCCTTGTCAAAATTTTTTTAACAAAATGTCCACAAATTTTCAATTTTTAGCTTAAATATTACGCATTTTAACACAAAGTTATGTCTATAACCCCCCTCCCCCCCTTGAAGGAAGTCTGCGTATGCCACTGATCATGTCAAGAAAGAAAAAAAAAAGTAATAATAAACACAAAAATTGTCTTTCAAAATGAGCAAAAGCGCTATACTTATAAAGAAATATTGTAAAATACTACTATATAAGATCTTTTCCTGTTTTAAAACTTCACGCTATGAGATGAGGAGCAACCCTCGCAGAATTTCTCTTTATCCTTAACGCTTCCTCCAGTCATTTAAAAAGACAAACTTTGAACACAGGACTGGGGCCGAAAGGAAACGCATGCTTTCTGTTGAGATGCCAAAGCTTTTTTTTTTTTTTTTTTTTTTTTTAACGCAGAATATCAAATATCGGAGGGTCCCTACTACAGAGTTCCAGTTAAAACAGAAATGTCGGGAGAGAGATGTCCCGAGGACATAATTGCCCGGTGTCTTTTGGATTTGCCGACACGATGGATGACCTCTCACTCCAGAACAGAATGGACCTACGGAGTGCGAGCTATCTCAGCACGTGGAAGTAGGTGCGCCCTATCACTGGAAGAATTTTTTCCCCTCAACAATAGGACACCTCCGAACAGATTGCGAGATAAGGCGCCAGAGCGGTGACAAGTTGCAAGATGACCGCTGCTTTCACAATTGACATGAAGACTTCCGTTCGCTATTCCACCCACAAACAACTATTGAGTGACCGTTTTTTTTTCCCGCAAAAAAAACAAGGGTGAGGAATTAATGTATCGAGAATTTCGCTAATGATCGGTTTCCAGACAAAAAATAAAGTATGTGGATTCTGGACACTGGAAAAGACACCGATATATGGTTATTTTCTATCATCCTCCAAAGGTATGGGGAGGGGGCTCGATCCCCAAAGCCGCCCCCCATTTCGTACGTCACTGCAGAAGCGTAACCATGGAGTGGGATATCGGGATATACCTCCCTGCGAAACTTTCAAAATTAGTTATTAAGAGCTTTCAGATTTTTGTCGTCAATAAGAAATTAAGTTTATCAATACAAAATTGTATCTTATACAACCCCCTCGACAAAATTTTCTGGCTGCGCTCTTGCCTCATCGACTAGCATATAACGACCATGTTACATCCTGTGTCACTATTAAAAGTGGCGTTTTTTCCGCTCACCATTGGGGAATAACACTCAACATACAACATGGTAAGATGACTGAATTGTGAAGGTCTCTGTGAAGGTTCTGAAGGCAGGGTTCTATCCTGCCGTGCGGCTATCGAAGTTTTGGGCGGTTTTCTCCAGATGTAACGTGAATACGCGTTAGAGGTCCTCCTCCCATTGCACCCCTTCTAAGCAGATAGCTCTTTCGTAGCTTTACCTTAACACAAAACAACACAGAAACATTAATAAATCATCAATATAACTCTTATGTGTTCATGATGTAAGTAGTATTATTCCTTATAAAAGCGTTTTTAGCCATTAATAGAGCACTTGGTTTGTAACAACAAGGTATTTTTAATTTCATATACTGAAGTATTTAATGGATTTTACGTGAATTCCAGCTGGAATATAACATTTATTTTTATTTTTAATTTGGGTTTTTATACAAATAATTATCGAATCATTTGTAT
This sequence comes from Cheiracanthium punctorium, assembly GCA_038373885.1. Classification (NCBI taxonomy): domain Eukaryota; kingdom Metazoa; phylum Arthropoda; class Arachnida; order Araneae; family Cheiracanthiidae; genus Cheiracanthium; species Cheiracanthium punctorium. The sequence goes on along the minus strand of JAWZYV010019823.1, from coordinate 4,404 downwards.
AATGAATGTAACATAATGTGAACTCTGATTATTGCACAAGTAAAAGAAAAAGACGACCAACAAATATTAAAATATTTTGCAAGAGGGACTCAAACCATTGGTTTTTGGCAAAGACATTAGAATATACTCGTTCTAGTATATTCTAATGTCTTTGGTTTTTGGAGGGGGGGGGAGGAATAAAGGACAAAGTGTCAATTTAAGTTGGCTAATTTTGAGTTTTACGATATGCGAGAAAAAGTAGAGCGTGTTAATTGGCATTTGGACCTTTGTATGCCATGCCATTCCTAATTTAGATCCTCATTAAAAGGAAAAAGAAATTTCCGAGCATTGACTTACTCTAAAAAAGTGTGGTTCAGCTCCATATATTTACTATGCTCAGTGGCGTGCACAAATGGTGTGGGGGTGAGGATTCAGTCCCTCCCCCTTTGTCCATGCATTTTTAACATAAAGTCCGTACAGTTTTAATTTTAAACATATAGATTATGGCTTTTATTTAACCAAAAGATTACTTCCATTCCCCCCTTCTCTTAAAGAAAGTCGGCGTACACCACTGATTATGCATCTGCACATTATTTGTAAGTACATAAAATATTTGTAAGTAATAATTACAACAAAAAGAAATAACTGCCATTTGCTTGAAATTACCTAAGTGATATGATAATTTTAAGAAATAAGAGGGCCCCCCCAAAAGGGATGCTTGCTTCAGAGTGGCTTTTTGAGGCCCATATCATGTTTTTCTAGAATACAAATAAAGGGAACACAAGGTCATTAGTTAAAGAACTTTGGTTCTAGAAATACTGGCATATAAATTTAACTTTTCATAATCAGCTGTACGTATCGTAATACAGCGGATCTGTTGGTGAGCTGTTAGCTATTTTGTAAACAGTAAGCAACTTTTTTGTTTTCTGCTTAAACAGTGTTAGGTGATCCGTTTTGAATAGTAAATGTACAAATCTAAAACGTTATAAAAGATAAAAAATCCAAGAGGTTGAGAAAATAGTTGTATGGATTTTGAGGCCCCTACATGTGGGGGCCCCGGGCATTCGCCCTGCCATGCCTCCCTATTTTTACGGCACTGTCTTTCGCCATAAGCCAAGCTATGCGAACGCAAATGAATGATTTACTGGAGTGATTGCGCAAATCCAACGCTCACAAGTCCTTTCTGTTGTCTCTTCTTTTTGATAGTGTAAATCACATATCGGCAAACCCTGGCCCGCGGCCCGGATGTGGCCCTCCAGGGTATTTTATCCGGCAAGTGGAAGATTTCAAATTTCCATAGACCAGTGGTCCCCAACCCCCTGTCCGCGGATCAAATGGTACCGGGTTGCTCAAGAAAAATTACATTATTTCCATTTTATTTTCTGTCGTGCATTTCTCTCGAAGTCTCGAGTTTTTTGGGTTTGTGCTAATTTATACAGAACAGATTTTGTAACGTAAAAAAATCTCATGACTATTTTACATTATTTTACTGCTTATTAAACATTTCAAGACTATGAATTAAAATTCCAGTCTTTTAAATCCCTATTGCCATTTCCAACAACCTAACTGTGTGAAGCGGGATTTTCTGCACTGACAAGAACCAAAATAACAGAATAAAGGAATGAATTGTACATAAGCAACACACTTTGGGTGTCATTGCTTCTTACCTCCAGATCTAACCGACTCGTTGCAAAGAAATAAGCTCAGTGTTCTCATTCATTTAGCGTCCTAGTGAGATAAAATCTTAAATCATTTTACATTCATTTTTTGTGAAACTGTATATATTTTGAAGGTATGTTTAAGCACAATTAAATTAAAACAATCAGCGTACCCCCTCCCCTGACCAGTCCGCGGTAAAATTATTATCAAACGCTGACATTTCAGGTCGCGGCGATAAAAAGGTTGGGCAGCACCGCCATAGACAATCAATATAAACCAATCAAATCCATAAATCCTACTTATACGGTCCGTAACGTCCCTAACATCCTAAATTTTGGCTCGCAACCTTCCAAAGGTTGCCCGTACCCGGTGTAAATGAACAGGTTAAACCCGGGTTAACCCGATTAAATATGAAAACCATATCTCATACACTAAAACGGGATGGGGGATAAGTAAGCTTCACTTTAATTATTCACTATTCTGCTCACTATAATTATTCACTATTCCGTACATTGGGGCCGTTTAATTAGATCAAAATTTTATTTGCCCATCATGTGTCCCTGAGTTCTGCAACATATCTGACAAAATTCAAAGCTTTATATATTTTCAAAAGCAAATGAAACTCCCATCAACCATAAATATTACATTTACGCAGTTACGCAAATAAATAAATTTTCGGTGTCATGTCACATTATATATACGGATTAAATCCGAATTTTTATCATTTCAAATAACTATATGAGTTAATATGGTAACTAATATATGTACTAATATGGCAATATGCAACTAATTGCTATTGTTAATATTAATTTTCAATAACTAGTATTAATGTTACTAAAAATATGGTAAAAATTCGCAGTCCTTAATTTTGCGAGACTCGCGAGACGTCTCGCGTCTCGCGCGAGACGAGACAGGCAATTTCTGTGCGAGACGCGAGACGAGACAAAGTGGTTGCGAGACGAGACAGAGGTTTACCACTGCGAGACGAGACGAGACAGCCCTATTTCTCGTCTCGCGCGTCTCGCGTCCATCCCTATTTTTATGCTTTATTTATTAGTCAAAAGTGATTAATTTAAGATAGATAAAAGATACATTTTGACATACGCAATGGCTCCTTGCATTGAAGGAAGAAAGCAAAATACAGCACATTCACTGCAATAGATGGCCCTATCAAAAGGTTGAATTGCGCACCATTAAATAATTATTTAGAGAGAAGGTGAATCTATATGGTAGAAAATGGGCGCCGTTACTTACGGTAGGAAGGGACCATGCCTCCTAGGAAAAATATGTTACCGTAGTAATTTACGTACTGGTATAAAGCGTAAAAAAGGTTCAACACTAAAATATATACTTTCTTTCTGGGGCAGGACCTCTGACTCCTCCCCCCCTCACTTACAAACAATCAAATGGGCGCCCATGAGAGCGAACGCAATTTATTTTGGTCTTCTTTCTCGTAATATTATCTTCCATAACGAAGAAAAAGTTCCACGACATATTAAAATTAATTTTATTCCATTTATCAGATGATTGGGAATCTTCCATTTGCTCCATACCAAATAATAGTTTTGAAAATATCAACTAATGTAACGAACTAATATCAATTAATGTCTACCATTCCGCATGTTCAATGATGCTGATTGAGTTGATGACGGATAAAATTCGCAATCGCTAGCTAACTCGCTCAAATTCACCATAAAGCAAGGAATCTTGATATCTGTGGTAAATGAGGCTCAATAAATCGAATGTGTCAACAGAAGAAATAATGATTTGTGTACTGGAAATTTCAAATTTGAATAAAAGATAAATACATGCAGATCATGCCTCAAAAAGTTAACATTTATGTAGAAAGACAGATAACATCAAACCATAAATATACGTCTATACAGCTTATTTCAGTAACAGTTAAAATTCAAAATACTGCTTTGTTATTTTTTTTCTTGCTGTATCTTCTAACAAGTACTTGTGGCAGGATGACAAACCAAACTGCTAGAAACAGCAATGCTAATTGTTTCTAGCAGCTAATTGTTTTTGTTATAACTGAGCTACTTTCTCAGTCTATAACAAAAACAGGTAGTTTTCAATGACATCGAAGCAAATACATTTATAAGCTTCTGATACACTCATTTTACAAATTCGAAGCCACCAGATAGAAAGGGCTGAACTTCCTTTTCCCAATATTCGATTCCATTGACATAAAGAACGATGTTGGAAAATTTCCCATTCACATATTGAGGCGAAAGGCGGGGGGGGGGGGGGGTTCTCAAGGTAAATTTCAAGATGGTGAAGACATTAAATGTGCCAATTTTTGAAATTTTTAGAGGGTGGCGAAAAAATATTCCAATAATCACACCTGGATACGTTGACATTTGATAAAGTACATTACAAATCTTCCAGAGCTTGAGCTTTGTAATATCTCCAGTGGTACACAAAGAGCGATTTTTGGCACAGTTTTCAAAAGTATTGTTGCATGTTGAAAAATCCCAAACTACCAATTTATATTTATTTACAGGGAATAAGGTATGAGTCTCACAAAGCATTGAAAAATGGTCTCTCTATTTTTAAGAAAAGTTATATACTTTAAGCCATAGCATATTTTATTTCAAAATTTAATTTACAGAAGCTCAAGTATAACGGCGTTTTATGGACTTCACGTTTATTTTCCGTATAAATAGTGAAATATTTCAAAAAATCATAAATAGAAACATACATAAAGTTTATTTTCATTCGAATATCTAAACCCCTCGAACTTCAAAACCCCTCGAAAAT